>JAWRVZ010000318.1:0-513762 GCA_037043235.1 Rhodeus uyekii
TTGTAATTATTACTGTACATACATCTACATGTATGATGAGTAATATAATTTGTTAAAAACAAAGTTTAAAATACTTAATGTATTTCATTATAAGACAAATACACAAACCTTTTAAAAAAAATTAATAGAGTAATTATTCATAGATTTCATGTTAAAATGCTATTGAATAATTATGTTAATTACTATCAGTTATTTATAGCTCGATTGAGACTCGCATCTAAACAGATCGAGTGAAATCAGATTTGTCCAAACTATGGCGAGTCATGTTAGGCCTCGATCACACTTTCTTTGTTCTCTTCTCTCGACAGACTCAAGTAATACATTCACTTTCCTCATTCAAAAGTTCAGTAAAAAGTCTATAAAAGTATTTAGCAAAACCCAGACGCTGTTAATTATTAATATGCAGACAGTTTTAATCGAGATGGCTAGTTTTAGCCAGTTTCTCGTGTCTCAGCTTTTATACACGCGATCAACTCTCTCCGAACATTCACACCATCCTCAAACTGTCACAATCCTAGTATGTCTACACTTTCTTACATCCGCTATTCACATTTGCCCATTCTAGATGTTTTGATAGAGATCACATACCTTTTCTCAACTAAACGTCGCACCTCTTAAAGATCGACACACACACTCAAACTCACCTCTAGTGATGGGTCATCTGAAGCGAGGCTCCGGAGTTTGTGTCGAGCAAAAAGGGGCGTTACAGATGAAGCCCCGATTCGAGACGTGTATCGTTTCCGCGACAATCACGTGACGATGACAAACGAGGCCTCGGTCTCTGTTGATTACGTCATTGCTTCATTCCGAGTGTCACTTCCGCATAAAGGTGGTTCAAAACCTCGCGCCTCTTGTGCTGTGTTGCCAGATTGAGCGGGTTCCTGCCCAATTGGGCTCCTTTTGGTCATGTCCGACCGGGGAAAAATGCATTGGGCTGGTTGATAAAAAGTTGGGCTGGTTTTTGATGCAACTGGCGGGTTTTTATTTTTTGACTAGAAATGTTATTTTATTATTTTTTACATTAAAACGAACGTTACAATAAAGTATAATATGTAATAAATATGTAATATGATATGAATATAATATGTATGTTGACATTTTAATTATGGTTCAGTTTAGCCAATAAGGTTCTCTCCTGTCCTGTATATATATTTATTATATGTATAGCCTATAATAGTATTAGTGTTATTATTATATATAATATTGCTATTATTATTATTATTATTATTATTATTATTATTATTATTATTATTATTATTATTATTATTATTATTATTATTATTATTATTATTATTATTATTATTATTATTATTATAAGCCTAGACTGTATTAGGGAAAACTTAGAAAAAAGTTCTTATGTTGTCCAGCATCATCGGTGCCCTGTGTTTGGGTGTTTGGGTGTCATCCCTGTTGCAATTTGCTGTTCCACGATTCCAGTCCCATAAGCACTGCACTATTGTACTCCCACTCAGCACTGCAATATTTATAATATTATTGCAATATATATAATAATATATATATATATAATAATATATATATATATATATAATAATATATATATATATATATAAAACATTATTGTACACTCACAATAATTTCTTTACAATCATTTGGGGAATTCACTGTTATAACTAACCCAAAGAACTACTGAATAGTTCTTCTTCTTCTTCTTCTTTTTCTTCTTCTTCTTCTTCTTCTTCTTCTTCTTCTGGTGTTTAATGGCGGTTTGGCAAGCCAACGTAAAAGGTGCATTACCGCCACCTACTGATCTGGAGTGTGGAGTGCTAATGGCTTTGGAAGGACAAAAAAAAGTAAATAAATAAATAATAATACTAGTAAAAAAACACTATATTCTATTTATTGTTCCCGTTTTTTTATATTTAAATAACATATCTTGAATTCTTGATTGTCTTAAGTTCTTTCCTAATATATCTTTTAATGAACTTGGATGAATTCCCATACTTTCTAATTCTTTATTTAGATATTGTCTCTCCCTATCATATGCGGTGCATTCAAAAATAATAAGATGCACGGTTTCTTCTTCTCCACATTTATCGCATTTTCCTGTTTCATGCTTTCCAATTTTAAGACAGTGTGCCCAATTCTTAGCCTGGTGATGATGATGTATTTTCTCCTATTACCATATCTTTTCCTCTCCTTTCCAACACACTCTTGAATCTGATACAGATGTCTTCCTTTGCCACTAATATTCCATTCATTTTGCCATTTCTTATTTACTTCAATGAAGATCAGTCTTTTGACTTCGGATTTACTTAAAGATACATTGACTTCAATTTGTTAATTATTTAATGCTTCCTTTGCCAGTCGATCTACCTCCTCAATTCCATCCACACAGACATGTGCTGGCACCCAGAGGAAGCATATCTCTATCCCTAACTGTCTTGCTCTAAATAAACTTTGCAACAATTCAAAAATTAAATCTTGATTCAGATTTTCCACTCAATAAGCTAGTGATCGTAGCCAATGACTCAGTGCAGATAACAGTTCTACTTGGTTGAACTTCTTCAATCCACTCTAATGCCAATATGATTGCTAAAATTTCAGTTGTAAATACTGACACATGATCCGATATTCATTATCCATGTCTTTTGAAACTATACCACACTCATTCATAAGCGACTATGCCTGAATGTTCCCATACCAGATTAAGTTATTAAACCCATTGATCATAGTATAGCCCTTTCTTCTAATAGCTATTAAATTTCCAATAAATCCTGTAGTGTTGGTGTGCCTCCAGGAACAGGGTTGGGACACTAGGGACACTCAAGGCAAAAAGTTGTCAAAGGATTTTCGATTAGTTAAACCGTTCAACAGATACAATTTTTTCATATATTTTTGGTCTGGCTTATTGTGAATAAAATGTCTATTTATCATGTCCACAAACAAGAATCTTCACAAAACTGTGTAAATGGTATGAACAAGTCATTTTGAAGAAACGTGTGAGGTTTCATGTATTTCTGACGCTCGTAGGGCTCACACTAAATTATAAACTATCCATCAATAAAAAACAAATAGAAAAGCTGGAAGACTACTTTTGTCCACAAGAGGCACTGTCAGGCTAGGGAATATTATAGTCAGGCTATAAGACTCTCTGTTCACATGTTGTTTCAACAAATTTGTAACATATCTATACATTGTTTACACAAACTAGAAGCTTCATAAAGCTGTGTTTATGTGGAGAACAAGTCAGATTGACATAGACTGACATAACAGTTCAGATGACATGACGTGGTGTTAAACATATCCACACTATATTATTATCATTTGATAGATCTTCCCATACTGAAAAAATGTGTAACATGTCTATATATCGTTTACACAAACTATAAACTTCATAAAGCTGTGTTTATGTGGAGAACAAGTCAGATTGACATAGACTGACATTACCCGACATAACAGTTCAGATGACGTGGTGTTTCACACATTCACACAATATTAATATCATTTGATCTTCTCATTCTGAACATCTTTGTAAGATGTTTATACATTATTTGCACAAAGTAGAAACTTCACAGAACTGTTTACATTAGGTGAACTAGTCAGATTGACAAAAAAACGTCATAACAGCTCAGATGGCCCTGCTACGTTTGAACCCCGGTCATTGCTGCTTGCAGCTATATTTATTATTATTATTATTATTATTATTATTATTCTGCCGTACTTCTTATCGTGCAGACCAAACCGTAAAGTCTAGAGACTTGAAAGTTGGTCAGATGGTAGGTCTCAATTTGGGGAGAACGTATCAAAATATGACGCAAATCGGGCAATAGGTGGCGCTACAGCGACTACAAACGCGTACACGCTCATAACTCGTAAACCGTTTGTCGTACACTCAAGTGTCTTATATCCCTGGAATCCTTGGCTCAAGACTTAAAAAATGTATATCTCCGATTTCATTTCCGCCTATAAAAATTTTCCGCCATTTTGAATTTTCTGAAAAAAATTTTTTTCGAACTCCTCATAGACCGTTCGTCCAAATCACACAAAATTTCACACACGTCATCTAGAGACTCTCATGACCAAAAGTTGTCAAAGGAATTTTAATCGGTGATTCACGCTTGCAACACGACAATAAAACGTTCGCATAAGGCGCAGACACTTTTGCTAGAATCGTAATAGCTCTGGAATGCAAAGAGATATTCT
This sequence comes from Rhodeus uyekii, assembly GCA_037043235.1. Lineage (NCBI taxonomy): Eukaryota > Metazoa > Chordata > Actinopteri > Cypriniformes > Acheilognathidae > Rhodeus > Rhodeus uyekii. The sequence continues at coordinate 4,165 of JAWRVZ010000318.1, forward strand.
AACCAAACTTCACATAGTCATGTATAAGCTCAATTTGTGGTCACACCAAAAAAACTGCGATGATTGACCACTTGGTGGCACTATATTGCGAAAAAAACACTAAATCACCTGTACAGGGTCACATGGTAGTCCGATTGACCTGAGACTTGTCATGCACGGTCTTTGTCCAAGGGTCCATGATGGTCTATGAGGACATTGGTGTATCTCAAAAAACATGACCGTCATCGGCCAATGAACTTTGAGCATCAATTAGACTTGCTTAACGAAGGTCGATTGGAAAGAAACTCGATGGGCATGTTTGACTCATGGCCCTAGTGGTCTGTCAGAATTTTGAAGAAAATCGGACACTAGTTGGCGCTAACGAGTTTTTTGCGTCTCTACTCACGTGGTGTTTCACGCATCCACAAAATATTGATATCATCTGATAGATCTCCTCATACTGAACAACTTTGCCTCAAGAACCACTGCTGTCAATCAAATTGTTTGCGAAATATTGGAGATTTTTGAAATTTCAATTTTTCGAACTCGTCATAGGCCGTCAATCTCACTGGCTTGAAAATTTACACGCATCATCTAGGGACACTCAAGGCAAAAAGTTGTCAAAGGATTTTCGATTAGTTAAACCGTTCAGCAGATACAATTTTTCATATATTTCTGATTTGGCCTATTGTGATTAAAATGTCTATATATCTTGTCCAAAAACAAGAAACTTCACAAAACTGTGTAAATGTTAAGAACAAGACATTATGAAGAAACTTGTGAGGTTTCATGTATTTCTGATGCTCGTACGGCTCACAATAAATTATAAACCATCTACATTTTAAAATCTTAGAAAAGCTGTAATACTAGTTTTGTCCACAAGAGAAACGTCACAGATCTGTGAACATGTTAAGAACAAGCCATTTTGAAGAAATGTGTCAGGTCTCATGTATTTCTGATGCTCATAGGGCTCACAATAAATTACAAATGATCTACATTTTAAAATCTTAGAAAAGCTGTAATACTACTTTTGTCCACAAGAGGCGCCGTCAGGCTAGAAAATCTTTTCATGTGGAGAACAAGTCAGATTGACATAGACTGACATAAAAGTTCAGATGATATGATGTGTGGTGTTAAACATATCCACACGATATTAATATAATTTGATAGATCTTCCTATAGTGAAAAAATGTGTAATATGATACGTCTATACATCGTTTACACAAACTAGAAACTTCATAAAGATGTGTTTATGTGGAGAACAAGTCAGATTGACATAGATCGACATTACAGTTCAGATGTTCAGTTCACAATATTAATATCATTTGATCTTCTCATTCTGAACATCTTTGAAAGATGTCTATACATTGTTTGCACAAAGTAGAAACTTCACAGAACTGTGCACATTAGGATAACTAGTCAGATTGACCACAAACAGTCATGACATCTCAGATGGTCCTGCTACGTTTGAACCCCGGTCATTGCTGCTTGCAGCTATATTTTCTAATGTGATTTCTTTTGTTACTGTTGTGCTGCATTCAAAATTTTATTACAAAAAAGTACGTGTAGGAGTACTTTTTATATTATAACATAGGATATGATCAAACAATATCACAAGAGAAAGAGTCAGGTTTTCAATAATAGGAGAATGTTTGCAAACGTTATACTGATTTTATACAAAAGTTCAATAAACAAGAACTTAATATGAAATGACTTACATTTTAGACAGTTTTTGCCATTTCAGCAACGTGTTCGTGGTTTGAATGGTAACAGCTCTATAGCACTAGTTTCTTATTATTCTAATGTATTTATTGATTAAATATGAGACACTTCTCTGACAGTAGATATGAATCTATTAGAGCAGTGGTCCCCAAATGCGAATGCGCTCCGCGGCCCGGTACCATTTCATCGACGGTCGGTACCATCGACGGTTGGTACCGGGCCGCGGAGCGCATTCGCGGACCGGTCTGTGAGCTGCTGCATACGGCTGCAAGCGGCTGTGACGCTGTGTCTGTGCAGGCTTTTGAACAGTCTCGCTTGCGCTTGCAGCTGAACACGCAGCGTCACTGTGGTGTGAGCAAAACCGCGGACACAGGGGCTCCATATCCTTTGAAGTTGCAGGGAAAGAATAGAGTATGCAGGGTTTAATTTTTATTTCTTTTATAGCATTTCTGACTGTGTGCAAAGCCACTCCCCATGATAATGTGTACTGGCAGTTCTTCAATTGGACTGCCCACCAATATACTGATGATTCTTGCTATGTTTGTCAAGAGGTTTTCTCATCAAGCCTTGTGGTGTCCTTACCAGTTGAAGATATGCGTCTTAAACCACTATTTTGTAATACTATAACTGATACTATAACCGGTACTAACCGCTTAGGAAACATCCCAGTGGACCAGTGCTCCAAAATGTATGAACAAGGTAATCCTTAACCATGTCCTAGGTGGGTTAAGGGCTCGTGTGAAAGTAACAGCAATTGTTCACTCGTCGACGGTACTTGGATGGACCCTATCCATATAGAAATAAATCAATCTGTCATTTATCAGATAACCCATTTTGCGTATCGGCAAACAGGACCTGTAATGAACCCCATCCTGGTCCGCAGGGCCCGATACACCCTGTGCACTTGGCAATGGATTGGTTCTGGTATTGTGGAAGCAAGTTAAACCTGGATATACCAGCCAACTGGTCTGGTCTCGGCTGAGAAGCAGAGTCAAAACACGTACAACAAAACAAAAAAAGTTCATAGGGACAAACATGAGAAGTCTAGAAATAGACAAAGTGTGTTTGACGAAGTTACTCCTGAACATCAGATATCCACCCCTTGGCAGAGGTTCTGGACCTCTATGCTACCATTAGCATATGGAGTTGTGGAGAGAGGTCGAGATAATACATTACAGAATGTCCAGTTTTGCCAATGACACAACAAAAGCAATGGAGGGGGTCCAGAAGGAACTGTCTGCCATGCGCATAATGGTGTTTCAAAATAGATTAGCCTTAGACATGATATTAGCAGAAAAGGGCGGCGTCTGCGCCATATTGGGCACTCAGTGCTGTACCTATATTCCAGCTGAGGACGAAGGCGAAGGAACAATTGCTAGAAACGTTAAAAAGATGAAGGAGGTAACAAAACAATTAGAGAATGATGAGCTAAAGAAAAACACTTGGAACTGAGTTTTTTTGAGTGACATGTTTGGATCCTTTGTCCCTATCCTTTCTATGCTCATACCTGTATTGGTTGTTGAATTTTTGCTCTGTGTTTTTGGTCCATGTCTTCTTAGGTGCCTGATGAACCTTGTCCATGCGATGGCTTCTTCCGTCTCCAGCCATGCCTACATGCCTCTAAGCAATACCGATCTGCGAGAGTATGATGTAAAACACCAAAAGGATATGATAATACGGTGTAAATTGTTATCCTCCTATATTTTTAGATGATAAAAGAGGGGATTGTAAGAATGTATCTGTTGTTTTATTAATTTAGTGATTCTTTTTAACCATACGCATTAATCTATCTGCATGTCATGTAAGGACACAGGCCTGTATTTTAGGGGTGCGACTGTCATACATTTTTGCTACTTTGTAAGTTGTTTTTGTCACACAGAGAAACATTTGTTTCCTCTTCTGTTTCCGTTATTTGGGTCTGATGTGTGATTATGTTTCAACACCTTGCTGACGTGGTAGAAGCAGAAAGGAAGGGGTGGCTTTACAGTATAAATGTAAGTGCATTTATATGAATTGTCGAGCAACGCTTTAATAAACTGATTTTACTCGTGTGGTTTGTTGAGTCTTGCTTCAGAGCGCTCTTATTTCTGGTCTCAGTGCAGCAGCAACAGACGGACGAAGGCAGTTTCTTACACATGCCAACTATATTTATGCTCTGACTTTGAGGACACAGTGTTTTTGAATACAGATTCATATCTCCCCATACGGAAATGTAATAAAGGGACATATATGTCCCTATATCCCAAATCATGTTGTCATATATGTTACGAGACAGTATATTATTATCACATATATACATCCTATATGCATAGTTTCTATATACAGTGGAGTTTAGTTTTAGTTTTAGCGAGATAACCCATATTACATGTATTAACATATATTTTCCCACATATAACCCGCAGAAGCAGATAATCCGCATGCTCATATAGCCAGCGGGTTTTGGGTTTTGTGTAAAAAATCATTGGCATAACCTGCACCCATAGATTGATGAACTTTCACATGATCACATTTCGAATTTCAAATGTTGCTCGCATAAATCAATTATCCATAACTGTTCACGCTCGGTACACAGTGCTTTTGTGCAAAATTCACACAATAAAAAAACAAACACAAGTCAGAATCAGAAAAGAAAGGCAGTCTCTCCCGCTGTGCTCGTCCCTTTAAGAGTGTTGTGTTGATCAGATGAGAAGAGCCCTCATGGCAGCACAGCCAATCACGTCTTCTTGCATGATTGACAGGTCAGACAGCCAATCAGCGCAGCTGTAAGAGTAATGGTGGAAGTGCAGCTGTCAGAGTGATATTTTGCTAGTGCCAAAGATAACCCTCGCAAGAACGAAAAAGGAACATTTATTGATGTACATGATGTGAGTTATTAAATGAGAATGTAGAGGAGAGTGGGGTAAAGTGAGATTTTTTTTACATTTGCTCCCCTCTAAGCAAGCTAAAAAGATATATCAGAAAAATTTACACATTTCCCATTAATTCAGGATGTTTCCTAGCAATGGAAATTATCAGAATGTATTCAGGACAAAGGTTAGTGAAAATATGAGTGTTTTAAAAAAAGACCAGAAAAATCAAGGGTGTCACGTTTATGTTACGCTCACATCACTCAGGACTCTTATTTTACCTTGTCTTTGTCACATGTTCCCTGTTCTTTATCTCACCGTCACTCATCAGTCCCATCATCACTTATCATTCACAGGTGTTTTGTGTTTCAGTGTAATCATAGTCAGTATTTAAGTTCTCCGTGTGCACTCCCCTGTTGTCAGTTGTTATCATTATGTTGTGTAGATGCCGCTTAAGTTTACGCATGACCATGTGCCGTTTGTATTCATTTAATAAACCAGTTCTGTTTGACGCTCCGAGTTCTGCTGTCTCCGCATCACACGCCAGCTCTATCTACATTTGTAACAAAGGGGGTAAAGTGAACCAGCATGGGGTAAACTGATCCACTTACTATTTCCACTCGGAAACTGCCATAACTACACAACTTTGCTATTTTTTTGCTTTTCCCTGCCAGTTTCTTTTGTCTTTCTTTATAAGCTTTTTCAATTCCCTGCTTCTCAGATAGAAGTATCAGATTCTTCATCAGTTAGGATGGCTGTCTTCACACGCTTTCGTTTGGTTTTTGTTCTAGGGGTGGTAGGATTTGATTGATTTGACACGTGGCACATCTGAGTCAGCTGGTGTGGCACATCCATGTGGACCATGTGCAGTGGATGGATTAGCATCAGCAAGTGCGTTATCTGCTGCGAGTGGTTCATCTGCAGGGGGTGGACCATCCGGATCATCTGCAGTGGCAGACTGCAGCTCAGGGTTTCACTGGTCTGACACCATGGATGGTGCATACACTTCATCAGGGAAAATGTCTCGGTTATATGGGAAAATTCCAGAGGACCTAAATCCAGACATGATGTTGCGTGGAGTCACTGCTGACATGAAGGCCTCATTCACAAATCCCGCAATCTGGTAGATCGAGCTGTAGATGTTTTGCCAGGGTTGGATCTCATCCACCCATCAAGAGCTCGGCTGTATTGGGTCTTGAACAGGCTAAACACGGTCCCGTTGAGAGGCTGCATGCAATAGGATTTGTGGGGTGTGAGGGTGAGCAGAACAATGCCATTGCTCTTCACTATTTCTACTGCCTTGAGTGAGATGTGAGCCTTAAAATTATCCAGGATTAGCAGCATGGGACGGTCAGGGGTGCAGGTAGTGTGCTGTTTCAGACTTGACTTTATCAGATGATCAAGGAACTCAGCCCAGGTGTCTTCATTCATCCATCCCGTTCTGGTGGAGGTACCTTTGGCTCCTGGAGGTGCTCCTATCATGAAGAAGTCCTTAAACTTAACTCTGGGGAAGACAAACATAAGAGGTGTGGCATTCCCATAGACTTATAGACTTCTTTCCTTCCTCGACCTCAGTGGCTGAACTCTCCATCTTCCCGAGGGTTGTTTTGCCCCAGGTTGTCTTCCTGGTATATTGCCTTGGCATGATGACTTTTCTACAATGTTTATGATGTTAAAAATAAAACAAATATAATGTAACTTATGTCTCACTTTAGCCCACCGTCACATTTTAGAAAAAAAAAACTATCTCTCTTAGCAATTTACAATAATCTTCAGCTAGTATCATCACATGGTTTTATATGTTGGTAGTTCGTTAACATCTATGATACAAGTTTTTCTACCTGAATCAATTTGCTTTGGCACAACAGTTGATTAAGTGGACAGCAAGAAAATGTACTTTTGCATGCAAAGAATATATTTGTGTGAAAAAAAAACATGCTTAACACAGCACCAGCAGCAGGTCCACTCCTTCATGACCAAGGGGAAAGGAGAGGGGCTTAAAAACATCATGGTCATATGACCACAAATATGTTCCATTGCCTAGATACAGGGGATTGTCTCACATTACCCGATGTCTCACATTACCCTATTCTCCCCTACATGCTCGTGTTTTGGTGTCTTTTTACACAACAGTGTTGCCGTGATTTGTTTGATGAAGCAATTGGCATTCATCTAAAAAATTTTACATATACGCAGTACAGTGTATGTTTGCTAACAACAAAAGGCATATGTAAAACCACCACAATGAAAAAAAAACACCTTCGATTCTTGATACAAACCCTTAATTATATTCTCCAACAATGCAAACACAAAGACAAAATCACAAAAAAAACGTGCGGGATGCTACAGCGTGTTATCCCTCAGACGAGATCAATGACAGTAGTGAACCGTGATCCACGTGCAAGGCAAACTCAGCGCATGCGCAGTGAACTAGGTATGCTAATTAATCACAAAATAACAAACCATGTGAAGTGACAATTTTGTCGCTTTATAAATAGATTTTAGATTTCGGCAACATAACAGAATCAACATAACCCACAAGAAATAAGTGACTCGAGATAAGTGAACTCCACTGTATAAATGATATATAAAGTTTATACCGTGCATGAAATGATTTTAATTTTATATATATAATTTTTTTTAAAATAATACATTTGGCAGACGCTTTTATCCAAAGCGACTTATACTGCTTTCAAGGAACACATTGACGTTCTAATCAGTTCTTGCTTTCCCTGTGAAAAAGACAAAGACTTATCACCCTGTAGCCCACTGAGGCTAAGCAGGGCTGAGACTGGTCGGTACCTGGATGGGAGACCTCCTGGAAAAACTAGGTTGTTGTTGGAAGAGGTGTTAGTGAGGCCAGCAGGGAGTGCTCACCCTGTGGTCTGTGTGGGTCCAAATGCCCAAGTATAATTGTACAATTCTAGTCGTATCATTCAGGTGGATGCTGCTGTCAGGTTGTTTTCATGTTTCACTCTGGTTCCCGTGTTTTGTCTCTTGCCTGCCACAACTGTGTCGTTAATTAATTACAGTAATACCTCGGTTTACGAGTTCAATTCGTTCCAAGAGCGAGCTCGTAAACAAAATGCTCGTACACCAAAATAATTTTCCCCATAAGAATGCACTAAAAATCACTTAATTCGTTCCACACGACCATAAATGCCCATTTTAAATATATATTTTTTTGTTCAACCCTATTACGTTTAAAATTATAACAATTACGATCTCAAATAAATACTAATTAATAATTGACAATTGAACTCTAAAAATACTTGATAATTTACTGTAACGCACTTTACCTTTTGAGGTGCGTCACTGCTGGCATGATGGAGATGAGAGGGGGGGGGGGGTGTTATTGCTTAGATTTATTGCTTTACTGCCTACCTTCTTTCTATACCTTCTTTTACGTTTATACTTCACTACATGAAGAATAGCGATCACAATTAATGCAACAACATGAGGTAAACCCGCTGTAAATAACTTCTGTAGATCATTGTGACAAATGATCTGTACAGAGTTATAACTGTTTAGTATGCTGTTCTCTAAAAGTGTATGGCCCTTTAAGAACGTCATCACCCTCTGGGTTCGTTGTACTGATGTCGTGGCAAATCTGCACAAGCTCAGTTCAATCTAGGAAAAAAAAGCTAAAGAGTCTAAGGTTCCCGATCTTCAAAGATGTAGTCTTTATTGCCAGGCAAAAAAGAGAGATGACAGGTTCAAAAAACCAAACATCATCTGACTTTACAGTCTGATACATCGCACATTATACCTTTTTCTTATCATCAAGTGTCCAATTGGATTTCACTAAGTATCTTTTTCCTTTGGCTTGACTTTGATGTTTTTGCCATCACTACATATTTCTCATACATCACTTGATTTCTATTGGTGGAAAATAGTCACCCGATTTTTAAACAAAAGACTTTTGATTGTTTGTCCCAAATTAACACCCCTTTTTTCAATCCCTTGTTATGTTCCCAAAGGCTCACCTGATGTTTTTCGTCATCTTCAAGGCTGAGAAACAGGCCCAACTCTGTGTCTAACATTTACAAAGTTACAATGCTCAGAGTTCATATGAGTTTATGGTCACACTAATTCTACAGATAAAGTTTTAACAATAGATGAATTTCTCCAACAAATCCTCCCTTTGGGGCTCTCTGAGCCCCACTACTAAAACCCTCTGCCCAGAGTATGTCACCACGGGTTGACCTTCTCTCACATCACTCTCTGAGTGACTTATAAGCAGCCACCCTCTTAAACCTACCAAAATGACCCTCCCATAATGACACACTCTGGCGGAGACTGAGACCAAACATCTCCCCTATTACTTGACTAGGAAGGAGTAAAAGATCATCAGCTCCCTACCTATCACACCCTGTGGGGGACGCTGTCTTCCCATTTTAATTGATTCTCATATTGTAATATGCTTCAAAATCAACAGGTTACATATTTCAATGATTCATATATTTAGGATATATGGTAGATATGCAGTCCTTCGATGCCAGAGGAACTCACAGGCGCTTCCGGTGGCCTGGCGCGCTATCTGGGTTGCTTCATCGTTGCCAGAGGTACCATGGACCGGCCTAGGGTGCTGTCTGGTGTTGGGGCAGGCAGTGGGTTTTTAAACCGCCAGTAGAGCCAACCCTTGATGTTCCATCTTCAATTCATCATCTAGACCTTTTCATTATTAGTAAATGGAGATTACATACAAAAGTGAAAATAGCAAACTTTGTTTTTTTAAATGACATTTAACATGTGTGCAGATATGTTAGTAATAGCCCAATAAAACAAAATTGAGGAAGAGCTTTAGTGCCAAAATAATAAACAAAATCAGATCTTTCTACCTGCCTACTCTACCCAGTTTCTAAAAATGCTTATCTAAGTTATTTTTAAAAGTAAATACATAGACAAACTATCTCCCTCTCTATTCAAAAACATCCACAAACTTTCAAAAGTAAAATAGGCACCCCCTTCCCTTGTTGGAGTCTTTTACGGGAATTCATTAAACTCATCCAAGCCTAAACAAATTAGGTAACCCCCTTGTGGTTGTAATATTACCAATGTCGATTCCCTGTCTTTGCACAGAAATAGTAACCATTTGTCTGGTGGCAGCACTTGCTATCATTGATCTGAGAAAAAGTATCGCAAAAATAAAAAAAAAAATAGCAGAAAAAATCCCAAATGCAATGACAATCATTACCCCCACCCTTATTAGCCAACTTTTCCATGAGTTAATAGAAATTAAAAACATTCCCCTAATTTGATATCCCTTTCAGTATTTAAGGTAACCTCTAACGATCTATTAACACTAACAAGTATATTTTTCTCTTTATAAGTTTTATCATGTCGACATAATCTAATACAATGTGCTTGAAGGGGCCTTCTGACTAAGCGGTCAGGTACCGGTATTGTTGCTAGTGGTGTAGATGTTCCTTTTCTAGCATTATTGTGTACACAAATTTCGTATTCACTTAGGTATTCATCAACTCGTTGTTGCATATAAGGTGACCAGAACCCTTGTCTTTTAATCTTTTTAAATACTTCCCCCCTTGTGCAATGGTCAAAACCATGCGCATATATGCAGAGTCTGTAAATGTTTGCAACTTATGTCAAAACAAATCTACCTTTTTCTGATGATTCGGTGACTTTATGATGCGTATACAATAACATTGCAATGGTCTTTTTCAGAAGCGAAATATACAGCTGCTAAGCCTAGTTGATAACATGGCGGATAGGCTTGTGCTACGCTATCCAATTGAGTACTTTAGTGAGCAAGTGGTTGCTTTTTCTACCTCTACATGTTTCCTGCGTTAACACAGCCGAGGCATAGCCATCTTTTCGGTCAGCTACATACAAATTAAATGTTTTATCATAGTCAGGGGTTGCAAGAGCAGGAGCAGTTTGTAATTATTTTTTCAATGACTCAAAGGCAACACGTGCCTCCATATTCCACTGTAATTTGGCTCTTAAGTTTTGGTGACCTGCTTGTTTCATTATTGCCCATAATTGTATAATTTTCAATCCAATCTGCACTAAATCCTGTCCTTCCTAAAAAGGTCATAATTTGACTTACAGGCTGTGGAGCTTTACTGATTCCTTCTTATTGACTCGGAAAGTGTGCAATTATTCAACCTAAATATTCTACCTGTGGTAAACAGTATTGCCATTTTTCTTTTGAGGCCTTGTGACCTCCATCTGCCAATTTAGTGAGAACTTGATGACACAGCTTAAGAGTTGTTGAACAAATCAGCAGGTCATCTATATATTGAAACAATGAACTAAATAACCTTAGGTCTTCAAAATCTTCTTTTGATACCTGATTAAACATATGCGGTGAATGTTTAAACACCTGGAGCATCCTAGTATTTGTGAATTGCTTACCCTGGTATGTAAAGGAAAAGCGATATCAGCTTTCTTCCACTAAAGGTACGCTGAAAAAGGCTGAACAGAAATTAATAACAGTAAAATAGTTAGCAGCAGCAGCAGGTGGAACATTTGTCAACAAAGTATGTGGGTTAGGGACCTCTGTAGGCCAGTCCTCCACTACCTCATTTACTGCCCTAAGATCATGTACCAATGTCCATATGGACTTATTAGCTTTTTCGACGGGTAAAATTGAGATATGACAGTAGCTAACAGTAGCCTGGACTTATCCTTCGATGGTTTTCCTTCTATTGCTTGAGGCTTAACTGGGTCTTGTTGTTTTCAAGGTAACTGCACTCCTGGTTTAATTCTAGTTCTAACTGGATTAGCAGATCGAACCAAACCCACATATATGTCATGTTTAAACCACAACTCTGGTGGTACTTTCTTTTCCATTACTGTTATCAATTTGTCCAATTTAGAATTTGGCTTTCCCTTTACTTTCTGAATATCTTTAATTTCAATTATCATTTTGGCGTTCCTGTCATTTTAGTGAAACAAGCTATTTTTAAGTACTTCATATCCGAGGTTTCAAAAATCAATTTTCGGTTTTCCACTTTTACTTTTTGGCTTTTAGCATCATTTGGCCCCAATTCTGTGTACACTCCTCGTTCAGGAAAAAGGGTGACATGTGGGGTTGATCTACCCAGAACCATTTTTTAATAAATGGATTTTACTCAATTTGTATAGCTGCCCCTTTCGGGCCTAATATCAAATATTGAGAAATTAAAGGTACTTCTAGTTTCTCTGTATCATCTAACCATTTTCTTTCTAACTCGGGGTCCCTTGACAGATCGTATCGCAAAGTGCAATGAATCTCAGTTTTGGGAATTTCTGGACTTGTAAGCTGTTCTCTCTTATTTTCCCCATTTATCAATTATTTCCCCTATCTCCTGTTCTAGGTTTCCTATCCAATATATATAGTCGCTAAACGCGTTAGCATTGTGCTATCTTACTGTCCGTGCATACAGCGTTTTTCTCGCTCGCGCCTTTTTTCCCGACTTCATCAAACAACTGGTCAACAAGTTGGATCAACACACGCGGTGAGTCATGTCATCTTCTCTCAAAATTGTCACTTGCACTGCCTGCTTCATGCATAGTCTTTCTGTCTCTGTCAGCTGTGAAGGCTTCACATGTCATAAATGTAGGGACATAGTTGGGCTGACAGAGAAGGTTTCAGAATTAGAGACACGCATCCAAACTTTAATCGAGGATAGTAAGAATGCAAGGGCTTTAGATACTACTTTGGATGCGACTAGCTTAGCAAACCCTGTACATTGTTCGGTTCCGGCTGTAGAGCCCGTGCAGCAGGGCAACTGGGTGACTGTGAGACGGCATAATCGCGGGTAAAAAAACCACTGTTCCATTCCGATCAGAACATCAAACAGGTTCTCCCCACTCAGTGACGCACCCACTGAGAAACCTGTTGAAAGTGCCCTAGTGATTGGCGATTCTATTACTCGGAATGTGAAAATAGAGACTCCAGCCACCATAGTCACATGTTTGCCGGGAGCCAGAGCGCCTGACGTCAAAGCAAATTTAAAAGTGCTGGCTAAAGCTAATCGTAAATATTCTAAGATTGTTATTCACGTCGGCGCTAATGATGTCCGACTTCGTCAGTCGGAGATCACTAAAAGTAATATTAAAGAGGTGTGTGAACTCGCAAGTACGATGTCAGGCACCGTAATTTGCTCTGGCCCTCTTCCTATGTGCAGAAGTGATGAGATGCTTAGCAGATTATCCTCACTCAATGGCTGGATGTCTAAGTGGTGCCCGCGGAATAACATAGGGTTTATAGACAATTGGAAAAGTTTTTGGGGCAGACCTGACCTGTTGAAAAGAGATGGTATTCATCCCACCTGGGATGGTGCCGCTCTTCTCTCTAATAATTTGGCATATAGTCTTAGAGCTAAACCTTGACTAACTGGGGTCCAGGTCAGGAAGCAGACAAACTGGCTAAACCGACCGTCTGCTAGCTGTCTCACGTCACAGAGGTCAGATAAATTCCAACACATAGAGACTCTTTCACCTAGATATCATCCTATAGAGATTGTGTCTGTTCCCCGAATTAGCAAATACAAAAAATCTCTCAAAATCGTTTAAGAGTAAAAATTTAATTGATTTACAAACAGCTAAGAACGGATATAACACAAATGAACAAATGATAAAGCTTGGGTTACTGAATATACGATCCCTTTCCTCAAAAGCACTTATTGTAAATGATATGATTACAGATCATAAACTAGATGTGCTGTGTTTGACAGAAACTTGGCTAAAACCAGACGATTATATTACTTTAAATGAGTCAACCCCTCAAGATTACTGTTATAAACATGAGCCTCGTCTGAAAGGTAAAGGAGGAGGTGTTGCTGTAATTTATAGTAACACGATCAGTACTGCTCAAAGGTCTAATTTGAAATATAATTATTTTGAAGTGATGGTCCTCAATGTAAAATTATCTAGTGCAAGTAATAATTCCTGTTTAACTTTTGTGCTGGCTATTCTTTACAGGCCACCAGGGCACCATACAGACTTTATCAAAGAATTTGCTGATTTTCTCTCAGGATTAGTAATGTCTGCAGATAAAGTCATAATCGTCGGTGATTTTAACATCCATGTAGATAATGAAAAAGACGCATTGGGAGTGGCATTTAGAGACATTTTAAACTCTATTGGAGTTACACAACATGTATCAGGACCCACTCATTCTCGTAATCATACTTTAGATCTAATATTGTCATATGGGATCAATGTTGATACTGTTCAAATTCTGCAGCAGAGCGATGACATCTCAGATCATTGCTTAGTTGCGTGTAGATTACCTTTAGCCAAGGTCGAGGAACTGACTCCCTGTTGTAAATGTAGTGGAACTATCACTCCTAACACAAAGGATAGCTTTATAGATGGTCTTCCCGATCGGTTTCGTCTGCTTGGCATCCCAGATGGCCTGGGGGAGCTTGATGTTGCAACAGAAACTATAGGCTCTCTCTTTTCCAGCACTTTAGACACTGTTGCTCCGTTACGCTTAAAGAAGATTAAAGAAAATAGTCCAACACCGTGGTGCAACGAGCACACCCGGGCCCTCAAGAGAGCAGCCAGAAAAATGGAGCGGAGCTGGAAAAAAACTAAGCTAGAGGTTTTTCGCATTTCATGGAAAGACAGCTCTATTGCATTCAGAAAGGCCTTAAGATCAGCTAGATCTACTTACTTTTCTGCCCTCTTAGAGGAAAACGAGTACAACCCTGGGTATTTATTTGATGCAGTGACTAAATTGGCAAGAAATAAAGCCTCAACCCCAGATGCTTTGGATCAGCACAGCACTGGTGACTTCATGGACTTCTTTGCTTGCAGGATTGATAATATTAGAGAGAAAATGGTAGACACGCAGCAGTCTACTACAGTGTTCCAAAATACAGTACATTTTAGTGTCCCTGAAGAAAAATTCCAATCCTTCGTTGCTATTGGGGAGGAAGAATTGTCTGGACTCGTTGAATCATCAGGGTCGGCAGCGTGTATGCTAGACCCAATGCCGACTGGGCTACTGGGAGAGATGCTTCCAGAGATCATAGATCCTATTCTTAATATAATTAATTCTTCTTTGTCATTAGGATACGTACCAAAAACCTTTAAGCTGGCTGTAATTAAACCGCTTATTAAAAAACCACAACTTGATCCTACAGAATTAGTTAATTACAGGCCGATATCGAATCTACCTTTCTTGTCAAAGATTCTAGAAAAGGCAATGTCTTTACAACTATGTTCCTTTCTAGAAAGAAACAGCATCTACGAGGATTTCCAGTCAGGATTTGGACCATATCATGGTGCTGAGACTGCTCTCATTGGAGTTACAGATGGTTTGCTCTTGTCATCCGATCGTGGTTGTATCTCTCTGATAGTGTTACTGGACCTTAGTGCTGCATTTGATACAATTGATCACAAAATCCTTCTGAATAGACTTGAAAATTATGTTGGCATTAGTGGAGTTGCATTAGCCTGGTTCAAGTCATACTTATCTGAGCGTTATCAGTTTGTAGCAGTAAATGAGGAGATGTCATATCGGTCACGGGTTCAGTATGGAGTTCCTCAAGGTTCAGTACTAGGACCATTGCTTTTCACCCTGTACTTGCTTCCTTTGGGTGCAGTTATTAGGAAGCATGGCATTAGCTTTCATTGTTGCGCTGGTGATACTCAGCTCTATATTTCTTCTCATCCTGATGAAACGAACAAATTCACTAAATTAACAGAATGCATAACCGATATAAAAAATTGGATGACTAATAACTTTCTACTGCTAAATTCTGAAAAAACAGAGATTCTAATTATTAGACCAAAAAGTTCAGCACATAATAATCTAGACTACTGCCTAACACTCGATGGCTGCTCTGTCAAGTCTTCGTCGTCAGTTAGAAACCTGGGTGTGCTCTTTGATACCAATCTTTCATTTGAAAGCCATGTTTCTAGCATCTGTAAAACGGCGTTCTTCCATCTTAAAAATATATCTAAATTGCGACATATGCTATCTAAGACAAATGCAGAAAAGTTAGTTCATGCGTTCATGAGTTCAAGGCTAGATTATTGTAATGCTTTACTAGGTGGTTGCCCTGCACGCTTAATAAACAAATTCCAGCTGGTCCAAAATGCAGCAGCTCGAGTTCTTACTAGAACCAGGAAGTATGAGCATATTAGCCCAGTTCTGTCAAACCTGCACTGGCTTCCTATTAAACACCGAATACATTTTAAAATCTTGCTAATTACTTACAAAGCATTAAATGGTTTAGCTCCACAGTACTTGAGCGATCTCTTAACACATTATAGTCCTTCACGTCTATTGCGATCCCAAAATACTGACCAGCTTATAATACCTAGAATATCAAAGTCAACTGCTGGCGGGCGATCCTTTTCCTATTTAGCTCCTAAACTCTGGAACAGTCTTCCTATTGCAGTTCGGGAAGCAGACACACTCTGTCAGTTTAAATGTAGACTAAAAACACATCTTTTCAGCCTGGCATACACATAACACATTATACATACATTTTTAATCCAAATCATGTAAATGATTGTTAGGCTGCATAATTTAGATAGGCCGGAACCGGGAACATTCCCATAACACCTGATGTACTCGATACATCAGAAGAAGAATGGCATCTGCGCTGATATTGGTCTCTGTTTATTCCGAGGTTACCGTGGTCAGCTGGATCCGGGCCGTACCCAGATCAGATGAAGGACCTGGACACGAGCACAGCACTGCCCTGGGGTGTCTGCGGAGTCCGTGACTCTACTGGACCCTCCCCTGTGACGATCATGAACCCATCTCTAACCGGACCAAATTGGACTTCATATTGGACTTGAATTGTTGTATGATGGTCATGCACGGTTTGGCTGTTGGCCAGAGGAGAACTGGTCCCCCAGCTGAGCCTGGTTTCTCCCAAGGTTTTTTCTCCATTCTATTCTTCATTCGTTTCGTCACCTGCCGGAGTTTTGTAAAAAGCGCTATATAAATAAAGGTGACTTGACTTGACTTGGCTTGTAGTTTTTGTAGAGTTTGTTCTCCTAACATTGTCATCTGCCTAATTCCTTTATCTTCTAAATAAATTCCCTCAGGGGAACACCAAATCTGTAGCTTCAATTTGCGTATTGCATCCCTGCCTAACAAGTTAACTGGTGTTTGTTCTAATATCTAGACTGGAATTCTTATCTCAGAGTCTTTTGTCTTGATGCTAACTGGAGCTGCGTCTGTCCCGAGAACCCTTATTGTCTTCATGTTTTTTCCAGACTTGGGGAGATGAGAGGCATATTTTGGACTTAAACATGAGTAAATGTCTCCTTTATCAAGCATCATTGGTGTTGACTTGCCCTCTATTTTGACCTGTATCATAGGTTCTTCATCAGCATTGGAAGATAACATTGGGAGCTGATATCTCCCCACAGGATTCTTTGGACACCCCTAATAACCTTGATCTGGGCCCTGCCATGGATTAACAGGGCCTTGAGGGGTTGGTTGCCAGGCTTTGTGCATTTGTGACATGTCCACAGACCATGGGTTGGTAGGGCAGTTCCTCTTGGTATGTCCAAACTGCTGGCATCTCCAACACACTCCAGGCGGTCCATATCGTTGTTGGTTGCTGAGCTGTCTTCCTATTCCTCTTCTCTGCCTCTCTGTTGTTGTCCATTAAAGTTCCTGCTGCTTTCTGGCATGTAGATTACAATTGGCATGTTAGGCTGCTGCCCTCCTCCTGTAGGCATGGGCACATTCTGATTGGCAGGTGTAGTCATTGGCACTGCCATTGTCGTAGGATTGTTAGGCATAGGTATCGCTGTCATCATTGGATTAGCAGACACAGGGGTCGTTGCCGTTATCATCATAGGGTTAGTAGGTGCAGGTGCCAGCATCGTTGCTATCATAGGAGCTTGCACTGGTAGAATTGTTGGTGCTTGTGTTATTAGTTCTGGATGACTTGTAGGGGTCATTGTTGTTTTCTGTCCCTCCTCGGTCTTTATAGGGGCTTGTATCTTCTTTTTTCTGTTGGTCAACTCTTCCAGCTGCATTTGTGCCAGTTTCCTCTGTAGTTCACGTTCTTGATTCTTTAATTTCTGTTCACTCTTCCTGTATTGTTCCACAGCATGTGTCACATGTTCACAGAATTCGTCGGATGTCTTTTCGTTCAGTACCACCACATCTTCCAACCTGTTTTTCACTGCTAGTGTCCAAAATGGCAGTTCTGAATAGTGTTGTTAATATCACATCCCAATATCACATCCTTCTCCAGCTCCTCCTTCTACCTTCATAATTGATGTTGAATGTATGCGGCTGGGTTGTCTGTTTCTCCAAGAGGTTCTCCTTTGACAGTTTTGGATCCATATTCATAGGGTACATCCTTCGTACTGTCTGCCATAATCTCTGTCGGTGTTGATCGAAGGCAACAGCGTCCATATCTGTGTTTCCAGCCGCAACCATCAAGTCTGCATCCATCAGGATCTCATTTGTCTTGGTTCCTCCCACACTTTTGGCCAACAGCGCTTTAATATCTCCAATTGCCAGCTCCTTCATGTATGTCTGGTAAGCGAGCCACTAGTCCATCCAAATCTTGTCCAGACCAGGGGATATATTGTCCTTGTGTCCCTTTATTTAAGATTGGTGCTTGAAGTGCTTCTTGCATTAAGTCCATTTTCTGAAACAGGGATGGTGATGGCTGGGCTCCTGGCGGGGACAGTTGATAGTTCAAATATGACTCTCCTTGATGATGTTGCATCATCCACGGGCTCACTTGCGGAGTCAAATTGGGCATTTCGATTAGACTGTTGCTCCAAGGGCCTCCCTCTAGTGGTGGGTCTTCCAGTCTGAGAATCCTCCTCTGCTTCCTCAAGCCTTCGTCTTTCTGTGAGCTCTGGAGCCCTTCTCAGTTCCTGATCCATCCTGATGAATCCCGTCGCTTCCTGCAACTCCTGTCCCAATGAGGCTTGACTGTATTCGTCTTGCTTGTGGTCTGTCATATAATTACTTGCAACGTCTTTTCCATTTCTGTTCAATGTTTTCAGAGCCTCTGCTGCAGAGTAGTATGGGTTGTCCAGTGTTGGGTCTCTCCCTTATTCTCCCATATCTTCACTTTGTCTCGAGCATGGTCTGTCCCGCACCAGTGGATGTTCGGCTCCTGCCTGCCCCTCAGTCCTTTTGCATTCAGTTTTTTCTTGAAGGTCTATCAGTGACGGCTCTCCTGCCTGATCGTTTTCAAAATTCAAATTTCCTACCACATCTAATGTTCCTGTCACTACAGGCATTTGTTTCTGTATTTGATTATGTGTAGGTGCATAAGCTGGAGGCCTATCTCTTCCCTTGTTCTCTTCCTGCTCTTTCATTTGTTTTTCCTTAAGCTTTTTTATTCCCTGTTCTATAAATAAGTCTAATATTTCCTGCTCTTTCTGTCTTTTTTGTTCCCTCTTCTGACTCCTATCAGTTGATTTGTGATTTTTTTATTTTATAGTGCTTTAATTTCTCTGCACATCAATAAAATGTTCACTCTGCTGGCTACTTTGTGTTCAATTTTTTAGTCCTCTTTTTTTAAGTTTTTTATTATATTTCTACATATTGGATATTGAGTAATTATGTGCTCAACTGGCTCTACTATATCAATGATCCTGAAGCCATTGCCCTTCTATTTTTATTTATTTATTATTATTAAATAAATATTTATTATTTCATTTATTTATTCATTATTATTATTTTAATTATTAATTAATCAATCACTACATTTTTAACTTCCAGTTAAATAAGTCTTGTTTTTATTTTTTACTTTTCAGATCAATCACTAAAACATCTTACCCTTTGGCTTTCTTTGTTTAGTTTTTTTTATTGGGTATTTTACTAAAAGAACCAGTAATTTGTAAATATTTTTATTTTATTTCTAATTGTACCTTAAACGATGGCTTACGTTTCCCAATAATGTCTATTCCCAAGCAGGTCACTTTCAAAACTCCAGAGTTTGTCCCCGTCGATTCTCCAATCCCAATTGCTGTTATTCCTCCTATTCAACATGAATAAACAGAGTTAATTTCACATTAAATCCCCTTATTGTTATCTCTGAAATGTACAAATCCATAAAAAATGTAATGGTTCAAAAATACTTAAACCCAGCTTCTTCTTTCTTTGGTATTCAAACTCCTCCTCCTCTTCTTCCCCTGTGTCTGAAGGTCTGTCATTTTCCCCAGATATCATGATGCTCTGTTCCCCCATTACCCTGCCTTATTTCTACCCACACGTTTTATTTGCTCTAGGTCATTTCTGAAAACCATTGTGACTGCCAATTTTTCCAAGGTCCAATTTGTGGTTATTGCTATCCTGATTCTCCCTTCTCTGTCTATTTTAAATATTTCAGCACTTTTCCACTGAACTGGTCTTGGATGTGCGTTTAAAACAATGTGTCTATTTCTTAGCATGGTCGCCTCCCCCCCAATTATTTGGGCCAGCGACAGTCTGTGTTTCTTT
Organism: Rhodeus uyekii; assembly: GCA_037043235.1. Taxonomy (NCBI): domain Eukaryota; kingdom Metazoa; phylum Chordata; class Actinopteri; order Cypriniformes; family Acheilognathidae; genus Rhodeus; species Rhodeus uyekii. The sequence continues at coordinate 24,112 of JAWRVZ010000318.1, forward strand.
TTTAAATATGTGATGCACACTGGGCCTTATCTTATTTTGTTGCCACCACACATGTAGTTCTGCAGTGGCAAATTCTAGTCAAGCAAGATTCCAAATTCTCAAGTGTTATTCGTTTTTTTTAACAATATCTGGCCAATCTACCATGGGACATTCTTTTTCAATCTGATCCAAATTGTCAATCTGAATTAATTCCTTTAACAGCTCATTTTCCTTTTGTTCAATTAATTCCTTTTTTCTGTCCCCCACTGGTTATGTATTCAGATTCAAGCCAAAATGATTTTTGAGACCATGGGTCTCTTTTAGTGTTCGACTTAGAATAGTCCCCTCCCTACATATCCATATACCTTATCTTTTTCCTTTGGCTTGACTTTGATGTTTTTGCCATCACTACATATTTCTCATACATCACTTGATTTCTATTGGTGGAAAATAGTCACCCGATTTTTAAACAAAAGACTTTTGAATGTTTGTCCCAAATTAACACCCCTTTTTTCAATCCCTTGTTATGTTCCCAAAGGCTCACCTGATGTTTTTCGTCATCTTCAAGGCTGAAAAACAGGCCCAACTCTGTGTCTAACATTTACAAAGTTACAATGCTCAGAGTTCATATGAGTTTATGGTCACACTAATTCTACAGATAAAGTTTTAACAATGGATGAATTTCTCCAACACTGAGAACACATGTGAGCCTCATTAGTATGCAATGTGTCGTGTTGGTAACATATGCTCCGTTAATAAAGTTCCTTGCCGATTCAAATAGTCACTCCCTGACGTTAGATAAAGCACATGTGTTGAAGGACTATGAGCCTGTTGTAGAAGTAAGTGCAAATGTAGGAATTGGGAGAGAACAATTGGCCGTTGCTCAAAGAGTTGACCCCTCACTAGTGAAGTACATTAAGACTGCTGAGACACCGAACCTGCAATCTGATAAAGTAGAATACTCATGCCTCGTTAATATCCTGAAGAACTCTTCAGCAGCAAGCTGCACAAAATAACGTCACTTTGATTCAATCATGTGAGAATGAGAAAGAGATTATGACGTGTTAAGGTGTTTTATAGCTGAAGACACATCATTAGTCACAAGGTGACAATTTTATTATTCAATTCTTGGTCAAGCATGAGCACGAGGGATTTTCCACAAGTGTTTACAATACTGCCTCTGGCGGTTTGGAACAATAGGCAATAGAACCAGCAACACTTATAGAAAGATGATAAAAACCAAAAATCATTTGTACCTCCAATAAGAGCAGTCTCAGTACTATCATCCTGACTGGAAATCCTTGCAGATGCCATTTCTTTCTAAAATTTGTGAGGATGCTGACTTTTCTAGTATTTTTTTTTTACAGTAAAAGTAGCTTAAAGTTTTACTAAACTAAACTTTCTTCAATTGACTGTACTTCTGACTCCTGGTCTTCATTCGAAACATCTGGTCCTCGGGTCTTTAACTGTATTCCACAGAAGTTCGATCTGTAATGAACTGATTCTTTAGGATCAAATTGCGTTTTTTAAATTAGAGGTTTAATAACAGCCGGCCTAAAGGTTTTTGGTACATTCACACACCAAGAAAAATGGTTCTTCAGGTTGAGATGCTATATAGCACCGCTACCATATACAGAACCTGTTAAGCCCTTTATGTTTCTTCAGTGGTTCTTCAGCGGTTCTTTGGGGAAGAACCCGTTAAGCCCCTGTATAGTTCTTTAAAGGTTCTCTGACTCTCTTTTAGTCTTTAGTTGAGGAAACTATTAAAAAACGTTTTTAAAAATACAGTGTATTTACTGAAGATAATGTGGTTGTTAACCTTTTTTCCCCCAAGGCACCCCTATAGGACATATATTTATATATGTCCTTTTATATTTAGATAATTTATACTTTAAAAATGTGTCAAGAAATTGCTGTTGAATTATGTAATTTTGCAAATTCAAGGACAGGGATATGCTGGACAAAAACCTTCTCCAGAGTGCTCAGGACCTCAGACCTCAGACCTTTGTTTTGCTTCCCCGTCAGAAGCTGAGCTGTTTTGCCGTCATTGTATTCTTCGGTAACATCCGTGGTTAAACAACAAATAAGGTAGAAAGTTAATTTGTTAGGGCTGTCTGAGTGGAAGAGACTGGAAAGGGGAGCGGTAGAGCTCTACTCAGACATAGGTGGGGGTACCGTGGTTTCTGGTTAGAAGGCCAGGATGGAGGTACAAATAATTACAACAGCCATATAATATGCAATAAATTTCATAGGGTTTTTGGGACTGATTTTACCAGGGGCAGCACATGGTGTAATAGTCATTATTGAATAGTTGTGGTTGAAGTCTCTTCTTCCAGGTAGGCAGATGGCATCACAAGGGAATGCACTTCAAAGGGACAGGAGAAGTCACTAGGGGAAGTTTAAGTCATTTCAAGTCACTTGTGCCAGGTATGCATCTGGAACGAATCCTGTAAAAGTAAATTTTAATTAAACATTTTGTTACCCGAATTGGTTTGGACCAGGATATGTGACTTGATGTTTTTGTAGTATACTTTGTGGTTTCATCATGGAGAAGCCAAAGCTGTGTTATTCAAAGATCGCCATCTCCATCTCCATCTCTTCCTACCATGACTTCAGGAAAATATTAACCTAAAATACTGCTAACAATAATTGAGTAATCTGATAAGTACTGATTATTTATAAAAAAAAAAAAAAAAGCAGAAGAGAGGAAATGCTGTAAACAGCTCTGCCTCTCAAAGTAAATTTTCAGAGCTCAGTAGGAAAATGGTCAGTCTGGGTTTTAATTCTGATAAAAAATAAGATTGCAAGTCATGATAAAACAATGAAACAGAGAAGAGAAGAGATTAAATGCTGTAAACAGCTCTGATCCTCAAAAGCAAAATTTCAGAGCTCAGCAAGAAAATGCTCCTAGTTTTAATTTGATTTAAAAGTTGGAAGCAAAGAAACAACTGACAATTTGCAACTGACATCTAACAGGTACTAAGAAGAGAGAGAGAGCACATCAATCCTGTGTTCATCAAACTACAATGTCTTCCTGTACATTTCAGAATTCATTATAAAGTGTTGCTATATGTTTTTAAAGCTTTTCATAGTTTAGCACCAGAGAATATTTCAGATCTAAGCAATCTGCATCATTCAAATTAGTCCCTACGTTTAAAATAACAATTACAATTAATGGTTCCTCGATCTCTCCAAAAATGCAAAAAGGTGAATGGGCCTTTTCTGTTGCAGCTTTGGAATGAACTTCCCCTGTTAAATCTTCTTCTACTCTCGGTTTCGGAGTGCGGTTTGTTAGTGTGTATTATGTTTTATTTATTCTATGTCTCTTTTATTAGTATTTATTTAGCACTTTGTTGAAAGTACTTTATAAGTAAAGGTTGACGAGTTAATATCATATTTTTGTTTTTGCAAAACAGTAGAGATAAGTGGGACTGAGGCAACGCTGATAATATTTTTGGGATCAAAAAGACTAGCCAATTGATAGAGAAATACCTTGACAAGTAATTAGAATTAAAATAAATAAAATAAATGTTATGGACAGAAAAAAATCAGATATGATTTCTATTTAAGAACACTTTTAAATTAATATATGAAAATCTGATAGTTCTTGTTCAACTTATAACAAAATTGAAAGGTGACAAAGCTAATGAGTGTCGGATGAGCCAAATTACACATATGAATGAAAGGGTTTAGATTATGGTCATTTGTTGCTGACGCATAAGCAAGTCTAACAAGATACTGAGAACTAATTTTAATTTAAAGGAAATTCTGATTATTTGATTTTGAATTTTGGAATGTTAACATTATTTGAATACTGTGAAATTCTTTGTTTCAGTGGAAAGAATGATTGAAATGATTGTTTGAATTTGTTTTATTTATTGTATTTCTATTTTTGAAAAATAAACATTTAAGATGTCCTGTAATTAAGATAGTGCATGCTATTTGCCTGCAATTTGAATGACACTTTCAGTAGATTATTATGGGATTTATTTTATTATTTTATTGTTTATTTTTATTTAGACAACCTTTGTGAGAAAAGGGGTGCTTTAAGGGGTGTAGTGAAAGGAGTGCATTTACCCTCTTATTTCATGTATCCTACAATGAATTGGAAATTATTGTTTTGTTTTGTTTACAAAACAACAACAACAACAACAACAACAACAACAACAACAACAACAACAACAGCAACAGACACAAAAACAGTGTATGTCCTGGTATTTCTGATTACAATACAATGTGTGTGTCTGGCATCTGAGAGATAAGTGAGGGTCTGATTTAGGGATGGGTGATTATACCAGTAGACATGTGAAACATTTAACTTAATACCTGCTGTCATGTGTGGGGATTTTGTTGGAAATGTAGTAACACTATTTGCTCATTTAGCTTGGCTTCTAGAGAATAAATATATCTTTAATTTTTAAATCCATTTAATTTGATGATAGATCCCACGGTGACTGCGCAAATCACAAGCTGCCTAGCGGACATCTCGACATGGATGAAAGAGCATCATTTGCAACTCAACCTGGCAAAGACGGAGCTTATAGTCTTTCCTGCTGATCCAACTCTACAGTACGACTTCACGGTCCAGATCGGCACCACTACAATCACCCCATCAAGGTCTGCCAGAAATCTTGGATTGATTTTTGAGGACCTTCAAAGATCAGATCGCAAAGACGGCTCGATCATGCAGGTTTGCACTACACAACATCAGGAGGATCAGGCCATTCCAAACTGAACAAGATACACAACATCTGGTGCAGGCCATGGTCATTTCCAGGCTGGACTATTGCAATGCTCTTTTGGTTGGACTTCCTGCTAGTGCGATCAAACCCCTGCAACTGATTCAGAATGGCGCAGCTCGTCTGGTCTTCAACCAACCCAAAAGGACTCATGTCACACCACTCTTCATCTCACTACACTGGCTCCCACTTGCAGCACATCAAATTCAAAGCACTGACTCTTACATACAGAACTTACACAAACTCAGCACCTTCATACTTCCACTCACTCCTACAAATCTACACACCTGCCAGAAACCTTTGATCGATCAATGAGTGACGACTTGTGGTTCCATCACACAGAGGAAAAAGATCAATTACAAGAACATTTTCATTCACCACCCCGGGCTGGTGGAACGATCTCCCTGCCCTCATTCGTAATGCAGCTTCCTTGTCAAGGTTTAAAAGACTACTGAAAACACATCTCTTCCATGAGCACCTAATATTACACACCACACCTCACACAAAAAAAAAAATTCTCTTTTCTCCCTCTATTCCCCATGCTTGTACTACTTGTGTATCTAATGTTCGAAACTTTGTATTGTAAGCACACTTGTGTACTTTTGTATCCTCAGGACAAATCAGTTTCTGTATTCCTCAAATTGTAAGTCGCTTTGGATAAAAGCGCCTGCTAAATGAATAAATGTAAATGTAAAAGCATTTTGCTCAGAGATTAAAGCATGATTTTATCTTTATATCTCATGTGAGGTGATTACCTGCTAACCCCTGGAGCAGTTTGTGTCACAAGGTATAAGAAAACTGAATAGAGAGACGATATTAATTTATTAAAGAGATATTTGTCATTCAACGGGGGGTGCTGGCGTGTGATGCGGAGGAAACAAGGAAATTTGGATGCCAAAACGAAACTCGGGTTTATTTACAAACGGCAGAACAGAAAACACTTTTAATGCAAACATAAATGCACTCGATGGTTCAAAACCGCAAACCTCAAGGAGAACACTGGGAAACATCCACACGAGCAGGAACAACCGAGGAACTCTGACGAATACCGACAAACACAAAGGGACACAGGAGGGTATTTATACAGACGAGGAAACTACACACAGCTGACGGGACTTGGGCAGTGATTAACGAGACAGGTGTGGAACAATCCAGAAGGACCCGGAATGTGAGAGACGTGACAATATTAAAGCAACAAGATATTTATCACACAGAGATATTCAAACAAATTACTTTATTTTATTACAAATGTGGTAACTCAAAACAATCTTGTGAAATAAATGCATATGGTTTTTAGTACCAACTATACACATTACAGCACTATAAAAAATAGGATAAACAATTAAACACATAAGAAGAAAGGGACATGCATGATTAAATGAGTGTTTTTGGAGAATATGGGTGGAGGATAGAAGAGATTACTGAAACAAAGGGAGCAGTATTCCAGAGTGAGTGAGGGGAGGATGTCAGGTGTGTAGAAGGATGAGTGAGGACTCAGTAGTGCAGATAATGGGGATGTTTATTAAACAAAAAATGAGGGGGAAAAAAAACACCCCAAGGGGCTGACTTAACTGACTAGACTTAGACTAGAACTGAAACAAATACAGGAACAGGCAACAGCAACAGCACCAAAATAGGATGACGAACCAGCACAAGACAGCAAACACAGAGAGAATATATAGGGAGCACATGGGGAAGGTAACGAGGGAAAGCAGCGGGGGCAAATCAAACTAATGACAAGGAAACAAGGAGGGAGGAGAACACAAAGACTAGACACGAACACACAGCCAATGCATGTTCACATTTGACTAAAGATGACGCGCAGCTGGTGACAACCAAACTGCGCGCGCAACACCAAAACACAACATGAAAGCATGCGGCCGAAGTAAACACGAACCGGGTTATAGTGTCCGATCCCCAGACGGTCTTGTTCGGTTTCGGTTTTGTGTTGTGTCGAGCACCGCGTGCTCTCGTGTTCTTGTGCAGTGTTGTAAGCACGCGGTACAAGCAGAGCTTGAAACCGTGCCCACTCACATAATGTAGAGTGCGTGAAAACGAGCAACCACTCTTCTAGTAGTAGTAGTAGTAGTAGTTTATTGTCATTTCACATGTACAAGTACAGTATAACGAAATTAAACTTGGAGCCAAGTCTCCCAGCCGCTGCATGTGCATGCGCCGCCATACTTTTTTCTCCAGAGATTACAGAATGCAGTTTAGCAAGCCTTAACATAGCAATAACACAAACAAGATAAACAAGACGTGGTACAGTACACGTGGGCACCTGTTGGGATTTTTTGTGAGGAGGGGGGGGGGGGGGGGGGGTAGGTTAGGATAGATAAGGATAAAGGACAGGCAGACGGATCTGTGGAAGCAAGCCATAACATCAGATGTTTTTCAGTTCTATGGTTTGTCCTTGGAGATAAGACAGTTCCCAGGGAAAGAGAGAGAAAACAGGAGATAGTAACTAGCTGAAACAGGCTGGATTCCCAACAAGGGACACATTTTTTTTCTTCCATTTGGTGATCTTCGGTAATTTGTCCGGATCATAATCAATCAGTTCTGGTCCTCAGCACTCACTCACGACCGGTCGATGCAGTTCCTTAGATATTTCGTCTAGCCTCACGGCCAACCCGGTTACTGTACGTAAAAGTTCCCCGACCGGACCACCGATGGATCCCATTCTTCCCTGCGTGTCCGCAGTACGGACTGCGATGTTGCGATTCAGTTCCTCAATCTGTATCACTCTCTGATCTAGTTCCTTCAGACGGTTACCCACAGCACCGACCCGATCCTTAATTTCCACAGACAGCGGCTGGGTGAATTTGCTCGCAGCTGTCTTTCCAATTTTACGATGGATCAGGGCAATCCCACAGCCAAAGAATAGGATCCCTGCCATCAATAGTCCAATCACATAAAGATCTTCGGCATCTTCCACGGACAGAGCTTCCAGGCACAGGACTTGCCATTTGTAATATGAGTCCATCACGTACCCCGAAGCAAACGTCCCGTCAGGGCAATTGGGCTCTCCTGGAGTGCCCTTCCTTTGAGAAAAAATCTTGTCGATCGCGCTGATTGACCAGTTAATCAATTCCATTTTATTTTCAGGAGTCCAGCAAGCAGCAGGTCAGGTCAGGAAGAGAGAGAAGAGACAATAAACGAAATACAGAAGCGCCAGGCGGAGCAGATAGTAGAGCAGAGAGTAGATGAAAACACGTCCGCTCTGTTCAAGATCAGGAAGAGAAGAGCGCAACGGTTCTCACGCGCAAACGACAAGGACGAACAAACGAGTCATGAATGTCTGAATCCCGACACAAAACCGAAACCGAACAAGACCGTCTGGGGATCAGACACTATAACCCGCACACAAGACGTTACACAGACAAGCGTGCACGCGACTCGAACACTCGAAGCCGCGCACACACACACAAAGCTTGAGACATACGGTAGTGTCAGAGCTCTGCCACAACAACAAGAAATTACTAGACCGAATGTGGCAGAACCCTGACAGAGGAATTGCTTGAGGTGCCTGACTGCTGCTAGTCCACTGGTTCAGGAAGATCATGGTTGAGTTCAGCATATTCTAAAAGATTTTGCTACAAAAACACAAAATTGATTGATGATTAGATGTCATCACTTTCAGAAATCAGATTAAATGGAAATTTAAGTTTGTTTGTGTTTGTAACATCCTCAGATACATTTTTCACTTGTCAACCTTTACATGCTATGTAATGTTAGGTTTAAGTTGGAAATCTACATAGTCTACCAGAGGTGCAAGCATAAGAAGAAGAGGTTAATCATCATTAATCATCATCATCAATCATTAATCATTAGTGTGGAGCAGGGGAATACCCTCAGAAGGAAAATTTGGTTGATGTCAATTTATCTTTAACAGTTTAGATGTACTTCTGACTTCCTTTTCTCTTTTTTTGGGGTCACTGTGTTATTTTCACTTTGCAAATGGCCCTCTGTTCAAGAGGAAACCACAGCCCTTCTATTTGTTCCTATCTGGAAAGTGTGACTGGTGCTTCCCTCTTCACTTACTGTGGACAGAGTTTACAAAAAATCCACACATTCAGTTCTCTATGTGAGTAGTAGGTCCTTCCAAATGACATTAAGATACTGAAGATCACATTTAATGGTCAGGTGCAGAGATGTGTCATGCTTCTGCATGACATATGTAAGATATTTCTTATAAAATTAATGTGTTAAGAAGTCCCAGATTGCCCTTTAACCATAAATATTGTTGGTTTGTAAGTAAACAAGACGCACATTTACTGAGATAACGTTTGACTTATCCTCTGGCTTAGAAGGTCATGAGAATTGAAAGAAGGGAACTTACATGGTTAATGTGCCCAGAAGCCCCTGTATAAACAAAAAATTTGAAATATGACTTAGAGAGCCATTTCAACACAACCCACTGTGTTTACCATTTTTTGTGTAGTACCTCTATTAGTTGACTGTACCTTGAGAGGTCTGAAGCTCGCTGTATACAGTATCTGTACCTTTTCTCAGAGGAACTAAATTGAAAAATAATATGAGGGTTTAAGATGCATTATAAAAGCAAAATAAAATAACTAATAATATTATTAAAAGTAGTATTTTCTCCTGCTTTAATAGAATTTTTTTTTATTTTTAAGTAAGTGGCTATTGGAATTAGCAGGAACCTAATTAGTCTGGCCTTTCCTGTTTAGAGCATATCTCTGTAATTAAATCTAGGGCCCTTGATAATTTGGGATGTTAGACCCTACCCAGGAAGTGGTTTTTCACTAATCAGCTCATGTATCGCAAGATATCATAATCTTCCTCTTCAAAGGCAAGAGGAGAAAGAAAGGTTGGACTTACTTCGTGTAAGATCTACTGGTTGAGGATGAACCACCTCTGTGTACTCTACGTCTCCTTCATTTGGTGACTGTAAGCGGTCTTGATCAGCAACATCTGGTGGAAAAAACAAACACCAAGACAAAAATGAACAAAATCAATTAGTTTCAGGTACAGTATATGGTGCAAGAAAAATGCTAGTTCTGTAGTTGGTACCGGCATTCAGATATTACTTGAGTGGTGATTTACCTGCAGGTCTTTCGCTCCAAATACTGTCTTTGTTATTCACCCCCACTGAAACACAGCAAAAAGAGTGCATCAGCCAAGGCCATTTACCAGTTGTTCTTATTTCTCACTAAATCTATAAGCTCACCTTTCAGCATGTTAAAAACTTTTAGGATTAGTCAATTACATTTCCCTAACAAAACAGGAACTCGGGAGGTTGTGTCATGTCCATCTATAATTTTTCAAATTAGCTACAATCACTGTATTTCAGAAGCCTGTGGGCTGCTTTCAGAGAAATTGCCTCTGCAAGTAAATTGTTTGATCTGGACACCAGTGTGTGTGCACTAGACCAGACAAGTACAAAAGCAGGAAATTGTACATGAAATAATTGCCTATGCAAAGTTGCCATTTAAAATGTTATTTTAAACCAAAATAAACCTCTATCTTTAGCAAAGATCAAAATTCAGAAATATAAATTATATATCTCATAAAAATGACAGTATATACATCTCATTCAAATATGTTAAAAAAGATAGAAAGACATTGAAAACGTTTTAATAAGAGGGAATAAATTCAATATGAAGATTCCATTTATTTTATTCCAAATAAAGCATTTTATTACATTTTAAGTGCCTACCAAATCTCATTTTATGTACCAACTAAAACACATACACAGAATTATATAAAGAAAATTATGCATTAACAGAGATGCTTTTAGTATAAAATGAAACAAACAACATCTACTAACACACATATGAGGATAGAAGCAAAAACATACACAAATTCAAGCAAAGCAGTTAAATCTGAGAAAAACCACAAAACAGATGATTCAGATTCTAATAAACCAAACTGCTGTGATAAAGGTGAGTTAAAAATGTTTTGCTGTTGTAAGGAGAAGATGGGGCAGATGATTAGAATACTTTCGTTGCCAGCATCAAAAAGTAACAAAATATGATGAGAAATTTAACATTTAGATGTTGCATAACTTAAAAAATTCAATCATGTCACAAATCTACAGTTTTCTCTTATTTTCCTTGTTCAAAAAGAAAGTGTGATCTGAAAATGTAATATGATCAGAAGTGGTTCTAAAAAACTATTCCTGGTCTAGCTTTTTGACTCATGAAAAGGATATGTGTGTTTCAGCTGCTCGAAACAATGAAGTTGCTCTTTAACAGGAAGTGGGGGTGGGGGCTCTGTAAGATTGTGGAAAGTTTAACATGGTTCAACAAAGTAGCTTTAGCTCTTCATCCCAAACTCTTAACAAATATTTTTTTTGGATTCCATAAAAAGCACATTTTAATTTAAGAATTAAAATTTAAGGGCTTAATTTAAGAATTGTTCATTAAAAGGTTATTCTATGGCAGTGGTACAAAGAAACAAAAACAATAAAACACATTTTGGAAACAGAAAAAAATTAAACACAGCTGTTATTGGTTCAAATAATGTTGAACCAACCTAAATCGAAAATAAAAAATTTTTAAGTGAAGGTTTGACATGCCCCAAAACTGTAGAAAGAACTTCCATCCATATTACCAACAGTTTGGTGTCTGATCATACAAGGACTCAATATTAAAGAGTCCTTTATTTCAAAGGTAGGATTTGTCAGTGTTGTAAGAGTTTTGGTCTGAAAAGGTGAATGTTGAAAATGGTGAAAGAATGAATGGGATAGATGATGACTGAGAAACAAAAATATAGAGGCTACCTGTGGGGGTGCTATAAAGCGTGTCATGGGTGAGACTCATGGTGAGAGAATCATTTGATTTAGGACTTGCAGGCTTTCTAAGGAATGGTGAGAGAAAAATGAAAAGTACTTTAATATTAAAATAGTTAAATATTCGCTACCCAACTTTCTGGTTGTCTATAGATACTAAACAAGGATTCCTTTAAACTGATTTGTCTGTGTGGGACCACGTGACATCTACAGGCATGGTCAGTGTAGCAACTATCTAATAACACAAAACTCCCTAATCTTGTTCCTCTAATGCCATCAACTCAAGACTAACTTGGACATAAGCCAGTCAACTCACACTGATAGTTTGGCAGCCATCTCTCTTTTACCTGTGACAGAGAGAAAGTTGAAAAGGGAGTTTTGTTCACAGTTCAGGCAATGTGTGCAGCTTGTGATGCAGGGGGGCTGTAGGTCTCTCTACCTCGCTTGGCCTTGTAGCACATCAGGATGAAAAGGACCAGCAGTGCCACTAGCAGCATGCAGAACGCAGCAATCAAAGCCTTTTTCCACTTTGCCAGGCTCACTACAGGGCAGAGCAATATGGAGAAAATATATCAGGCTAGTCGACAAATAACATGGACTTTCTTTATTATCTGTAAGATTTTAAATAATGGTTTCTTTGAAAGAACAAGTCACCCATAAGTGAATTTTCGAAAACTGTATGATTTTCTTTTTTCTGTGGAGTTTCTTGTGGGGGCTTTTAGCAGCAAAATCATAGGCGGAGTTTCACTTTTGTGCTTGGGGGGGCACCAGACCACGAGCTCAGTTTTTTTTATATCATATATATATATATATATCATTCATTTTACATATAAAATACATTTACAATGAACAATGACTTTATACCAGTGCTTCTCAATTATTTTCTGTCACGCCCCCCTAGGAAGAGGTAAACATTTCTCGGCAAAAACTTTCGCCTTATTGTTTCCATGGTAACGCGTCATGCTTATCACCTGACATACCGCAGTCACAAAAAGCTCTGTATAATAGATAATTCAAAATAGTCACCAACTTGTTGGCTCAACTTGTTGAAACCGAAAAGAAATCTTATGTGGTTGAAAACACTGAGTTGTTGTGATAAATGACAAGCTCTGAGCGCGTCTTTTTTTTTTTTTGGCTCAGTGCCAGATATTGCGTGAAAACACGTGTGAATTTAGTGGTTGATCAAAGGATGAGGGGATGATTATCTGAACTTCTGCTCTTGTTCAGTGCAAGAAAACCTACTCCCTGGCAAAAAAAAAGCATGTACCCCAGGGTAACGTGCGCCCCACTATTTGAGAACCACTGCTTTATACAAAGAATAGCGAATAGAACAGACTCTTTATAGTTGCTGTTTTGTTTTGCATCGGCAGTGATAGGGTTAACACGGGGAGTTCAGAAGTGCAGCAAAAAGTGTGTTAGACGGGTGCGCTTGTTACAGTGTGTTGTTCTTCTTTCCGATTAAAGTTCATAAACAGAGCCTCCCTTGACCTGTCATACAACTACTTCAGACATTACAATATCTTACCTAATGCAGAAGAAGCCGCCTCTCTTTCCGAGATGCGTAGATGTCCACTGTCTTCTCTTCTGATAGATTTGACACTTTTAGTAGTGGATTTATTAAAAAAACGAAGAATGTCCATTTAGTTTATTCAGCGCGTAAAACAGAACGAGAAGAGCGTCCACTCACGTACCGCGATACTTTGAGATTCGCAAATCGCGGGAGAATGTAATAAAGCTACAGTAATAAAAAATTAATTAGCCACATCTTACTCATTCTATACACAGAACTAATAAGATCAAACAAATAAAACGAGAAAATATGAATTCTGTAATAACAAAAAAACATATTCAAAGCACAAGGCAGGCATTAATTGGCTCTGGTCTGGGGGGGCAGTGCCCCCCCCAGCCCCCCCGAAACTCCGCCTATGAGCAAAATGTCCAAGATGCTAATTTCCATCCAGTATTGAAAAGTGACCAATATTTCAAACAATATTTTTAGTCAATAATGATTTTTAAAGTCAGTTCGTTCCTCACAAAAAAAAAAACATTGTATGGGTTCAGAGGATTTGGAGAATAACCTACTTATATTCTTAAAGGGGTTCAGAGACCAGAGTGGCAATGTTGCTTTACAGGTAGGAGATACATGCACAGGGAGTACACAGTGTGTCAGATTTAACTTTATACTCACTGAAAAAAAAAAAAATGAATAACTAAAAATAGATTTTGAGAAAGAACAAATGTAATACAGTCTTGTAAAAAAATTTTTTTTATAAATTAAGAATGTAATTTCATAGAATTGACTTGATTTGATTAAAATTGTGAGGCAGCTAATGGTTGTGAATTTAATGAAAACTTTGAGACAGAAAGAAACTAATGGAACTTTAGTATATGTTAAAGAAAGATGAAGCTCACCTTCGACTGTGACAATGTCACTCTTGCTTAACATGTCTGCCATGTTAAATGCCTCACAGTAGTAATTTCCACTATTTTCTCTCTTCACAGATCTCAGGATATATGAGGATGAATTACTCTGAACTGTGGTGGTGTGAACTGGTGTGTGATTGCTGGCATAAAACCTAAAGCTGATTGGTGGAGAGCCTTTTGGAATGCCACATATCAGGGTAACATTATTACCCTCTTCAATGTTTTCGGGAACTGGAAGGACTGTCAGTAAGGGCTTCCCTACTGGAACTAAAGACAAGAAAACAATGAACTCAAAGAATTGAACTCAAAAATTAACTCATAAACATTTTGGATGACTGAAAAAAAGCAGTTTGGATGGCTGCTTTAGTGAGTGACATGACATGCAATTGGTGGTTCTCAACCAGGGGCTAACAAGAGGGCATCAAGCCATCTACCAAGGACAAGATGATGCAATTAAATGAATTAATAATTAACACACACACACACACACACACACACACACACACATATACATATAAATATATATATATGCCATTTTTAAGTAAAGGTTATTATTATTGATTATAATATCAAAAATATTTTTGAGATGAGCCTTCATGTTCTTTTTTTGCTCAGCAATGGTTTTCGGCTTGGAACTCTGCCACGCAGGCCATTGTTACCTTTGAATATACCACAAAAGGTTGAGATCCACTGCATTAAATCACAAATAAAATTACATTATACTGTGACCCACTGGACCCAAACTTTTCTTCTAGAATCCTTTTCAAGTTATTATACAAAGTTAATGCTTAGTACATATAAATACCACAATGCTGCAGTAGGTTACATTTCAATATGCACATGGAGAACTCCACAAAACGCTTTGATTTCTGTAGAATTGTAATTCCAATAATTTATACATTTCTTTCTCTAATTATTGTGTAAAATTAATTTTTGAAAGTTTTAGGAGTCCAATTGGCTTTAAATGAAAACAAACAACACTCACCTATTACAGTCACAAGTAACCTTTCACTCATCTTGATTGAGATTCGACCATTATTCTCTGCTTCACACAAATAACTACTAATGTCTGAAGGAGTTGATATCAAGGCCAAGAAATGAGCTGCCTCGTGAGGGTGAGAAACCACAGTCCTGTTCAGAGTTATGTTGTTTCTCTTCAGCGAATAGATAATTGGCAGGCTTCCATTCTCAGAGTGGCAATGAATCCAAAATGGCTTATCCACGATAATAGGACCATCAACTGTGATCTCAGGCTTTGAAACAAGCTCTTAAGAGAAACAATGGTTAATTAATACTTTTATATTACTGATTTGTTTTGGATAGTTTTCAAAGACAAAGTGGATGACAAGACACTGCCTACCTTTTGCTCTAAACAGCACTGTCCAGCTCTTTTTGATAATCCCTTTGGATTTAGCCATACACGTGTAATTTCCATTTGTCACTTTGCCTGCAGTGCCACTGTATCCATTACCATTTACTATAGGTGTGTTGTCTCCTAATATTGAATATGTTATATCCTCCCTTTGAATTCTCTCTGAAGCAAAGCTGCTGATTTGACAGCTAATGGTGAAGTGTTCTCCTTCAAAAACCTCAGCTGGATGAATACTCAGGATAGGCATAGAGAAAAGCTCTGAGGCAAAATATGCAAGTTGTTATCAAAGCAGAATATATCTGTAACTGAATGACCAATCAAGAAGTAATAATAACAATCCTGGAAGTGAAAAATTTAACTGGGAATACAATGTGAAACACTGACAAACATTCAATATCTCTCACCTTTTACAGTTATGTTCACAGAGGAGGATTTTTGAACAACACCGAGCCTTGAAATGCACTCATATTCTCCAGAGTCATTAGCCTTAGCAATCATACTGTAATTTTTCTGTGTCATGTTCAAACTAAGCGTGGTGCGTCCATGGACGAAAGTGATTCTAAGTTTGGAATGTCTCTGGTGAGTCATATTCACACTGCAGCTGAAGATGATGAGATCCCCTTCAATCACATATGCAGATGGAATGACTTTGATGTAAGGTTTGATCTCCAGCTCTGAATTGGAATAGAATGTGAAAAATGTTCTAGGATGAACAAATCAATATAACTCTATATAACAAAAATACATTAATGAAAAAAAAACACAAATTACCTAATTACACAAACCTACCTTGAACGTCAACAGTAATCTCATTACTGCTGTTAGAATTTTCTACTTTGCTACCCAGATTAATGGAATAGGAGCAAAACATATTCACAGTTCCCTTAGTAAGAGGCAGCTTCTGCTCAACTTTGTGACTATCAGTGGTCTTCCGGTGGAGTTCCTCAGATCCATTTCTAAAGAAAAACGTCAGAGAACCTGTTTCTCCCTTCGCTGTACAGACAGCAGTAACATAATCTCCTTCTGTCAATTTCAGTTTATCCACTGTTAGGACTGGTGTCAGAAGACCTGCAGACACACCAACTGATATTAGGATTAAAGAACAAAAATCTTCTAGACATTGAACTGATATGTTACTCTACCTTTCACTGTCAGATCTTTGACACTGCTCTCCATCTTTTGCTTCTGAATGACAAGAGCACATTTGTATTTTCCAGAGTGGCTAACTCTGGCATCTGGTATAGAGTAGAGATGGTCTGTAGTATTTAGCGCAAGATCATATTTGTAGAATATGTATTCATAGTTGTAGCGAGACCCTGGGCTGTGGCTGACTTCTGCTTGGCATATCAGTGACACATTTGTACTTCTTTGAACTTCATTCCTGGGATGAATAATAAGTTTCACGCTTTTTATGATGAACTCTGAGGAGGAAAACAAAGTATTTTTACCACTCAAATGGTGGTGGACAAGGAATGGTATCAGAATCAGAATCAGAATCAGAAAGAGCTTTATTGTCAAGTGAGTGCATTGCACACACAAGGAATTTGACTTGATGCTTGAGTTTCCAGTGCACCTATACAACACAACATGAACAAACAAACAATCACTGAAAGAAAAACCTCAAACACTGAGGCGCCATATATGCAGAGCCAAAATATAAAGCTTTTTAACAAGATACTTTGAGATCCTACACCATAAAATGTCAGTTCTATTCAAACTGCTACTGGCTACAGTTAGAACTGTAGTAGAAGACAGATGGACTACCGGTAATCAAATTTCCATCAACAAATTATTGAAACCTTGGACTCAAGAAACCACATCTTTGTGGTTCATCAGGACAGTATTTGATATCCTTATGAGAGAAATAAACAGGGAGGAGGGTTTATTATCTGTCTCCCTTTTGGTAGTGGTGTCAAGGGGGTCTCAGTATGGTTTGGGAACTCTATAAAACGACACTGATGCATGTATAAATCTAGCTCATGCATATGCTGAAATTTAGTAGTAGATATGGTCAAAAAAACAAGAGCTCTCACAAAAGCTTTTACTTAATTTACAAGATACTAAAAGTTCCTGGAGAGACAGCATTTTACTTTTACTATAGCAAATCTTCCAGTGCATGGACGAAATAGCACAATTTCATCAAGGGGAGTGCAATTTATGGCAGGGGTGTCCAAACTGCGGTCCGTGGTCCAGTTTTTAATTGCCCACAGCAAATTCTGAAAATATAATTGAATATGGCCGGGACAAGTGCTTGAGCTCAACTCTGTTGTACTTCTCAGTTTCAACACTAGATAGACCTAGCCACAGAAACAGTACTTCTCACAATTAAACAACGACAACTTTTACCACGAGTCACCAGAAATGGCAGCACCGAAGAAATGCAAAATTGCAAGTGAGTGTATAAGATTTCAAACACGATGGGAAATTGAATATTTCTTAAAATAAATAAATGGAAAGTGTGTCTGTTTGATTTGTAATAAAGATATTGCTCACACTATGAGACCAAACATCAGAGCTACACATCTTTGTTTAATGTTTGTAAATATCATACATGGATCCCTCGTGTTGTGGTGTTTTTTTTTTAATCAAATTATTTCATTGGCACTAATGTCATATTCAGTCTTTTGTCACTGGTTATTTTCATAGTGTTGTCCTTAATAAAAAAAAAGTATTTACGATTTCATTTTGAGTTTCTCCGTTTCATTCATCGCACCACACAGTATTGCCAGCAGATGTTTCTTTCTCTTCTGAAATTGCTTTTATTTTACTTTGATTTTTCTTCTTTTTTTGCGTTGCATTCCTATGCTCCTGGACATATATACAGTGGAATCCGGTTATGTCGACGGCCTCGGGGGTTGCAAAAAAGCATCGAGATAACCGATGATCATGATAACCAACAGCCAATATGCCGATTTATTTGATGAAGCGATCGAAATGCTATAAAAATGTACATACACTGTATATGTTTGCTAACAACAAAAGGCATATATGCACCAACTAACAGCAGAGATTTACCAGTATACAATACAAAACACCTTCATTCTCGATACAAACTTTTAATTATATTCTCCAACACTGCAAACACAATTTCGCTCACAGCGTAAACAGTCACAACACACATAAACACATGCGCTCATAACAGTAATTTCGCTCGGACACAGTTCTGAATAGTATTGTACACGCGGTTACTATGGTTTCTTTACAAACTCTAAAATGTCTTGTTGCTTTTTGCCCTTAACGGTCTGCTTGAAAACAAATGCTTCTAAGCTTCTATCAGTAACAACGTCTTTATCGATGTCAATTCCTGTGCAGTGATGTTAACTCCTGCGCCTCCTCTTCCAAGATGGTATCTGCAAGGCTTGATTTTTCCACCACTTCCACAAGTTCTTCTGCGGCTGGGCGGCACTGTTAGTGAAGCGTCACTGGAGTGAGCGACCACACGGACCGCAATCCACGTCCAACGCAAACTCAGCGCATACGCGGTGAACTGGGTATGATCATTCGTCACAAGATAACCATATGAAGTCGCAAATTTGTCCCTCTTTTGTGCTCGAGATATTAGGGTTCGGCGACATAAAAGAATCAAAATAACCGATAAGAAAATGCTAAGGCAAATATGGATTTTGGCGGTTCCACTTCAAAAACGTTGACATAATAGGGTTGGCAAGTTAATCGAGGCGAGATAAGTGGACTCCACTGTAATAGGAAGACTTAACATTCACATTATAGGTGAGTTAGAAATGCACACAGTTTTCAAGTGTCAGTATGCCACCTCTAGTGCGTGTCCCGGCCCTTTTTTTATTTTTTTGTATTTGGCCCTTGCTAAAAAAAAAAAACTTTGGACACCCCTGATCTAGGGGATCAAGATCAGCTGAGAAAAACCCTCAATTTTATACTAAAGGCTTGCAAGATTACCTATTGAATGAAGGAAAAAAACAATTCAGTTAACACGATAACACTAAAAAGACATTGACTTCATGCTCAATACTATTCTATTTCTATTTAAAAAGACACACAAAAAATACCCACCCTGGGTGTAAAATACCAAGACACCTCAATGATGCCACTCTTAAATAACAGAACATAAAAGGCTGACTTGAACATGCTAAAAGGAACCTGCATAGGCCTGTTTAGTTCTGGAAGAATGTTACTATTTCATGCTATTTCAAAAGTTTAACTGTTATTAAAGGTTATAAATTAGTTTAATCTTATTTAGTCAAATCTCTATTGCTGCAGGACTAAATAAAGGTAGTTCCACATAAGCTGGCAAAGCATATTTAGCCAACAGTTGTGCAGTATTTATAGCTCTATCAACTATAATGAGATTTCCATTCAAGTTTATAATGTTTAGGCAAGAGTAAGATGCATCAAATAACATGACCCAAGTTATCATTCCTCACTTCCCACTAATCTCTAAAACCAGAACATGTG
Source organism: Rhodeus uyekii (assembly GCA_037043235.1). Classification (NCBI taxonomy): domain Eukaryota; kingdom Metazoa; phylum Chordata; class Actinopteri; order Cypriniformes; family Acheilognathidae; genus Rhodeus; species Rhodeus uyekii. The sequence goes on from JAWRVZ010000318.1 coordinate 43,811, forward strand.
ACAATATACATTCATGTTTTCAAAAACAAACAGCTCAAGTACCACAAAGCATAGCAAAAATAATTTAGTGGAAAGTACAAGGATTTTCTTGGTATTAATAAATGTGGTCAGAATGTTCAAAATCCTTTTTACAATTAAATTGTAAAAACCCAGAAAACATCTACTTCTCACAGTAAAATTCCACAGATCCCACTGTTAAACAATGATTATATTATTCTGAAAATGAATAACTTTATACAAGCCTACAGACCTGCACAGGCTTCCTCTGCTGATGTCGTTGAAGAAGTTGATTTTTTTTTTTTGCGAACAAATAAAATAAATCAAAATAAAAGTCAAGACAAATTCATATCCAAACAACTTCAGTATCCATTTAAAGCAGAATTAGAAATGAGCTATAAGAATGAAAAGTGTCCTTACAAGTGAAGAGAAAGAGAAGTAGAATGGTGCCCATTCTTAGAGAGGGTTGGATCTTCATCTGCATGGCTGAGCACTTCTAAGCAGTGTGTGCATGTGTTTCGCTATGGGACAAAGTGAAGTGGGACTGAAGGGAGGAGATGTGTATGTAGTGCTTCACTTCTGCCTGGTTATCACTTCACACAGCCTCTGTGCTCTTTTAATTTCACAGGAAGTGAGTGTTGCTTCCTGAGGAAGTAAGGCCGGGAGATGGAATGTGCACTCTGGCTAGATTTGCATCTCTCTGATGAGTCAGGAGGCTGGTGCAATGGACAGGAGGTGTAAGTGAAACTATGTTAGTACTCTTTATGTAAAGACGGAGGCCTCCATATATAGTTATGAACCAGCAGAACCTCCCAGACAGGAGACAACAGGGAAATTAAAAATAAAAATAAACTGCTAGATGATTATTCCCGTTTTTTTCGATTGCTAAACGATAGCGAGCACAATTGGAGTCACATGTGCAAAACTTTAACTGCAGTAGGCTTTGCACTACCAACAGACACCTCAGCTAAACAGTTCACAACACCTGCAAAAGTCATTCCCAGTCATTCCACATTCCAACACATGCCTCAAAACAGGCTCATGCAGTCATCTGTCATAGCGCGATGCCGAAAGTGGAGGAGGCGCTTGTGCGCCACTTTTCTCCGCAATCGGTATCGTCGCTTAAAGTCCCAGCGCTGCCCACTTAAACCTATGAGAGTTACATCAGCACATGTGGGCAGGGCATACTCTGCGGCCAGCCAAGCAGCAGAGTGTCTTCACACCACCGCCGTGCTTCAGGACCTCGATGAGGACGGAGGCATCTGTCCTCAGGCTGTGGCTGAGCTAAGAAGAGCCAGAGATCTCACTCTCTAGGCCACCAGGGAGACAGCCACATCCATTGGTCGCTCTATGGCAGCCTGTGTGGCCACAGAGAGACACCTGCGGCTTAATTTAACGTCTCTCAAAGAAAAAGAGAAAAGTATTATGTTGGATGCCCCTATGTCGTCTTCTGGGCTTTTTGGCGACTCTGTTAAGACAGTAGTCGATAAGTTCCAGGAGGCGGCAAAACAACAGGTGGCATTCAATGTGCTTTTGCCACGTCGCCCTCAAACTGGCACTGTGAGCCAGCTACAACCCCAGGGCTCCTCACAACAGGCCGCTCAAAGGCAGAGTGTCTTAACCCGTCAAACCCCCCAGAAAACCAGGGGGTTGGGCAGACAGTCTCAGCCTCAGCCTTCTGACAGGAGGACGGATCTGAGAACCGTCATCCTCGCTAAGAAGGCTACCTCGAAGAGGCTCTTGGAGGCGTCCCTGCACACACACTCAGTTGCCGCCCAACACACAGGTTGCACTGAGGAGATCGCCCCCTCCAAGGAGGGTCCTAGAGCATTCACGTCAGGCGTTCCCCAGAAATCCGGGCCCTGGCAGGCCCAGGGACCTGGGCTCGAGAGGCCAGTTCCCCTAGTAGAATTTCTGACAGCATGGGTATGTCTTCCAGAAGTCTCTCAGTGGGTCCTGCGTATTATAAAGAAGGGTTCTTCTATCCAGTTCGGGTCTCGTCCGCCCAGCTTCAACATGGTTCTACCCACGGTGGTGGACCCCGAGCAGGCTCTGGTAATGGAGCAGGAGGTTGGCTCTCTACTGAGGAAAGGGGCCATAGAACATGTAGTCCCCTCTGACAGGGAGTCAGGCTTTTACAGCCGTTATTTCCACGTTCACAAGATGGAGGATTGCAGCTCATCCTGGATTTGCGCCTTCTAAATCGTTCTGTCATGAAGCTCAAGTTCAAAATGCTGACATTAAAACAAATAGTGATGCAGATCAGGTTCGAGGACTGGTTCGTCACTATCGATCTGAAGGACGCATATTTCTATATTTCCATCCTTCCACAACACAGGAAGTACCTCAGGTTCGCCTTTGGGGGGGGGGGGGGTACCAATATCAAGTACTTCTGCTCGGCCTGGCTTTATCACCCCACACCTTCACGAAATGCATGGACGCAGCACTAACCCCGTTGCGTCAGAGTGTTAAAGTATATCAACAACTGGCTGATTATGGCCCAGTCACCAAAGCTACCGGTTCAACATCGAGATGTTGTTCTCGCGCACATGAGAGTGCTGGGGTTGAGGTTGAACGCGAAGAAGAGTGTGCTTTCTCCTCTTCAGAGAACCACCATCCTAGGCGTTGTATGGGATTCAGTTTCAAGGACAGCGCAGCTATCCCTCGCTCGCATTGATTTGATCCTATCAACCATGAAGAAAGTCAAAATAGGCCAGTCCATCACTGTAAAACACTTTCAACGAGTATTGGGTCTCATGGCAGCAGCTCTCAGCGTTATCCCATTCGGGTTGCTACAAATGAGGCCATTACAGTGGTGGCTCAGAACCAAAGGGTTTTCCGATCCTCCTTTGGTTCCAAGGGAGACTGCTCCATCTACGGGCAGTTCATATCCCTGGGACCCAGAATGGGGGAGCAGACTTGCTGTCGAGGCAGGGGCCGAGGCCCGGGTAATGGAGGCTTCAACCAGATGTGGTGTAGCAGATTTGGCTGAGATTTGGCCGGGCACAAGTAGACCTGGTCGCGTCCGAAGAATCGACTCATTGACCACTGTGGTTTTCTCTTTCCGCTCTGACTGGATGCCATGGTTCAGAAATGGCCGAGACTATGTCTGTACGCCTTTCCCCCAATTGCTCTGCTCCCCGGAGTTCTGGAGAGAGTTCGCCGGGACAAGGTTCGCCTCACACTGGTTGCTACACGTTGGCAGGGCAGAGTGTACTTCGCGGATCTTGTTTCCCTTCTGGACAGAATCCCCTGGGAGATCCCAGTCAGGGAGGACGTTCTGTCTCAGGCAGTGGGTCTGATACTTCACCCTTGCCCAGAACTATGGAAACTGTGGGCTTGGCCTCTGAGGGGGCCCAGCTCATAGATTCTGGTCTCTCAACTGAGGTTGTTGAGACCATACTCCACTCCAGAGCTACATCCACGAAGAAGCTGTATGCCCTGAAGTGGAGACTCTTCACTTCTTGGAGTAGCGAAAAACAGTTGAACCCAGTTACCTGTCACATTGGCAAAGTGTTGGAGTCCCCGCAGGATAGATTCGCTGCGGTGCTATCCCCGTCCACCCTGAAGGTCTACGTTACCACATACCTCTGGGTGGCATGTCCATTTGCAGGGACCCCCTCGTCACACGCTTCCTCCATGGCATTATTAGGCCTGTGGTACAGACTAAGGTTCCTACCTGGGACTTATCCCTGGTCCTTCAGGGGTTGTCCCAGGCACCTTTTGAACCTTTGGATGAGGTTCCCCTAAAGTTCCTCACCTCAAAAACTTTATTTTTGATGGCCATTACATCGCTAAAGAGAGTTGGGGACCTACAAGTGCTTTCTGTAGTTCCCTCCTGCCTTAAGTTTGAGCCAGGGATGGTAAAAGCCTTCCTCCATCCCAGGCCAGGCTATGTACCCAAAGTTCCCACTCACGTGGCCAGGTCTATGGTACTGCAGGCCTTCCCCGACCTCCTGCCCACCGGTGACCAGGAATTAAAGAACAAGGTCCAGTTATGTCCATTGGTCTGCCCCTTGGCATAAGTCAGACCATTTATTTGTTAGCTTCAGGACCCCTAAGGGGGCCCCAGCATCCAAACATACTTTAAGCAGGTGGATAGTCGAGGCTATCACCCTGGCTTATGAGTCAGCCGGATCCCCCTCGCCTCTTAGGGTCCGTGCCCACTATACTAGGAGCGTGGCAATGATGGAGCAGCATCCACCAGGGTAAGGAAAGTTTTTATCCTGATCCTTATATGTGCTGGGTAGATGCACTGCGCTCACATATTCTTCATCTTGAGCTGCTTCATTACATCTCGCACCTGTGCTCTTTTCCTCTGCAACTCAGGCGAGTAGTCATTGTCAAAGTAGGTTTGTTTTGTGTTGTGCAGGACTTCTTTTTGTGACCAGGCTTGTCTTAAGATTGCATCCTTAACCGCATGGTCTTGGAATCTCACAATTACCGATCTCGGAGGTACGGTAGAGTCTTTTGGTTTGGCTGCAAGGGCCCTGTGTGCTCTTTCAATCTTTATATCCATGGCCGGAGATAGTTGTAAAACTGAGGCGAGCAGTTCCATAACAAATACCGCTGTGTTTTCTCCTTCGCAGCCCTCTGGAACTTGATATATTCGCAGATTTTTCAAACAAAGTCTATTTTGCTGTTTGTTGACTTCAGCTCAGCATTTAACACTATCATCCCGACCAAGTTAATAGCCAAACTTGGAGACTTGGGCATCAATACCTCACTCTGTAACTGGATTCTGGACTTCCTGACCAACAGACCCCAGAATATCCGATCTGGATCCACCTGCTCCACATCCATCACACTTAACACTGGTGTACCACAGGGCTGTGTGCTAAGCCTGCTTCTCCACTCCTTCTTCACCTTCAAACATAAATACAAAACGAAAGTAATGGCGGCAGCCCCTCGCGGTCGACTGCCGCCCACACAAAACACAACATAAAGTCCCAGGCCTGGTCCTCTCTCGTCTTCACTGTCGTCGCTCCTCCTTTTAAGTCTCTGCTCCTCCGTGAGACGAGACACCGGTGGCTTCGCAGGTGGCGCTCATTACCAATCACGCCACCGGCTCTCGTGACGCTCCCACGGTCCCTCGACCCCGCCCTGCTCGCCACAATATTGTTTTGGTTTTACCCTATTACATTTAAAATTATAACCATTAAGATCTCATATAAATACTAATTAATACTTGACGATTAAACTATAAAAATACTTGACAATTTACTGTAATGCACTTCAGGTTTGAGCAGCCTGCATGGAGGAGAGAGAGGAGGGAGGAGGGAGAAGGGGGAGTGGGCAAAGCAAGGATTCAAGTGCAAATTAGTGAATTTATTATAATAGTGCAGAAACCAAACGAAGTGATAATCCAGAGGTGTATCACACATGGGAGCCATGGGAGCAATTCAATAGTGATTGTGGTGTAATATTGTTTTAAAATCATTAATACAGCACAATGTGGGTCTATGTTAACCCAACATCATAATTTTATCCTCCTTATCATCCAATGAACGCACACTGGAGCCGCGAACGAAGGACTGGACAAGACAAGAGTGGAGAGAAGTGAACTAAATAGGCAGAAGATATGAGAATCAGGAGTGTCTCTCTCTCACACACACACACAAGCAGAACTAGGAGACAATGAATTCATGAACTGTTACAGTTACTGCTTAGAGGTACTGTACGTGTATATTTCACTTCGTGAACAAAAGCGATCACAATTAATTAATGTTACAAGAGGAGGTAAAACCACTGTAAATCACTTGTAAAAGTATGCACTGTATACACCAAGCAACGCTGAGAGAATGAATGAGTTAAGGGGTGATAAAGGGGTTGGAACCGCCTGACTGTGTTATGAGAGGCTGTTATTAGGATATTTCCTGTAAAAATTTGCACGGCCATGCTGAGCTTCCACACAAAACATGCGTGGGTGTGGGTAACATTTTTCTCGTACACCGATACAATGCTCGTACAACGATTTGACCCTCCATCCTCAATTTGCTCGTATACCAAGTCGCTTGTAAACCGCGGTATCACTGTACTATAATTCCTCTGTTTGAAATCCATGGATCACTGTGCTGCTGCTTGTTCATACACAAAAATACAAACGAATAAAATATTAAATACTATGGAATCCCCTCTTCTATACAGATGATTTATCTTTCATGTTCTTTGATTATATTATTGATTATTACACTGACTTTAACAGCTGTTTTACATAACATGTCATGTTTGCTGTGATCTCGCATTTACACGCTTTGACCATGCGAAGCACGAGACGTTAAGTCATTATTTCGAGAATGTTTCTCATTTTTTTGAGATACTAAGTAATTATTTCGACTTAAATAATCTTTTGTCTTATTTGTCTCAACTGTGGTGGAAACGGACTTCCATACGCATATAGACCTATCCATATAACCATTAACAGACAAATCACTTTCAATCCTCATTATGTAGGATAAAACGTCTTATAAAACATGCATGTCCACAATAGCAATTTATATAAATAAACGGTAATAAATTATCAAATAAAAGTGTATCAATTAAATTTATTTTACTTTCACTTGCTAATGATCTATGGTATTATGTGCATTGTCTGATTGGTATGAGCAGGTGTAAAGGATTTAATGTGATCGCTGTAAACAAACACTACGGTGACACTCCATCATCTTCGGTGGCATCATTCATCATTTTGCGTTGGCATTGCTGGAGGACTATACCAATGGCAGTTGGTGTTGCCATATCCCAATGCCAATGGCAATACACTCTGTTGGTGACTGGCAAGCCTTTTTTTGCCCCCACTCTTTTTTTTTATTTATTTTTATTTTATTTACACATTTTCAAAGTCTTAAACAGAGATATCCATACATTTAAGGTTGTACTTTTCTTTTTCCCCCCAATAACCCTTTCCAAATAACTAAACATAACTAAATGACTAAACATACATAAATTAAGGCATCAATGACAATAACAATGACAACTATGGTAATTAACTTACAATATGGTTACAATGGTTACATTGATAATTAGGACAAAAAAATAAATAAAAATAATAAAAAAGATAAAAAAATAAATAGAAAAAAATACACAAAAAAAAACATGTGCAAACACTTACAGGTATACTCATTCTCTCTAACAAAATTGTGGTCCGTACATAGTTATAAGACCAAACAACATTGATAGTGGTATTGGAAACGCTTTTCATCTAGATTCGTCATATTGGTCAGTTGAGTGAGTGAGTCTTTATCTGCTCAAAGTATTCAATCATGGGTTGCCAATTCTTATAAAAGGTTTGGACAGATCCTTTCATCAAGTATTGAATCTTCTCTAATTTTAAATATGATACTAGGTCACATATCCACATTGAAGCCTTGGGTGGGCTTGGTGACTTCCATTCCAGTAGTATTCTTCTTCTCGCCAATAAGGTGGAAAAAGCAATAACATTTTTGGCTCTATTGGTAAAATATACTCCTTGTTCTGGTACTCCAAAAATAGCAATTTCAACACTAGGTTTTATATCAAAGTTAAAGGCCTCATTCAGTGTTTTAAAAACAAATGTCCAATAGTCACTCAGCTTTCGACAAGCCCAGAACATATGCAAAAGGTCTGCCTTGTCACTTTGGCATCGATCACACAAATCATCGACATTAGGGTAAATCTTTGAGAGTCTATATTTTGTGTAGTAGGCACGGTGGAGGAGCTTGAACTGTATAAGGTTGAGGCGTCCACAAGGGCTTGATCAGGAAATGTTGAACTCTGAGTTTGGATAAAATGTCGGACTTGAAAGTAACGAAATAGGTTGGACTGCGACAGTTGAAATTTCTCTGAGAGATCTTTAAAACTGGCAAAAATGCCATTTATATAAAAATCGCTACATTTGGCCAAGCCACTGTGCATATGTGCGATCGGCTTTACCAGCGGGAAACAAGTAGTTATTGCAAAGGGGGCTTAGTATAGAGAAGTTACTGAGTTTATGCCCTTGTCTAAACTGTGACCATATTTTGATTGTTGAGCGTACACCTGGGCTTGAGGAGTATTTAGAGGGAGAGAATGGTAACTTCATTGTTATTAGAGCAGGAAGTGACGTAGAGGAACAAGTGTTTGCCTCTGCCTTACACCAATCAAATTCAGGGGAATTAAATCAGCAAATGATTTTTTGGAGATTTGCGGCCCAATAATAGCCCATAAAATTAGGAAGAGCTAAGCCTACCTTTGCCTTTCAAGGAGTTCTTTACGAATTCTGGGGTTCCTTCCCCCCCACAAGAATGATAGTATGGGTTTATTTACTAGACGAAAAAATGATTTTGGGAGAAAAACTGGAAGGGACTGAAATAAGTATAAGTGTCAGGGTTCTGCCGCATTCGGTCTGGTCTATCTCTTGGTTTTGTGGCAGAGCTACCACTACCGTTATGTCTCTAGTTGTGTGTGCGTGTGCGCGGCTTCGAGTGCTCGAGTCGCGCGCACGCGTGTCTGTGACGTCTTTTGTACGAGTTATGATGTCCGGTCCCGATACTTGGGTCTGGTTCAGTTTCAGTTTTGGATCGGGATTCGGGCATTCATAACTCGTGTGTGTCCGTCCTGTCGTGAGCTCGTGAGAACTCGTTCTTGCGAGCTCTACATTATGTGAGTGGGCGCGGTTTCAAGCTTTGCGCGATCCGCGCCTCCTCTTGTCCGTGTGTTTATGTTTGGCACGCGGTTTGCATTCAATCGGCCGCGTGCTTTCTTGTGTTTTCGGTCATGCGCAGTTGGGTTGTCGCCAGCTGTGCGTCGTCTTTGTCTCGTCAGTGTGTAACCCTCCCACCTTGTTTCCCTGCTTTAGTTTGATTTGTTCCCAGCTGTGTCTCATTCAATTACCGTTCCTCATGTGTGTATTTAATCCATCCGTGTCTGTTGTCTTGTGCTGGTTTATCGTCGTTACAAGGTAGTGTTCATGCTGTCCTGTTTCTAGTCCTGAATCAAGTCTGTCAAGTTTGAAGTCTTAAGTCTAGTCCGAGTTCGAGTCTGTCTTCTAGTCTTGTTTTCCCCCTCGGGGTGGTTTTTGTTCAGTTTTGTTTCCATTTTGTATTTAATAAATCCCCATTCTCCATTGCACCATTGGGTCCTCATTCATCCCCTTCCACACAACCTGACAATAAGAATCTAGGCAAAGTATTAATTTTAATACAATTTACTCTGCCTGCAAGAGATAAGTGTAATGCGTCCCATCTCTGAAGATCAGGTTTAATTTTATGAGAGGCAAAAAATTACTTGCATATAACCCTGAAAAGGTACGAGTAATATTAATTCCCAGGTATTTAAAACCAGATCGAGAGATGTGAAATTGGAGGGATGCTGCATTAATTTGTAAAGCAAGGGAGTTAATTGGGAAACATTCGCTTTTAGAAAGATTTAGTTTATATCCTGAGAAAGCACCAAAGTCTGATAGTTTCTGCACTATTTTGGGGACGTTTTCGACTGGATTTGAAATGTATAGCAACAGGTCATCAGCATATAAAGAATCTCTATGCTCCATTCCCATTCGATTAATGCCTTGTATGGATGGCAAAGATTTAAGCATAATAGAAAGTGGCTCTATTGCTAGTGCAAAGAGGAGTGGGCTTAAAGGACAACCCTGCCTTGTGCCGCTTAATACTGGGAAGAATTGTGAGCGTATTTTGTTCGTTATGACCGATACTTTAGGGCTAGAGTATAACAGTTGGACCCAGGATATATTTTTGGAGCAAAAATCTAAATTTTTCAACACTGTAAATAAGTATTTCCCTTCCACTCTATCAAATGCCTTCTCCGCATCCAGAGACACCACCACCTCTGGGGAATCCCTGGATGCAGGAGAATACAAAATATTAAACAGTCTTCTTAAATTAGTGTATGAATGACGACCTCTAATAAAGCCTGTCTGTTCTGGGGCCACTATTTCTGGTATAACCGTATCCATTCTAGAGGCTAACAATTTGGCGAGAATTTTATAATCCACGTTTAGCAAAGAGATTGGTCTGTAGGAATTGCATTCAAGTGGATCTTTTCCAGGCTTCAGAATAAGTGTAAGATATGCTTCTGTGAGAGATTGTGGCAATTTTGCATCGTTTAGAGACCTAATTTGGGAGCGAAAGCCTTATAGAATTCCACAGGATGGCCATCCGGGCCAGGGGTTTTGGAATTTTGCATTGCCTTAATAGAGTCCAAAATTTCTTGCAAACTGATTGTCCTTTCTAATTTTTCTTTTTGACATGAGATAATTTTTGGGATGTTCAGGTCATTCAGAAAGTCTGACGTACATGACATGTCTCCAGAAGTCTCTGAGGTGTATAGTGTTGTATAATAGTCTTTAAAAGTTTCATTAATCTCTTTTGGATCCACCGTCAGTGTGTTGAACATGAAAGGCCTCCTTCAGTCCCTTCGGGAACGTTCACAATTCTCAGGTTAGCCCTTCGCGATCTGTTCTCCAAGTCTTCAATGCGGTCGAGGAGAGATGTGTTCTGTGTTTGTAGAGTTTTAATGGTATTTTCGGCCGTCGTCAACTTTTCAAAATTCTCCCCAGCCAGGTATTCTGTCGCGGCCAGTCGGCCTTGAAAGCCATCCACAGTCTCTCTCAGCGCGTCTACAGCGCTTTGCAAAGGACCGATTGATTCTTGGATCAGGGTAGAAATGTCTTCTCTGATGCCGATGCGTTGTTTAGATAACTCCGAGATCAGCTGGTCCATAGAGACAGATGTAAAAGTTTCTGGCGTGGCTTGTTTGTCCAAATTGGAAGCGGCAGCCATGCTAGCTTACCAGCTATGCTAGCGGTAGCCCTCGTGGTCGGTGGAGCTGAAGGGTTGGCTTGTTTCTGTTTAGAATTACTCATATGTGTTTGGAACTTCACTGGAACAGTTATATTTACAATGACTGACCCTTTATGGTGTGTAATGGGTTTAATTTGGCAATGCGGGTTGGGAGCCCTTCTTCCTCACGTCTCACTCCATCATGGCCATACCGGAAGTCTGCCCCGACTCTTAAGTCGGACCTGTTCTTTTTTTTATTTCGGGAACCGTCTGGTTAGGTGAACCAACTGCATTTACAGCTGCTGTCACACGCTGCCATTCCACACTTTTTTTTGTGTGTTAGTTTCGCCAATACTATGGCTACCAAACAAAATAAATGTCCTTTCCTCCACCTCTGCCACAAGAACCTCTGTTTCGGTGTCTTTGAAATTTCCATGGGTGCCATTTTTACGCATAAAGAACCTCTTGCTCCTTTATAGTAATATGCACGGCATTATTATAATAATCATGAGCTGATTTGCATGGGCTATATATGGTTGAAAGGGGGTGGGTAAAGGGTATGCGTGCGCACGGTTTTATCAGGGTTCGAATTACACCACGGCAATCACGGCACGTGCCGTGGTTGCCCTCCTTATTTGCCGTAATGCCCTCAGAATAATGCCAATATCCACGGCAACATTGTTGCCGTGGATGCCCTCCTTCTTTGCATCAGTGCCCTCATTTATTATAAAATAAAATTGCATGTTAACAACGAACACAAGTACCTATTGTTGAATTTTCCCCTTTGTTCATTAATTTAAAGCAAAACTCGGATCATCTCGTCATTTTCTACGAGTATAATTATGTGACAATGTCGCCGCAATATTGACGAACTATCTTCCGAAGCTTGCCGGAGGTTGTCGAGTAAGTACGAATGACAAAGCAAGTGACGAATACCGACACTGCCGCGAAAATTTACCTTGTCACTGGCCACTAGAGAAGTAGAGAAGGGCGCAGTTCTCACTTCGTAAGTTTTACGAGACACGAGGTTCAAAAACGCATCCCATAATAATGTTATTAGCCCCTCCTTCTTCATGCGTTTATTTACCCGCCAACGAATTTATCGGCTATTGTTTCTAACGTGTCCACTCCCACGTCAACACTTTCAACTGCAGTGTAATGACGGGGGGTTCATTTTATGATTGGAACTGCCTTCCGATGTGTACCGATTAATAAGCAGATATGATCTTTAAAGAAAATTTACTGAAATGGGTTGTGGTGCTGCAAGAACAGATTAAGATTACTTTCCACTGTATAAATGCATAATAAATGAAGAGGACATGAAATTACATTAAAACTCGACGATAAACTGAAGTAGCCTTGGTGCCCCTTTTCATAGGGCAATACTTGCCTTGGTGCCCCTCCAACTTGCCTTAATGCCCCCAAAATATTAACTCTGTCCAAGGCAACACTTGCCTTGCCCTAAAAAAATTGTAATTCTAGCCCTGTTTTATAAGTCTCAATTTTTGTTTGCGTACGCCATTTTTTGCTTTTGGGCACACGTAACCTTTTAATAAGGATCCTATGCACAGTTTTATAAATGAGACCCCAGGTGCCTCCGGATTAGAACCAGCAGACTAAAGAACAGTTTTTTCCCCAGAGCTGTCTCTTTATTGAACTCTAAAACTTGCTGACCCCACTCCCCTCATAGACTCCTCTCTCCCCCCCTCCCTCCCACCATCCCACTCCCCTCATATACTCTCCTCTCACCCCCCACCATCCCACTCCCCTCATAGACTCTCCTCTCACCCCCCACTATCCCACTCCCCTCATAGACTCTCCTGTCACCTCCCACCATCCCCTCAAAGACTCCCCTCTCACCCCCCCACCATCCCACTCCACTCATAGACTCTCCTCACACCCACCACCATCCCACTCCCCTCATAGACTCTCCTCTCACCCCCCACCATTCCACTCTCCCAATAGACTCTCCTCTTACCCCCCCCCCACCATCCCACCATCCCACTCCCCTCATAGACTCTCCTGTCACCTCCCACCATCCCACTCCCCTCAAAGACTCCCCTCTCACCCCCCCACCATCCCACTCCCCTCATAGACTCTCCTCACACCCACCACCATCCCACTCCCCTCATAGACTCTCCTCTCACCCCCCACCATCCCACTCCCCTCATAGACTCTCCTCTCACCCCCCACCATCCCACTCCCCTCATAGACTCTCCTCTCACCCCCCACTATCCCACTCCCCTCATAGACTCTCCTCTCACCCACCACCATCCCACTCCCCTCTCACCCCCCCACCATCCCACTCCCCTCATAGACTCTCCTCACACCCACCACCATCCCACTCCCCTCATAGACTCTCCTCTCACCCCCCACCATTCCACTCTCCTAATAGACTCTCCTCTTACCCCCCCCCCCCCCACCATCCCACACCCCTCATAGACTCCCCTCTCACCCCCCACAATTGTGTCATTTGCACTGCCGACTGTTCATTACAGTACCAACTGTTTACATATGCACCTTGCACTACTGTACCTTAGCTGGAACATGCTCATTTGCACTACCTACTGCTTATCTTAGGCTAACATACAATTGTACATATACATCTACCTGTAAAATTCTGTTTATAGTTAGAAACATCTGTATGTTACATTTACATTTATAGTACATACTCACCTGTATATGCTGTTTATAGTAAGAGACACCTGTAATTATATTTATAGCACACACTCACCTGTTATAGTAATAACCATCTGTATATTTATATTCATTGAACATATTACCTGTAAATCCTGTACATATCCATATCCTGCACTTACGCAACCATTGTATATATCCTGCACTTGCTGCTATTGCACTTCTGGTTAGATCTAAACTGCATTTCATTGCCTTGTACCTGTACTTGTGTAATGACAATAAAGTTGAATCTAATCTAATTTTGCAGGTCTTCACATCTACCTGTAAGATCCGCCTCACGTTCCAGGTGATATCACAGCGCTCTTTCGTATCGCATTTCAGTTTCCTCCGCAACATTTATCCATTCCTCCGCCTCCCCGATTCTGCTCTCCAAGCTGTTTATTTGGCTTTTTAAGTCCTCAACCGAGGTTTCGTCACTGATATTTTCGTTTGTTTATTACCTTCTTGATTTTCTTTTCTTAACGATTTTGATTCTTCTATCACTTCAGAAAGTTTTGGGACATGCGGGCTAGCTTTAGCATGTCTGGTAGGGCTGGGTGATCGTTTTCTCTCATCTTTCTTTCGATTTTTAATTTTTAGAAGCATTCTTGTGTCTTGTTGTCGTACTAATTTCTAAAAGCTCTGATTATACCTGGTTATAATTGGTTATGTAAATCAGGATTTTTGCATAAATCTGACAGAGCCTAACTTTCAAGCGTTTGCATGAATTATTATTATTATTACACTTCTAGACCAAGTTGTGAACCATGGTCTCTCATTGAGAGAGGCAGGGTTGAGGGTGCAGCCTAATCTGCAAAGATCCACAGTGGCATCTGCCATGCTAATTTTCCAGCATACAAACAGGTGAGAGCTACATCCTTACAGTAAATGAAAACATTACAGGAATGAATTCAAATTGGATTTACAGGATTTAATTCAATTATAGAATATTTACACAGATGTATATACAGTATGTTTGACTGTAAAATATATTTTTACAACAGAACCCTAAGACTTCCCCCAACAGGAGGAAGAGAAAAATTATTTAACCCCAACTCTTTTTTTCCTTATTACTGTAATAACATAAATTACTACAGACTATTGAAGCAAACTGCTAATTTTCATTTACCTTAAAGAATTATGTTCTAAAAATGTAAATACTGTAAATCATGTAAAAAATGTCACTCTGTTCTTTGAAGAAAATATTACTTTGAAGTAATATTGAATTAAGTAATATGAAGTCACTGAAATTGTTCAACCTGTAATGATGAAAAGTTAGTGTGTTCTGAGTGACAGTGTGTGTTATCTCTGTGAGGGTTGTGATTAGTGTTTGGCTGCATGAGCCTTTTGCAGGAATGAGTTTTGCAGGTGATGTGAACTGTTTTGCTCAGGTGACTGTTGGTAGTGCAGACTGTAATTAAGCTATTGAAAAAAAACTGTAATACAATATATACTTTGTTTAATCAGATATTTTCTACCATAGATCAGATATGAAATATTTATTTGATTTTAACTTTAAAGATTTAATTTAAACATTCTATTTAACCTTAAAAGGTAATATTTTATATTTTATAATATAAGGTCTGCGTTTTCCTGTGTCTGTGACTCCCCCTCCCAGTGCGGGGACTGTCAGCATTTTACCTGAATCTCACACCTCGACACTCTTTGAGAAATAGAATTTTTATTTCTACTTAAAAATATCGGAATTTTGAAAGCTGTTCATTCATGGTATGAACATTGTTGCGTAAAGAACCTCTACAGCTCTCGAAAGATGTAAGATGTTTTATATTTATTTACTATTTATATATTAATTTATCTAAACTATAAACACTATGTTTAAAGTTCTCTTTAAGCATATTATTCACTTATAATCATTTCTTTTAAATAGAGATAAACTTATTCAACTGTGTGTGTGTGTTGCTATCCACCCTTGTGATATTGTCTGATACAATTGTCCATTTCTTTTGTTATTTCGATGCTGCTCTTTCCTCATTAGAATCTTCTTTTTGTTGCTTGCTCACAGAGATGCTGAGCACCCATAAAACTCCACTGCCCATGGAATGCCAACATATGCTCTACAGCTAATATCCGGTATAAGAGTTCAAAAACCAACCTGAAAAACACAAATAGCCATTCTCAAACTTCGAAAATAGATCAACGCTCAAATTAACCCCCGGAGGATATAAAAGGTCAGAGGACAACATCGGTATTCCAAATATTCAAAGTTCATAGGCCATATTCATCCCTAGAGATTATGCAAAAGGGCAAAGGTTACATCGATGGGGGCTCGCAACATCCGGGAAGCACAAGGGGGGATGGGCACAATATGGGTGGTCAAGGTCCCCATCAATCACTTTTTGACATTCTGTGACCTGTTATAACTACTGGTACGTTTCATCAGGGTGCAAATAAATCTAGAACTGAGTATCATCAGTGTAACAGTGAAAGGTAATGTCATGTTTTCGAATGATTTGTCCCAAAGGTGACGTACAGGGTGAAAAACAACAGTCCTAATGCAGAGCCTTGAAGTAATCCATACGGAACTTGTGATCAATATGACATATCTTCAATTACTTCTACAAACTGATAACGGTCAGATAAGTATGATTTGAACCATGCCAGTGCAATTACACTACTCCCAACATAATTTTTGAGTCTGTTAAATAAAATGTTGTGGTTAATAGTATCAAATGCAGCACTATGATCCAGTAACACTAACAGAGAGATACATCCACAAGCGGATAAGAGCAAATCGTTTGCACATCTAAAAAGAGTAATCTCAGTACTATGAAATGATCTGACTCGAAATCCTCACACAGTTTCTATCTAAAAACATAGTTGTGAGGATATTGCCTCTTCTAGAATCTTTGAAGTCTTAGCAGTAAAATTTTTCGGTAATGTCGATTCTTTAATGTCGCCGAACATTAATATCTCGAGCACAAAAGAGGGACAAATTTGCCACTTCACAAGGCTATATCGTGACTGAAGATAGTAGAGTTCACTGCGCATGCGCTGAGTTTGTGTTGCACGTGGATCGCGGTTCATATGTTCGCAGTGACGCTTTACTCACAGTGGGAGTACTTTACTCACACGCAGGACTCTCTGAAGTGAAAGCACATTCACGTTCTTACGCTTCTCAATGAGCAGCAAGCGATGCCGTGGGTCCCACATCCACCCCCACCCCAAAACCTCATCCGCTTCTGTGTGCACATAAAGCCCGCCTTCTCTGATTTGATTGGCTTTCTCAAATATTTTGATATTGGTCAGTAACGAGCGGTTAGCGACCAATGAGTATGAGGCTTAGATGAACATGAACACACACACAAAGACATCCCTGTTTCTGTTCTGACACGCGCGTGCTCTGCTCAGTGCCGCTGCGGATTGAAGAGCCGAGGTTGTTAAAAGACGGGACGAAGCCGAATTTGTTGATGAAGTCCCTTTTGTTATTAGCAAAAATATACAGTGTATGTACATTTTTATAGCATGCCAATCACTTCATCAAAAAAATCGCCATATTGGCTGTTGGTTAACTCGATAATCTGTTATCTCGATGCTTTTTTTGCAATCCCCGAGGCCATCGAGATAACTGTATTCCACGGTGTGTGTATATATATATATATATATATATAAAATAATTTCTTTTGTATATGTATATATATATATATATATATAAAATAATTTCTTTTTTAGACCTCTTTAAGTATCTTAAGTATCCTCTTTAAGACCTTTTTATGTATAATATAAATTCTAAATTAAGACAATTGCCTGAATGACATGAACTGATTTTGTGAAAAGGTAATTTAAAATAGTAAAGAAAAGTGACCTGTTAAATAGCCCAAGATATCGAACATGTGTGGCTATTGTAAGCTAAAATTTTGAATAGTAAAATAATGTTAAAAAATTCTAAACTAACAAACAAAATGTTTATAAAAACTAAAAAAAAAAACTATGCCAACATTAAGAGGAACTGGGTAAAAATATGACAAACAAACAAAGCAACGAGGGAAATAAAGCACACTGTACATTTATGTATCTGGTTTATTCGGATGCTTTCTTCTCGTCTTTTAAACCATGGTGAAAAAGCAGTCAACAGCCATGGAAAACCCCTGATTGTATCATTTCAATCATTTTACTTTAAAATATTAAAACCCCAAGCAAGTCTATTAGAGCAGTGATCCCCGACTCCCAAACAGCGGGTTGAAAATCTGTGTATTCTGATGGGAACATACTGGCACAATTCATAAACAAATCCACTGATAAGTGGATTTATCCTTTTAATGAAAAATGTCCAAAGGGGGCAGAGAATCCAACAAGAGACTAAGGGTGCTTTTGCTTTCCCTAATTAATGCGAACACAGCAAGAGAATGGCAGCAATATCATGAATTACAAGTCAAAATACAAAGAAAACAAACAAAAAAAGAACTTGGGGGGAAAAAGGAAAGATAAAAAATGAAAAAATAAAAAGTTTTCTGGTTAAAAACTTAAATACAGATATTATAAACTGGTTACAAAATTCATTATATCAATTCAAGCACTTTCCAAGAACTGGATTTTTGGAAAGGTAAGAATTAAGAATCTTAACTCTTAATTAAGTCCTCATTTTACATCATCATTGACACCATCACACTAGACAGAACAACAGATTCAGGACTAGGGTCAATTAAACTAAGGAAGAAAGCTTAAAAATGCTATTCTAATTAAAATGTTCTTCTATTTATCTATTATTTGATTTGAAGACATTAATTACATTTCTGTAAAAAAAAAAAAAAGTGTAATTTGAATTGTGACATGATTTTCCCAAAGGAAAATGGATATGAGCTGAATATATGCATATTTCTCAGTATTTGATCCAGGCCTGTTTCCATCAGTCACCACACAATAATAGTTCAGATATGCTTAAAGGAATTTTTACTAGGATATGAAAAGGCAAAAAAAAAAAAAAAACACCAAACAAACAAAAACAACAATTTGATCAGAGCTTTTAACAAAATAAATCTCCACCCTGATCAACCCTTTTAGTTTTATTAATTGGCTAATAAATGTATCAGTAACTCAAAGTTTCTTATACATCTTACTTCAGCATAATTCATTACTCTAAAGAATGTCAAACACTTGGTATTTTAAAAGCGCCACCTATTTTTTCTGCTGAACCTCAGGGAAAGTTCACCCAAAAAATTAATAAAGAATAATTTACTCAAGCTCATGTTCCAACATGCCAAACCTGTGAGACTAGAAAAATTATTGGTCCCCATCCACTTTCATTGAACGAAAAAAAAAAAACAGCAGTTTGGACACTTTCATAAACATCTTTGTGAGAAAGATAATGCAGGTTTGGAAAGATAAGTGAGTGATAAAGGTAAGTGATAAAGTGAACAACCCCTTTAAGCTTTAGTAATAACTTTCCATTTCATTTTTCAAACTGTTAAAAGTTGTGGAAATACAATTAATTTAGAAAAGCTATCAGCAGCACAGGACAAAATCAGAATTGATGTGTACATATAAGTGCTACTATGAGAAAGACATGATACTAGCATTTGATTCATATTCCACATATTGCTATGTCACTCTATGCCAGTGGTTTTCAATCTTGGTCCTGGGTACCCACCAATCTGCCCATTATGTCTCTATTATCTAATATTCAATTCATAGACTTACCTAACGAGCTGATGATATGAATCAGGTATGATAAATAAGGGAGACAAATGAAATAAGTGGAGTGGTGAGTCCCCAGCACCGGGATAGAAAACCACTGCTCTTTGTTTAACCAAGATTTTAGACATTCATGGAGAGATAGGGAAAGTGAAAGCGGAAACAGATCAGGTCAAACAAACTGCAAGATCATGATAGGCTAAAACTATGAAATAATTAATTTTCTGTCAGCTGCACTAATTTTTCTCTATAACAATGGTGACCATCTTTAATTTTAAAACCAAATGAGTTTCCAGAAGAACCTCTGGAAAGAGCAGTCTGCTCAGAAGCTGGGAAGGAGGTAAATGATGAAGCTGATGATGACCAAGAGAACAAAAGGTTTGGCGCTGCAAAAGTAGGTAGTGTGGCATTTCCAGCATGGATGTCAAACTAATTAAAACAGAAGCGCTGGCACAATTTTTAAATAGGGGGCTGTGTGTGTACAGAGAGAACAAAACTGTTACATATGACTCTTGAATGCAAGGTTGATGTTTTTGTAGTGCCCACGTACCAAAAAAAAGATACAGGATCTTTACAATTCAGTCTACAAATCTTCACTAGTATTTGAGCTTATCTTTAAGAACCTTGGCTTAGTGTGGATGCAAACGAATGGCAGGCCCTATTGTCCTTGTTGAGTGCCTTAAGATCAGAGACATGTGTTGTTGAAGTGTATTGCAGCATTTGTATAGATGCAGTCCAAATAAGTGATTGGATGTGGAGGGGGTTTGGCACTGTGTGAGCATGTTAAGCAGGGATGTGCGGGGAAGGTTTTCATTGGAGAATAGGAGCGCTGTACCGGTTGGCTATTTCTTCACAAAAGAAGAAGAGCAGATCCAATTGTACTTCAGCAGAGATATGATGAGGCACATGGCTTAAGAGAGAACCCACTAAGCAACGGGCCTTCCACAGTCAGCCTAGAAGACCCAGCTCCTGGAAGTTTATCATCTTCATAATTTCTTGTCTTCTATTTAATATCTTTGGCTCTGTAGGGCTTGTATGAGGTTAACAGTTCCAAGACAGTCAAACCCAGCCAGCATCGGCCGAACCATAAAGTTTTAAGATCTTTATATGCAATTTAAATAATATACACTTCCTCTGCAAGTGTACAATTAGTAAATCCATAATGAGAATTATCTTGAGAATAACAATAATGATACTAATATAGTCATCATGTGTGGGTTCAGCAGCCTTCTTTAGACATTCATCATGGTTGTTGCATATGTACAGGAAGTCATTTACATCCAAATAGCAAGGGTCAAAGTTGAGAGGTCATGATGTTATCTGAGTCTCTTTTCCGCGGAGTAGATGGACATGTAGTAGTCATTACTGCCTACGGCCAGATGAGGCTGAGGAGGTAAAAGAAAAGGAAAAGGATTATGTATGTAAAATGTTTGTTTTCTATTACAAGTACACTCTATTACCACAGAACACTTCTGATTGTTTTGTTGGCCAATACTACAGTGATCTCACTTTATATTGACTTCTGTCAATTTATCATGGGGTTGCATGCAAAAGCAAAACCAGCTTACATCGATTCCACTGTATAGAAATAATAATGGGAGGTATTACTGATTTAAAGTCAGTAGTATTTGGCTAGTCTTCCATATCATCCACAAAGGCTTAAAGATATTATTTGACTGACTAATTTACAATCTACAATATGTGTGCTACAATATGTGTGGCACGTATTAATCTAGACTACTGCCTAACACTCGATGGCTGTTCTGTCAAGTCTTCGTCGTCACTTAGAAACCTGGGTGTGCTCTTTGATACCAATCTTTCATTTGAAAGCCACGTTTCTAGTATCTGTAAAACGGCATCATCATCATCATCATCATCTTAAAAATATATCTAAATTGCGACATATGCTCTCAAAGACAAATGCGGAAAAGTTAGTTCATGTGTTCATGAGTTCAAGGCTAGATTATTGTAATGCTTTACTAGGTGGTTGCCCTGCACGCTTAATAAACAAATTCCAGCTGGTCCAAAATGCAGCAGCTCAATTTCTTACTAGAACCAGGAAGTATGAGCATATTACCCCAGTTCTGTAAAACCTGCACTAGCTTCCTATTAAACACTGAATACATTTTAAAATCTTGCTAATTACTTACAAAGCCTTAAATGGTTTAGCTCCACAGTACTTGAGCGATCTCTTAACACATTATTGTCCTTCACGCCTATTGCGATCCCAAAATACTGACCAGCTTATAATACCTAGAATATCAAAGTCAACTGCTGGCGGTCAATCTTTTTCCTATTTAGCTCCTAAACTGGAACAGTCTTCCTAATACAGTTCGGGAAGCAGACACACTCTGTCAGTTTAAATCTAGACTAAAAACACATCTCTTCAACCTGGCATACACATAACACATTATACAGACATGGACAAAATTGTTGGTACCCTTCGATCAATGAAAGAAAAACTCACAATGGTCACAGAAAAAACTTTATTCTGACAAAAGTAATAATAAATAAAAATTCTATGAATATTAACCAATGAAAGTCAGGCATTGCTTTTTAACCATGCTTCAACGGAATTATTAAAAAAAATAAACTCATGGAACAGGCCTGGACAAAATTGTTGGTACCCCTAGAAAAGACTGCAAATAATGTGACCAAATGGACATGTTAATTCAAGGTGTGTGCACTAATTAGCATCACAGGTGTGTACAATCTTGTAATCAGTCAGTGGGCCTATTCATAGGGCTCCAGGTAGTCACAGTGTTGTCTGGTGACATGGTGTATACCACACTCAACATGGACCAGAGGAAGCGAAGGAAAGAGTTGTCGCAGGAGGTTAGAAAGAAAATTATAGACAAGCATGATAAAGGCAAAGGCTATAAGACCATCTCCAAGCAGCTAGATGTTCCTGTGACTACAGTTGCACATTTTATTCAGAAATTTAAGATCCATGGGACTGTAGCCAACCTCCCTGGACGTGGCCGCAGGACGAAAATTGATGACAAGTCAAAGAGACGAATAATCCGAATGGTAACAAAAGAGCCCAGAAAGACTTCTAAAGAGATCCAAGGTGAACTCCATGCTCAAGGAACATCAGTGTCAGATCGCACCATCCGTCGTTGTTTGAGCCAAAGTGGACTACATGGGAGACGACCAAGGAGGACACCATTGTTGAAAACAAATCATAAAAAAGCTAGACTGGAATATGCCAAACTACATGTTGACAAGCTACAAAGCTTCTGGGAGAATGTCCTATGGACAGATGAGACAAAAATTGAACTTTTTTCCAAGGCACATCAGCTTTATGTTCACAGACGTAAAAATGAAGCATATAAAGAAAAGAACAGAGGAGGCTCTGTTATGTTCTGGGGCTGCTTTGCTGCATCTGGCACAGGGTGTCTTGAATCTGTGCAGGGTACAATGAAATCTGAAGACTATCAAGGGATTCTAGAGAGAAATGTGCTGGCCAGTGTCAGAAAGCTTGGTCTCAGTCGCAGGTAATGGGTCTTGCAACAGGACAATGACCCAAAACACACAGCTAAAAAAAACCAAGAATGGTTAAGAGGAAAACATTGGACTATTCTAAAGTGGCCTTCTATGAGCCCTGACCTCAATCCTATTGAGCATCTTTGGAAGAGTTGAAACATGCCGTCTGGAAAAGACACCCTTCAAACCGGAAACAACTGGAGCAGTTTGCTCATGAGGAGTGGGCCAAAATACCTTCTGAGAGGTGCAGAAGTCTCATTGACAGTTACAGGAATCGTCTGATTGCAGTGATAGCCTCAAAAGGTTGTCCAACAAAATATTAAGTTAGGGGTACCAACAATTTTGTCCAGGCCTGTTCCATGAGTTTATTATATTTTTTTTAATAATTCCGTTGAAGCATGGTTGAAAAGCAATGTCTGACTTTCATTGGTTAATATTCATAGAATTTTTATTTATTATTACTTTTGTCAGAATAAAGTTTTTTCTGTGACCATTGTGAATTTTTCTTTCATTGATCGAAGGGTACCAACAATTTTGTCCACGTCTGTACATACATTTTTAATCCAAATCATGTAAAATGATTGTTAGGCTGCATAATTTATGTCAGCCGGAACCGGGAACATTCCCAAAAGATCTGATGTGCTCGATACATCAGAAGAAGAATGGCATCTACGTTGATATTTGTCTCTGTTTATTCCAAGGTTGCCGTGGTCAGCCGGATCCGGGCCGTATCCAGATCAGTTGAAGGACCTGCACCTGGACACGAGCACAGCACTGCCCTGAAGTGTCTGCGGAGACCGTGACTCTACTAGACCCTCCCCTGTGAAGATCATCTCCAATCGGACCAAATTGGACTTAATATTGGACTTGAATTGTTGTCAATATAATAATCATGCACTTTTTGGCTGTTGGCCAGAGGAGAACTGGTCTTCCGACTGAGCCTGGTTTCTCCCAAGGTTTATTCTTCATTCTGTTCTTCATTCATTCCGTCACCTGCTGAAGTTTAGAAGTTCTGAAGTTTTTTACGTTGTGTCGCGTAAAGGTGGGTAGGTGTTGTGTTTCAGATTTCATTAAACCCAAGGATGTTATCATTCCGGTTCACATTACCAATCACATTACACCACCCTCTTCAAATACTGTGTTTAAATTCTGATTGCAACTTTCTTTATATTGAAGAAGACTTTCAAGAAGTCATCTTGTGTGTGAGGCTGGGAAGGAGGGAGCAGGTAAGTCGCGACTTACATTATGCACCATGCACCACGTCCTGTTTTGCATTCAATCCATTATAGTTTTAGGAGACAGTGCCACCCTCTGTATTTTATTATCTCTTTAGTCTACATAGTTTACTTAGGGTGTCAGGACGCTGAAGACTGCTCTTTTCAGAAATAAGCTGGTGTGTGGTGAGCGTTCTGGTACTGGTTGCCGTCGCATCATCCAGGTGGATGCTGCACATTGGTGGTGGTTGAGGAGACCCCCCCCCCCCTCCCCTCCCAAGCGCTTTGAGCTCTGGAAAAGCGCTATATAAATGTAACTAATTATTATTATTATTTTGTTTAGCATTTTCCTTTGATAGGTAGTTTACCTGGTTAAACCTAATTAGTATTTAGTTACAAAAACATTTTATATTTGCATTTACCCATAGCCAAACATCAAATTACACCTAAGGGAGTTAACACTTATCCAAGATGCTATTAGACCTACAGCTGTGGCCAAAAGTTTGAGAATGACAAATATAAATTTTC
This sequence comes from Rhodeus uyekii, assembly GCA_037043235.1. Classification (NCBI taxonomy): domain Eukaryota; kingdom Metazoa; phylum Chordata; class Actinopteri; order Cypriniformes; family Acheilognathidae; genus Rhodeus; species Rhodeus uyekii. Next base: position 68,118 of record JAWRVZ010000318.1, read on the forward strand.
AATTACATATACAGTAATACCTCGGTTTACGAGCGACTTGGTATACGAGCAAATCGGTGTACGAGCGTGGAGGGTTGAATCGGTGTACGAGCATTGTATCGGTGTACGAGAAACATTTTCCCTCACCCACGTGCATGTTTTGTGTGGAAAAAGTCCTAACGCTCTGCATGGTCGCGCGCATTTTTACTAGAAATATCCTAAACACAGCCTCTCATAACAGTCACCTTGGTTCCAACCTCTTTATCACCCCTTAACTCATTCATTCTCTCAGCATCGCTTGGTTTGGCTGCATCATTCACCACAGTGCATACTTTTATAAGTGATTTACAGAGGTTTTACCCCCTGTTATAAACATTAATTAATTGTGATCGCTATTATTCACGTAGTGAAATATACACGTACAGTACCTCTAAGCAGTAACTGTCAGGGTTCATGAATTCATTGTCTCCTAGTCCTGCCTGTGTTTGTGTGTGTGGAGGCATGGTCACTGATCACTGCAGCACCCATCATCTCACGCACCTCATTCTCATGTCATCTGCTGTCCCTGCCGTTTGCTCGCGCGTTGTTCCTGCCGTTTGCTCGCGCGTTGTTCCTGCCGTTTGCTCGCGCGCCTGCGCTGTCTCTGCCGGTGCTCGGGCTCCATGACATTTACTCTGGATTATTACTTCAGCCCTGCTCCACAGGACATGGTTTGTTTTCTGCACTATTATAATTCACTAATTTGCACTTGAATCCAGGTTTTGTGTTTTCCCTAGCTAACAGTAAACTCCCCCCTCCTCTCGTCTCCATCATGGCTAAGCTAAAGTGCTTTAAAGTAAATTGTCAAGTATTTTTATTGTTTACTTGTCAATTATTACGAGCTCGCTCTTGGAACGAATTAAACTCGTAAACCGAGGTATTACTGTAATTGTAATCAATATAATTACAATTCCGGTACATTAAGTGTATGTAAAGAGTCAGTATTTTCAGTGATGACTCCTCTTTTTCAAGACATCTGCAAATCTGTTAATCAACTTCTTGGCCACATCCTGACTGATGGTAGCCCATTCTTGTTCTCCATGAGATTAAGGTCTGGAAGTTTCCTGGCCAAGAACCCAAAATTTCAATGTATTGTTTCTCAAGCCACTTTCCATCATACTGGAAAAAGCATTGATCATCACCAAACTGTCCCAATATCAGTCTGTCCCTGAGGTTTTTTTCCTGGAGTGAAGGGACTTCTTTGCTGCCATTTTTGACACCAGGCCATCCTACAAAATTCTTCGCTTTCACTGTGCGTGCAGATGCAGTCACAGCTACCTGCTGCCATTCCTGAGCAAGCTCTGCACTGGTGGTCCACCAATTCTGCAGCTAAATCAGCTAAATCAACTTTAGGAGACGGTCCTGGGGCTTGTTGGACTTTCTTGGGCACCCTGAAGCCTTACTGACAGCATTTGAACTATTGGTCATGGCTATATTTGTACATTTTATATCTTTTTATTTTCCTCTATTAATATTCTTAATTTTTTCAAATAGAGTTGATCATTAAATTAATTTGTACAAAAAACAAATATTCTCGATTATGTAATTTATATAATCTGTTTGAAAAGAGATGTTTGCCACATCTGCTAATGCGGCAATGCTCAAGGAGAATGCATGCTATTGAAAAGCGAATTCTGCTGCGATTCAGGTGAGCACAGTCTATGCCCACATAAAGTTTAGTTACTTCAGTTTCTTAAAATGTCTTGGAAATGTTGCCACAGTTCTTCTGAATTTAGTCTGTTTCAGTTTTTTCTGTTTCTTCATGTAATCACAGACAGACCCAATGATGGTGAGATCAGATCTCTGTGGACCGATCTTCACTGGACTTTTACAATCATGGCAAAATTAATGTTTGGAAATATAAACCGATATTTCCTACTGAACATTACAAGATAGAAATAACAGGCTTAAAACCCCTTTTTGGGTAAAAATATTACATTTTGAAAAGTTCTCAAAAGTCTTGTGGACACATTTTAGTACGTTTAAGTTTAAATGAGGTGCCATAGGATAAAAAAGGGTTTCTGTACAGATAAAAAATGTTGACCAATTGTTTTTAAGCTCTTCAGTATCAGTAGTGATGGCACTAGCTTTTATAGTACATTGCATTCCATATGGAGCCACATTGGCGCCAACTGAGGATATAACATCTCCTAAACTGTCCTTTTTTTAGTATTCTTTGGAAGTCCCATTCATTTTAGTGAATTGGTTTGTTCAGATGTAATTAAAGTGCTTCGAAAACAATTCACAGATTTAAGTCCCTAAGCAGCATATAATATTAATACATATTTAGTTAGATGCAGCTATTCTTGTCTATGTTTTCAAGCTATACATTTGGGTGTTTTCAAATATTTCAATTAGTTTATTTTGTATTTCAAAAAACTATTTTTTAGTTTTTGTTCCATGCTGTTCTCATAATACAAAATAAGTTATATGATACATTTAAAAATATTGCCCCCTCAGGTAGCTTTGGAGTAGTTAGATCATTCTGTTAGTAACTTTGACAGTGTTTGACGGTTTAGTAATGTCTTGACAGATTGTTTTCCCAACACTGCAGCTCATAGAAATAAAGGCACAGAGTTTTCATTGAGAAATGTGCATGTGTCTTACCCAGTAAGGGTGGAAGGCCAGGCAGCTGATGGCTCCGATTCTCTGCCCCATGAAACCATCATAGTATTTAATGTTGCTGATCACATCCCCACTGGAGTTATACACAGCTATAAACTGATTCATAGAGCCACTGGAGAGAGAAAGTCAGAGAATGAGAAAAAACAATTATTTCTGGGGATGTCTGTGAAATCAGTGCTGTTTCTTAAAATAAACTGACTTTTAAATGTGATGTTACAAGCTTGGTTAGTATTAGTAACTTTGGTGAAGCTTTTTTCTATACAGCAATATTTTGCACAATAGAACTGATCTCACCAAGCAAACAGGTTTGCCTGTGGATGGATGTCCAAAGCTGTAAGTCCTTTCACTGTCTGCAAGACGTTGATTGAGTCTGGTGTTCGTGGATCAAAGAACCGCACATCTCCATTCACACTACAAGAGAGGGGACCCAAATTGTGAGCTGACTACAATAAGAGACTAAATTCTTTAATGAAGAGATATGAATTATCAAAAGACAGGAGAAAAAAAGTGTTACCTGACACTGATAATGTGTCCTTCAGGCTCCTTCTGCAAGTGTGCTTTCACCACCCAAGCACCATGTTCCCTATATGTCATCACACGACTGGAAAAAATAGATATTTGGATAGTATATGCCAATCATTCCATAAAAATTAGGATGCATTATTGACCATTGATCACTAGAGGGAGCTGCAGGAATAACAATACAACCAGAACACAGGATAACTGATTTCTGTAGTATAGCACAGTGAAAAAAACATAATAGTTCTTTAAAAGGGTGTTTTTTACACTATGGGCATTTTTTTGGAACTACGGACTTGCAACAACTCTTCACTGTTACTCTTCTGGGGTCAGACTAGCCAATGATCTAAAGATCATCCTCACCCTCACATCATTCAAACTTATATGCTTTTCTTATACTAAAAACATGTATGCATTTTCTTCCATACAATGTACATACAATGGAACCAAAACTGTTTAGTTAGTACCAAGTTCGTGTTCCACAGAGGAAAGTCAGTCAGGTTTAGAAAAAAAGGCTTTAAAAGGTTTGCAACGACATGAAAGTGAACAAATGATAAAATTTTCCTTTTTGGGTGGACTATCCCTTTAAATTGATAAATTATTACATTGCAAAAACAATGTTACAAAAATATTTCAAATAAATTATTTCTATTGAACTTTTTAATCATCAAAGAACCCTGAAAAAAAGTATCACTGGATATATTGGTGGAATTTCAAGAATTGTTTTGCATTGTCATATACAGTAATACCTCGGTTTACGAGTTTAATTCGTTCCAAGAGCGAGCTCGTAAACCAAAATGCTCATACACCAAAACAAATTTCCCCACAAGAATGCACTAAAAATCAATTAATTTGTTCCACACGACCACAAATGTTTTTTTTTGTTTTACCCTATTAATTGCAGTTAAAATTGTAACCATTAAGATCTCATATAAATACTAATTAATAATTGACAATTAAACTCTAAAAATACCTGACAATTTACTGTAATGCACTTCAGGTTTGAGCAGCCTGCTTGGAGGAGAGAGAGGAGGGCGAAGCGGGGAAAGCAAGGATGAGAACAAATGAGTGAATTTATTATAATAGTGCAGAAAACAAACAAAGTGATAATCCAGAGTTAAAGTTGTGGAACATGGGAGCCGCGAACGAACGAACCCGCGGGAGCCGCGAATGAAAGCGGGGAGATAGGCAGATGATGTGAGAATCAGGTGATCAGTGACCACAAACACACATACACACTCAGGCAGAACAAGGAGACACTGACTTCATGAACCGTGACAGTCACTGCTTAGAGGTACTCCACGTGTATATTTCACTACATTAACAATAGCGATCACAATTAATTAATGTTAAGAATATGAGGTAAAAACTTCTGTAAATCACAAAGTATGCACTGTGGTGAATGATGCAGCCAAACCAAGCGAAGCTGAGAGAATGAATGAGTTAAGGGGTGATAAAGGGGTTGGAACCTCATGACTGTGTTATGAGAGGCTGTCATTAGGATATTTCCTGTAAAAATGCGCACAAGGATGCTGAGCGTTAGGACTTTTTCCACACAAAAATGCGCATGGGTGAGGGAAATTTTTTCTCGTACACAGATACAATGCTCGTACACCGATTCGACCCTCCATGCTCGTACACTGATTTGGTCGTATACCAAGTCGCTCGTAAACCGAGGTATTACTGTACATCACAGAGTAACTTACATTCTGTCATGGAAATAATAAAGAAATAAAATGTCATACTTTATCTTGCTAAGATATTGATGTATCGCAAATGTATACAACAACAAAAATATTTTAATACAACACATACACACATATATATATATATATATATATATATATATATATACACACACACACATATACATACATAAATACATTTATATATATATATACACACACACAAATATATATACAGTGGAACCCAGTTATGTTGACGGCCTCGGGGGTTGCAATTAAGCGTTGAGATAATCGATGAACGAGATAACCAAAAGCCAATATGGTGATTGATGAAGCAATTGGCATGCTATAAAAATGTACATACACTGTATATGTTTGCTAACAACAAGGCATATGTGCACCAACTAACAGCAGAGATTGTAACGGCTACTTTATGCTTATATTGGGAATATACCTTTAAGACGGCGTGTGCTGTTGTGTGTGCACTGTTCTGGCATGAGCCTGTGCGGGGAGTAGAGTGATTTTGAGTGAGGAGAGAGATGACCGCTGACTGTTATATGGCATAATCTACTGTTTCTATTTTCCTTATTTTATTTGTGATGTTTGTCAGAGTGTTTTCTTTTTCCAGGTTTGTACTTACGCTCTTTACATGTCTGAGAAGAGTGTAAAACCCATCTATAAAACTCGTAATCTGGGCAACCGTCAACCACTCTGACAGTCGGTGCAAGATTTACCAGTATACGATAAAAAACACCTTTGATTCTCAATACAAACCTTTAATTATATTCTCCAACACAATTTAGCTTACAACGTAAACACAGTCACAACACACATAAACATATTCGCTCATAACACAGTCATTTCACTCGGGCACAGTTCTGAGAAGTATTGTACTGAGTGAGTAAGAGTGAAGCGTCATTGGAGAGCGACCATACGGACTGATGCACGTGCAACATGAACTCAGCACATGCGCAGTTATGAACTATCTGTACTCTGTACTATCATTAGGCTCAGGGATCGAGATAACCAATGTAAAGTGGCGACTTTGTCCCTCTTTTGTGCTCGAGATATCAGGGTTCGCGACATAAAATAATCAACATAACCGATAAGAAAATGCTAAGAAAAATAGGGAGTTTGGCGGTTCCACTTAAAAAACGTCAACATAACCGGGTTGGCGAGATAACCGAGGTTGAGATAAGTGGGTTCCACTGTACAAATATATATATATATATATATATATATATATATATATATATATATATATATATATATATATATATATATATATACACACCATTTGACACCATTATATATATACACCATTTGACAAAATGACAGCATGATTAGAAATATTTAATAAATGTTTTGTGATATTATTTACTTCTTTCACTTCAATCGTCTTTATTAATTTGTCTTTGTTTCTTTACACACCATTTCTCCCATTTTAAGAATGTTCTTTACTGACTATGTCATCTCTTTGGTAAGAACACTAGCTTAAAAAAAACTTTACTAGTGGAAACTTTGTTGGCAAAAATAGAAGATATACCACAAACAATTTCTTTTTTTTAAAATTCATACAAGTAATTTTCAAACAGTAGCCACGAAACTGCTGATTTACTTTCTGATCTAGCCAGTTAGAAATTATTTGATTTGTTTTGATACCCACCCAAAGGTCAGTAATAACTCATTCCTTTATGATTCATCTGATATGCTTGTTAACAAAGGTCTCAGAGTTGGTTCAGTAATAAAATTCAGGCGAGGTGTGTGCTGTTTTATAGGGTAATGATTCTACAATCAGAGCTCTGTGAAAGCCAACGCACCATTCATTAGGTCCCATTCTGCGGTCGTACACCCGAACAGATCCATCTCCAAGACCTGCAGCTACAAGGGACCGCTGAGGATCGCATGAAAGGCTGGTCACACAGCTATCTGCTCCTGTTGGGATGTCCTGCAATAGAGAGACAGACTTAACTGAAGTTCTCTTGGATTGTAATTACAGCACCAAGTCAGTGAGCTTGGCACAATTTGACTTGGGAATATATCAATCATTAAAACTCTCTGAATAGTTTTTAGGATATTTTTAGGCTGCTACTGCAGAGCAAGTATGAATTTTCTACTACTATTAGACACACAGGAAAGCTGGAAAGCTCTGCTCAAATGACCCAGGTGTTACTGCTTACAGAGCATGTCGGAAACAAATGTCCATTACCATAACTGAACTTCAGCTCTGGAGCCTCCTAAAACTGACAGTAACAATGCCGTAAATTTTACCCTATCAATCAGTTTCCAAAGAAATATTGGAAAAACTAGTTCTTCAAACCGAACCTGCATCGCAAGGATAAAATGAGCAGGATGTTTCTCAGTGTTACGCTACTCAGTTTGACATTCATTATGACATGTTGCAACTAATTCCTCACCATCAGCATTAACAAGTGTATGTCCATTTACAATTAATTGCGGTGCACATGTGGAAACGTCATAATTATATGCATCAGTAACAGTGTATACCTTAGCAGAGCACTAATGTGATTGCATATTGTAACAAATTTTGCTCCATCCTTTATCATACGAATGATTTGAATTCCTGATGACTTATTTAGGTGGTTCAGAGTCAATTTTTCTTTTGAGAGACAATAAGTTTATTTATTGTGTACTTTTGGCTTCATAACTTTGCAGATCATGGGATTATATTCACATTAAATTCCATTACACATTGGCATGAAAAGTAATACTTGAAAAATCACTATAGGTTCATATAGGGTCAAATAAGCATTATTTATGCAAATTGCATGTTAAGGACCGATAAGCCTGCACCGAGTTTCTGACTGTACTAGATATTTTCACACTCTTCTTTGCAAAAACATTGCAAATAAGTAAATTGTGAGGACATTTTCTGGGCACAGCACCTTCAAGTCCCCCACAGATTTACTAAAGGATTCAGATCTGTGCTCTGGCCGGTGCCATTCCAAAACATTAATCTTTCTAATCTTAATCATTGTCATTGTGAAAGGTGAATGTTCTCTTCATTTTCAGTTTTCTGGCAGAGACCAGAAAGTTCTGTGCCAAAATCGACTGAGATGCTCGTGATTCCCTTCACCTTCATTAAAGGCCGGTTCCAGGTAAAGAAAAGGAGCCCAAAGCACGATTCTGTCACCACCCTTAACTGAGCGATACCTTTTGACAATAAGATCCCATTGATGCTTTGTAAGTTTTTTGTGGCACTTTGCACCCAGATGTCAGAAAAATCATAAAAGAAAAGCTGAAATGTATTTTTATATTGCATTATTTATTTATTTTTGTTCTACAGTGTAATTCCTATATCATGTATGCACTATGTCTGAACTCTCTTCTGCACTGAAAACTCCTGTCACTAAGACAAATTCCTTGAATGTGTAAACACCTGGAGCATAAAGCTCATTCTGATTCTAATTTGGAGTTACTCAGTGTCGCTTCAGGACAAGACAGGAAGGCACTATTTCATATGAGCTTGATAATTAATTAATTCTGAACACAGACACATAACCAATTATAAAAGGGTTCATTTATTTAGTTTATTTAATCAGAATCAGAATCAGAAAGAGCTTTATTGCCAAGTGTGCTTGCACACACAAGGAATTTGTCTTGGTATTGAAGCTTCCAGTGCACATATACAACACAACATGAGTTTACATAGCAAACAACAATACATAAACATACACAGTACATGTGGTCACATGCTGGGATTTTTTGTATGGAGTGGGAGAGGGGATAGACTGTTAGCCATAACATCCATCTGCATTGTTTTTCTTTCCCTGTGCTCTGCCCAGCATTTTATCTCTTATTAATTCAACTGTTCAAGAGGGAAATGGCCTGTGGAAAGAAACTGTTCCTGTGCCTAGATGTTCTAGTGGCCATTGATCGTAGTCGCCGTCCTGACGGTAACAGTTGACACAGGGTGTTTCCAGGGTGAGCAGAGTCTGTGATGATTTTACCTGCTCTCTTTTTCACTCTGGAAGAGTACAGGTCCTGGAGGGCTGGCAGGGAAGCACCAATAATCCTCTCTGCAGTCCGGATTGTGCGATGTAATCTCCCGATGTCAGATTTGGTAGCTGAACCAAACCAGACAGTGATGGAGGTGCACAAAACAGACTCAATGACGGCTGAGTAGAACTGTATCAGCAGCTCCTGTGGGAGGTTGAGCTTCCTCAGCTGACGAAGGTGTACAGTCTCTGCTGGGCCTTTTTTACAATGGAGTCAATGTGATTGTTCCACTTCAGGTCCTGAGAGATGGTGGTGCCCAGGAACCTGAATGACTCCACTGCTGCCACTGTGCTGTTCATGATGGTGAGTGGGGGCAGAGCAGGGCTGTTCCTCCTGAAGTCCACTATCATCTCCACCGTTTTGAGCGTGTTGAGCTCAAGGTTGTTATAACTGCACCAGACAGCCAGTTGTTCAACCTCCAGTCTGTAAGCAGACTCGTCACCATTTTGGATGAGGCCGATGGCAGTGGTGTCGTCTGCAAATTTCAAGAGCTTCACAGAAGGGTCTTTAGAAGTGCAGTCATTGGTGTACAGGGAGAAGAGCAGTGGGGAGAGAACACACCCCTGGGGGGCGCCAATACTGGTAGTGAGAGACCTGGATGTGAGTTTCCCCAGTCTCACTCGCTGCTGCCGGTCTGTCAGGAAGCTGGTGATACACTGACAGATTGAGGATGGCAAGGAGAGCTGGGTCAGTTTAGCTGTAAGAAGATCAGGCATGATGGTGTTGAACGCCGAACTGAAGTCCACAAATAATATCCTTGCATAAGTCCCAGGTCTGTCAAGATGTTGCAGGATATAATGCAGTCCCATGTTGACTGCATCGTCCACAGACCTGTTTGCTCTGTAGGCAAATTGGAGAGGATCCAGCAAGGGTCCAGTGATGTCCTTCAGGTGGGCCAGAACCAGTCTTTCAAATGACTTCATGACCACAGATGTGAGAGCGACAGGTCTGTAGTCATTAAGTCCAGTGATTTTGGGTTTTTTTGGGACAGGAATGATGGTGGAGCGTTTGAAGCAACGGGGAACTTCACACTGCTCCAATGATCTATTGAAGATCCGCGTGAAGACTGAAACTGATGTATGATGTTACAGTATCTGTTAGCTCATCCAGATCAGGGATAGCAGCTTCAAAAACATTCCAGTCCGTGCAATCAAAACATGCTTTTAAATTCTGTTCTGCTTCATTAGTCCATCTTTTAACAGTCTTTTTTGCAGGTTTAGCTGATTTCAGTTTCTGCCTGTAGGATGGTATAAGATGAACCACACAGTGATCAGAAAGCCCCAAAGCTGCCCGTGGGACGGAGTGATATGCATTCTTTATTGTGGTGTAGCAGTGGTCAAGAATATTACTGTCTCTGGTGGGACATGTAATGTGCTGTCTGTATTTTGGCAGTTCACGGGAGAGATTTGCTTGGTTAAAATCCCCAAGAATGATTAAAAGAGAAACTGAATACTTTTGCTCAGTCTCAGCTATTTGTTCAGCCAGCTGTTGTAATGCCGTGCTGACACAAGCGTCTGGAGGAATGTAAACATTAACAAGAATAAACAAGACAAACTCACGTGGTGAATAGAAAGGTTTACAGTTTATGAAGTGAGTCTCTAAGTTAGGAGAGCATATCTTCTTCAGCGTTGTTATATCTGAACACCAACTTTCGTTGATGTAGAAACACAAACCTCCACCTCTCGTTTTCCCGGTTAGCTCCGTGATGCGATCAGAATCAGAATCAGAATGAGCTTTATCGCCAAGTGTGCTTGTCACACACAAGGAATTTGTCTTAGTGCTGAAGCTTCCAGTGCACATATACAACACAACATGAACAAACAAACAAAAACAATCACTGAAGAGCTCAAACACCGAGACGCCATTTGCCGCGCCAAGAAATGAGTGCAGTTTAGCAAGCATACATAGCAGCAGACACAACAAAAACAAACATAATATACAAACATACATTACACATAAGAACATAATACTGCAATTTAACACACACACATAGGGATTTTTTTCGTTGGAGATTGGGGAGGGAAATAGATAAGAACAGATAGAGGCAGGACGCAGACGGGTGAGAGGAAGAGTAGTCACAACATCAGCTGTTTTGAGAACAGTTCTGTGGCTTTGTCCCTGAAGATAAGGGAGACCAGGCTGTCATCATGCTGGCTTCCCAACGAGAGATAGGGGCAGTAATACAACTCCTTTTTAATAATCCATTCGTTGATCGGTAATTTTGTCGATTCAGTTCCTCAATCTTTATCACTCGCTGATCTAATTCCTTCAGACGGTCAGACACGGCCTCGAGGCAATTCTTCATTTCTACAGATAGCGGCTGGGTGAATTTGCTCGCAGCCGTCTTGCCAATCTTTCGATAGGTCAGGATAATCCCAAAGCCAAAGAATGGGAATCCCGCTATCAGTAATCCAATCATATCCATTTCAATATTGTCAGGAGTCCAGCAAGCAGCGGGTCCGAAAAAAAACAGACAGATACTAGCGCAAGGGCAAAGCAGGTCAGAGCGGAGCTTAGGAAAACACGTCTGCAGTCACGAGAGTCAGGAAGAGAAGAAGATCTGCTCGGAACAGCTGGAAGCCCGGCAGATATAGTGCATTGTGTGTGTTTATATTTAGCCAGGTCTCAGTGAAGCACAGTACAGCAGAGTTGAAAAAATTCATATTAATCCGGGTGAGGAGAAGCAGTTCATCCATTTTATTAGGAAGAGAACGGAGATTAGCAAGATGAATACTGGGAAGAGGAGTGCGGAAGCCCCGTGAGCGGAGTTTGACCAGTGCCCCAGATCGCCTCCCTCGCATGCGTCTGGTTCGGTTTAAAGAGACAGTCGCGACTCCAACGAGGATATCAAATAAAACGTCTGAATAATCAAAAACCACAGAAATATTGTCTGGTGTGTGTTCTCTAATGTCCAGTAGTTCATTTTTGGTGAAAACAATCGGAAAAGAATGACTAAAAGCAGAACAAACAAAGATAGGACAATCACTGAAGAGCAAAAAACCGAGGCTGTCATCCGCGGCGCCATCTTGTCTCAATAATCTTTTAATTTAATGTTTATTTTTATCCTCTCTGAAATGTCACTTTGGTTTTCAGTGGAATTACACAGGATACAATTTTTACATTAAAGGTGCAAAACGGGGGTGTGGAGAATTTTTATTCCTACTGTATATGATAAGAGCTACAAAGCTCCCCTGGAAATGGTGTTTAAGATTGTGTGTGTGTGTATTTGTGTGCAGTACCTGCACTTTCATTTCTCTTTCTGTGTCCCAGATTCTTATGACTCGAACATCACCTGACGTCATCAAGAGGCCAGTCTCCTGCTCCCAGTCCACCACCATACCTGCACCTTCAAGAGAGAGTAGGGAAGATTTCACACATGCACACTCAAATATATGACTCCCTGGGCTCTCCTGACACGTCTGTTAATTTTTGATAAAAGATAACACTCACCTTTTGGTGAACACTTTGTGAATTGTGTCATAAAACACTGAATACTTACACTGAACACTGAATACCCTTCTAACCTCTTATCTACTTTATAATGCAATGCAGAAGTAAGCAAGAGTGTTCGAGACTTCCAATTCATTAGTCGCTATAGGTAGATAACTAAAAGAATACGAAAGTGCAGTAAACAGTAAAACTGTGTTACAAACAACTGTGTTTATAATTATGAAAATATATTAAAATAATTTGATAAGAAATACCAGTTTGCAATATCAAGCAGCATAAGCTGTTTTGTACAGCTAAAAAAAATTGAAAAAGCTAACACAGGAAGCTTCATACAAATGGCTATGACCATGTAATGTAATGTTAAAAATAAGGTGGATATACTGATAAAAATACATTTTAAACTTAAAAATTCTAATAGCAATAATAATCATAATAACAATACATTTAAAGCCACAATAGGGCTGGTTTAAAATGGAATTTCATTCGAAAAAAGAAAAAAAAAGAAAAACAGATGTTAAACTGAATATTTCACTGACAGACTGTCTACAGGTCTGTTCACACCAAGGATTCTAACAATAACAATGACAATAAAGACATAGTTTTAAAAATCATTTTAAATTGGCAATGATAAAAACATTGACAGCCAATCAGAATCCATCCTGCTTTAAAGAGCTGAAGCATTTAAAGTGGCAGACAAAAAAAGCAGCGCCTAGGAATAAACAGGACAATATAGTATGTTGGTGTGAAGTGGGTAATGAAGTTATCATTCTTGGTGTGTACAGGCGTTAAATCACAGCTTATAACTTTTGTGCTGCTCTTAAAACATTATGGTTCAGTGCCAGTGACAGTAAAAATGATGTGAACAAAGGACAGAAGCAGAGGAACAAAAATGCAATTATTCACTCAGTAATTAACACTGAAGTCACCACACTATTTAGAGAAGTGGCTGCTCATCAGAGATTAGCTGACTTTATTTATGATTCAGTGATATGATTTTCCTTTGAGCTCTTTGAGAAACTCAGATTCTCTTTTAGGTCTTTGTACATTACACAATACTGTGGAAAGCACCTGCACACATACACATTAAAATGCGTATGCCTTAACACATCACCGTTTTCACAGGTTAGGTTTTCACGTTTTCTTGGGGTTTGCACAATGATAGAAGTATCGCTTTCAAAAGCTTGCACCCATTTCGAAAACTCCATTGTTGTGTGAGTATCCAGAATGCATTAAATGTATTCTGTTTTCAGTTTAAAATGGTCTTGTGTAAGTTAATAACTATTGTTTATTTACAACAAGAATGAATCAATCAAAAACTTATCTACGGAAAGCTGGACATTGATTCTTATGGAATATGACTTTGTTGCATTAATTTCCTGTTATCAAAAGCTTGCACTTTGAAACCCGTTTTGAGGTTAGCGTTCTTGGGCCAACAAAACTCCACTGTTGTGTGAGTATAGAACGCATAAAATGTTTTCTGTTTTCAGTGTCAAATGGTTTTGTGCAAGTTAATAACTAATGTTTTTACAACAAAAATGAATCAAACTTATCTAAGCTGTACAATGACTTATGAAACTTGAATTTGTTGCATTAATTTCCTATTATCACTGTAAAACTACTTAAAAATAATCTAAAATAATGAAATAATCTGTGTGGTAAAAAGCGCTATATAAATGGAGGGGAAATGACTTGACTTGATAGAATATAGTAGATGTGCTGCTTTTTAAACATTTTTCCTGTGGAATACAATGTTTTAATGATAGAATTATAAAAAGATAATGAGAGAATTGCTTGGCTCATGATAATATCTATCTAATGGTATATTCTTGTGGCAAGCAGGCTGGGGCTGAGAGCCATGGGAATGGAGTGAGAGTGTTACTCATGCAGAGTGTTAATTGTTTTATTTTTTCTGTTTGGGGCATTGATGTCAGAGAATTGTTACACAGCAAAAAAAGTATCTATTCAGTTTCCAGTAAAAATATCTAAACATTCTAAAACTGATGTTAATTTTATTAGAAAAACTGCACTAATTAGTTTTGCTTAAAACAATTAAAATATGTTGCCGATAGAAACTAATGACAATCATTCTTCTATGACAAATGTATCTGAAAAATATTTTTTACCTAAAATTAAGTTTTATGTATTTTGTCTTACAAATATTTGAATTAGCAGAGCCAGTGTTTGTATATGCATCTGTAACAATTATTTGTATCTATCTGTATTTGGATAAAACCAGAAGTGGCGGGGTTTAACAGGTCTTTACAATTTCCTGAGAACAATGTTTAAATGTAGATTCTGTTCCCTGTGTAGTTTACTTTTAACACATATGACTTGTATAACTCATACATTTCTTACAATTATAACATTTATTTAAACATCTTCTCATTGTTGGAGCCAATAGCATTGTAGGCAGTGCTTCGAGATGTAGTGCGGTGGTGTATCAGGCAGCCCACATTTGAGTCTTAGCTCTGGGATCTTCTGATCCGAATAAATAAATATTTAATTATCTTCTAGTTAAAATAATTCTATTAAATGTTAAATAAAAGAAAAAAATTCCAGAGTTATGCCGGGACAATCATCCACAACCTCAAATAAGAGTCGTCGCACTCTGTATAAAACAGCTGATTAGAGAATATAGGAATATTATAGTGGTGTAAAATTGCTAAAAAAAACAGTTACAAAACTTTTATGCATATACTTTTATGCTCTAGATTAAAAATAACAAAAAATAACTTCCATATGATTGCAAAGCTTCAGCTTTCACACTGACAGCACATTGTGATGGTTGAGAGGGGAATTTTATCATTCTCTCATAGTGTTAAATCATTAGAGCAAAGAATATCCATATGAGTGTCCTAAACACACAGACAAAAGTTATGTGGATCAGGACACACTGTGATGCTGAAACTGAAGCACTGCTGCCCTACTTTTAAAACTTCTGCTGTTTGTCAAAAATCCAATCTTAAGGAAGAGAAAAATATCCTCACACTCATCCAAACACTGCTGAGATATAAGTGGAGAAGCCAGGGAATATTACTAAAATCAAAAGGTTTCTTCATATATGTGTTATAATAAACAAGAGCAATGAGAAATCCATGTTTCAACAAAAATGCTCATCGTTTATAAATTCCTACAGATTCCACATCCATGTGGAATGGAATCCATGTGTGTTTGTTAATTTCAGCTAAGAGCATCACACTATAAGTTACAAAATTATTTCTTCTTCTAAATGAGCTCTGCAAAACACACACACATACACACAAACAAATCTCTCGCAATTGAATCTATGAGGATCATAAACAAAGAATAATTTTCAAATTAAATACTGGACAGATTTGACTTCCACCAAACAGAACTGAAGAAAGAATAAAAAGAACAAATCAGATGAACATAGAGAAAAACTGAGAATGGGAAAACATTAGTAGCTGAGTCTGACATATGCAAACACCAAACAGAGGTGAAGGAGAAGAGCAAGAAGCACTCACCTCCCTGCTTACTTCTGTCTAGATAGATTGAGACCCGTCGGGCCAGACCTGTAAGAGTAGAAGAGGAAGAGAGGGGAAGAATACAGGAAGGAGATGAGGAGGTCAGTCAGTATATCAGCCAGAGGACACCAGTGTTAGATAACACACACCAGGATGTGATCTGTGGCCCTGTCCCAAATTGTGCACTACATATACACTTGCGGTCTTACAATTGCCTGAGAGAGAGAGAGAGAGAGAGAGAGAAATAGAGAGGATACCCAGTCAAGCTCCACCTAAATTTAATTCACATCATACCTTATCGACACTGACACACACTGCAGAAAAGGGAGGGAGAGCATGGCTGTAGTTTCCCAGCACGACATCCCAAGGAAATTGGGTTTTCTCACTGGGAGCTGAACAGTAAGGCTGATATCTGTTCCTACAGTCAAAACTTTGCTCATCCATCTTAAACAGATGTGCAGGAGTTCTTCAGGAAAGCCTCAAGCATCTCCTTGCCTTCTGATGTATGTGACTCAAATTTCCTACTGACATTCGGACATTAAGAATTTTATCGTGAAAGAATTAAGTTATTTTATTATTATTACTACTACTACTTCTTGGTTATACTCTAGATCAGGGGTGGGCAAACTACGGCCCGCGGGCCATATCCGGCCTGTTGGGCTTTTTAATCCGGCCCGCCGAACTTGCCGAACCTATATTAAACCTTCATTTTACATTTCCCTGTAATGTCACTTTGTCGCGGCTGCAAGCGGCAGTGGCGCTGAAAGTGTGGTGGAGAGTAGGCGTGTGTCGCAAACCCCTCTACAACCCCCTTTATAGCGTTAATTCCGTGCTAAAAAGGAACGAGCGCAAGAGCAACACGCGTAAATACGGGTACCCGCGAGCTCATTGTAATCACTCGCGCGCGCGTGACATCTAATCTGCGCACGCGCGAACATTCGCCCGCTCGCGCGAGCATTTTTATTTTTGTCAGTCGTGGGCGGAGCTTGCTCTTGTAACATCAAATGTCATTGGTTAGTTCCCTTTTTTCCAGAGGTCAGTTGTGATTGGACGCCTGTGATTGTCAATCTAGAGCTGAGGCTCATATGATTCAGTCACATTACATTATGGTTTTTCTGTCGATTAAATTGTATTAATATTGTTTTGTTGTAATTTCACGCGTCCCAGTCGAGTGATTTAAGACCAAACTATACTTTATACAAGTTTTCTAGGATTTTTTATAAGTAAATGCACAGGTACGACCTTCTGAAAAGAAGTTGTATGCTGTCAACGTTATGTTGTTATTTGCTGCATTCAAGAACATGACCTGCAAATACAAGAGGAAATATAATGTACGTTAGAATAAAATGTACATGACACTTAGAGCTCAAACACCAGTTTTGAAGTCAATAAATATTTTAAATTGAGGGAAGTATATCCTGCCTTTGCTCTGGTCATGTCCCTATATATATTTCCCTCAGTTATTTTCATGCTTCTGTTGTCATATTTTATCTTTCATTCAATAAAACAGTATGTATTTAGTGTTCCTTCATCAGGGCTCAGAAGAACAAACACAGTAGTGTTTTTCAGGTAGAACCAGCAATTACTCTCAGCTAATTTGATTAAAATAATCAAATGTAAAATAGCTTTGAATTGTCTTCACTATATATTAAAATATCTGAATTTATTAAAGTTACAAAAGTCAAGAGCAGTGAGTTATTTTTATTGTTTTTTATTTTAATTTTTTCTGTTTTCCGCTCGCGGATGTAATTTACGCGCACACAAACATCAGTTTTGCGCTCGTATATTAAAGTCATGGATTTGCCCCAAACCAACCCCCCCCCCCCTCCGACCCGTCAACAATCCCGGCCCCTATGTCAATTTTAAGAAACCAATGTGGCCCGCGAGACAAATAGTTTGCCCACCCCTGCTCTAGATTAATTTAAGTTGGGAAATAAACATCCACAGGCTGAGAATCAGTGAGTGTATGATGGATGGATGAGTTTATAACATTGATGGATGATAATGTAATGTTCATTATAAGCGTGCACTGTATTCATCTGTATTCATGTTGTCTGCCATTTTAATGTTGTCTGCCATTCTTGAGTTAACGTTACAATTACAGTGTAGTGTGAACGGCCCTTTACACTGTGTCCTAATGAGACAGGATTCCAGCAAAAAGCAATTTGTCTGTCTACACTAAATGTGAAAAAGAAGACTACTGAAAGTCAATCACAAAACACAGCCAATCAGAACAGTTTCTCTCTTTTTGTTGCAATGCGCTGTAATGATGTCATTCTGTAATGCTTCATCAGACACATGGCTTTTAAGAATTTTGAGGGATTTTCTATATAGCATTTAATTCAAAATGTTCAAATTTCACATTCCAAATCCATGTTTAATACAAGGTTTCAAAATTGAGACAATGACAATGCACTCGCGTCACGATCACAGACCAACAAAACTCATGGAAAAGCTTTGTTGTACTGCGTTTGGTTAGGACAAAGTGTTAAATTAAAGCCTCAAAAGACTTAGATATACTGTTTATCATATACAAGACTCAGAGTGATGTCAATATAATTTCAATTAATTAGAAAGAGCTAAATAAAAAAAAAGACATAACGATTAGTAAGAGATTTTTGGGTGAACTAACACATTGCAATAACAAAGGATTCTAACAAATGTATTTACAGACATTAATGAGGAAAAGTAATCACATATTTGCTGTGGAATTACAGTTTTTTTATTAATAAAGAAAATAAAGGAAAGGAACTAAAAAAAACTCTACTAAATGCAAGGAAAACACCACTAAGAATAAGGGCGAACAGCAAGCGGACTTGGAAGAAACCAACCTTTATAACCTTGATTTATATTAAAGCTGCTGAGCTTTTTCTCAAGTACACTTTTATTAGCAAAGATTTTCATTTTAGAATTGCGGTAAAAGTGCAATCTAGCATGGATTGCTTCCATAAGACATACTTTCATGTAGAAATGTCTTCATGGATTTTAAAATAGGATAGAAATCAGTCATTGGGACACTTTAGAATTTCCCTCTATTTTCTGTTGTGATGGAGGTATGACAACTCAGTGGACACCAGTTTTAATTACATTTTTAAGGTCAGCTCTATGTGAGATACAGACCAAAATTTTAATCTTTCACCGATATTTCACTCTGTAAATGTGTCTTTTGATAGTTCAATCAAATAATATATTAAAGATAGAATGGGATACAGTAATTTTAAATTCGAACATTTAAATGTGCACATTGTGGAGCATACACAATATAGAGACAGAAGACTGTATAAATACCATGAATAGTTCAACGACTAACTTCATAACCATTTAAACATAAACTTTGCAACCCAAATTCAATCCACTTGAAAGAACACTTAATCTATGAACAATCAAAATCCGTAATGAATGACACTAAAAATAGTTAGAGTCATGGCCAAATCAATCTTGGTATCTATGAATTCATATTTTGATAACTTGCATGATCGTGTATATTATATGTTGATATCTACAGTGGAATACGGTTATGTCGACGGCCTCGGGGGTTGCAAAAAAGCGTCAAGATAACCAACAGCCAACATGGCGATTTATTTCATGAAGCGATCGGCATGCTATAAAAATGTACATACACTGTATATGTTTGCTAACAACTAAATAATAAATAATAATAATTCATTACATTTATATAGCGCTTTATCAAAGACTCTCAAAGTCACTTTTTACATGGACGGGGGAATCTCCTCAACCGCCACTAGAGTGCAGCATCCACCTGGATGATGCGACGGCAGCCATATTGCGCCAGAATGCTCACCACACACCAGCTTATTGGTGGAGAGGAGACAAAGTGATGAAGCCAATCAGAGAAAGGGGATGGTTAGGAAGCCATGATGGACAAATTTGGCCAGGAATGCCGGGGTTACACCCCTACTCTTGCGAAGGACACCCTGGGATTTTTAATGACCACAGCGAGTCAGGACCTCGGTTCATCGTCTCATCTGAAAGACGGTGCTCGTTGCAGTACAGTATCCCCGTCACTATACAGAGGCGGTAGGACCCACATAGACTAGAGGGTGAGCACCCCCTGCTGGCCTCCTAACACCACTTCCAGCAGCAATCAAGGAAAAAAAACACGCTCAGCCCTGCTTAGTTTCCGTGGGCAACCAGTCGTAGGCTACAGGGTGACATTGCTGCCGGCAAAAGGCAGACAAAAGGCATATGTGCACCAACTAACAGCAGAGATTTACCAGTATACAATAAAAAACACCTTCGATTCTCGATACAAACCTTTAACTATATTCTCCAACATGGCAAACACAATTTCACTCACAGCGTAAACAGTCACATATTCGTGAGGTCATCATGCTATACTAGATTGCATACTTTCTTGCATTCTGCCTGTCTAATGTGCTTTCTCAAAAACAACCTTCTTTTAACAAACTTCAATCCATTCTTCAATCTACACGCTGAGCAGAGCTCATGTCAGAACATAAGCAGGGTGTGTGTGTGATCAGCCAGTGGCGGCTTCCCGCACGCGCGATTCATTTGCACGTGCAGGAGTGAACATCTCCTGCTCTCCCTGCAACTGGGCTGCTGCGCAAAGAATAGGCCAGTGGTCCCCAACCTTTTGCCGCGGACTGGTAAACCCGGTGACCACGCTCGAGATTGTTGATGGGGGTGGGGGTGGTTGCGAGCGTGACTGTTGATGGGTTCGCGCGAGATTGTTGACACACCTCCTCGCCACGGGCACAGCGGCACAGCCGCTCACAGACCGGTCGGTTGGGGACCACTGGACAAGGCCACCTGTGAGTGCTTTGGGATGGGGATAAAGTCAACTAGCAGCAGCAGTATCATTTAAAGGACTAGTCGGCTTAGTCTGGCGCATCCCTATTTCAAAAAGAGTCAAACTTAATTTGTTACAGTGACAGTCCCAAATTTGAACATTTGAAATTGCAAATGAGAATTTGACAGCAAGGAAGTCATCTGTCAAACTGTTTTTTTTTTCTTAACGTTTTGACAGTCACAGTTGATATCTAATTTTGTGTTATGTGAAACAGCAGAATGTTCTGTCTTTTGTGTTCTACAGAAATAAAGAAAGCAAAAAAAAATTCAAAGAGCACGAGGTGTACAATAAATGAGGTAAACTATTTAAAAAAAAACAGTTTCAAAGTTGAAGCTGACTGCACAGACACACACATATAGATGCACACAGCGCATCTTAAAAAAATAATTGTATCTAACTGGTTTTACCCCAAAGGTTGACAAGCCCCACTGTTGACAACTGATCTCAGTCCTAGTCTTTAATCCTAGGCCTTAATCCACGCCTTCCTCCTCCCCTAACATCCTTTCTGTGTGGCTGATTGTTCTAGACGGACCGTTTTTGACTGCTGCACTGCTGTTTCCTGTCTGCTCGAGTGGATTGCGTTTGTACCGTCATATAAACTTGATTTTTGTTTTAGATCGTTTATATTGCGAAATACAATATTAGATTATTTAATATATTGTAATCGTTAGCTTTAATCTAAGTCGCTAAACGCGTTAGCATTGAGCTATCTTACTGTCCGTGCATACAGCGTTTTTCTCACTCGCGCCTTTTTTCCCCGATTTCATCAAACAACTGGTAAACAAGTTGGATCAACACACACGGTGAGTCATGTCATCTTCTCTCAAAATTGTCACTTGCACTGCCTGCTTCATACATTGTCTGTCTCTGTCAGCTGTGAAGGCTTTACATGTGATAAATGTAGGGACATAGTTAAGCTGACAGAGAAGGTCTCAGAATTAGAGACACGCATACCAAACTTTAATCGAGGATAGTAAGAATGCAAGGGCTTTAGATACTACTTTGGATGCGACTAGCTTAGCAAACCCTGTACATTGTTCGGTTCCGGTTGTAGAGCCCGTGCAGCAGGGCAACTGGGTGACTGTGAGACGGCATAATCGCGGATAAAAAAACCACTGTTCCATTCTGATCAGAACATCAAACAGGTTCTCCCCACTCAGTGACGCACCCACTGAGAAACCTGTTGAAAGTACCCTATTGATTGGCGATTCTATTACTCGGAATGTGAAAATAGAGACTCCAGCCACCATAGTCACATGTTTGCCGGGAGCCAGAGCGCCTGACGTCAAAGCAAATTTAAAAGTGCTGGCTGAGGCTAATCGTAAATATTCTAAGATTGTCATTCACATCGGCGCTAATGATGTCCGACTTCGCCAGTCGGAGATCACTAAAACTAATATTAAAGGTGTGTGAACTCGCAAGTACGATGTCAGGCACCGTAATTTGCTCTGGCCCTCTTCCTATGCGCAGGAGTGATGAGATGCTTAGCAGATTATCCTCACTCAATGGCTGGATGTCTAAGTGGTGCCCGCAGAATAACATAGGGTTTATAGACAATTGGAAAAGTTTTTGGGGCAGACCTGACCTGTTGAAAAGAGATGTTATTCATCCCACCTGGGATGGTGCCGCTCTTCTCTCTAGTAATTTGGCATAGAGTCTTAGAGCTAAACCTTGACTAACTGGGGCCCAGGTCAGGAAGCAGACAAACTGGCTAAACCGACCGTCTGCTAGCTGTCTCACGTCACAGACGTCAGATAAATTCCAACACATAGAGACTCTTTCACCTAGATATCATCCTATAGAGATTGTGTCTGTTCCCCGAATTAACAAATACAAAAATCTCTCAAAACCGTTTAAGAGTAAAAATTTAATTGATTTACAAACAACTAAGAACGGATATAACACAAATGAACAAATGATAAAGCTTGGGTTACTGAATATACGATCCCTTTCCTCAAAAGCACTTATTGTAAATGATAGGATTACAGATCATAAACTAGATGTGCTGTGTTTGACAGAAACTTGGCTAAAACCAGACGATTACATTACTTTAAATAAGTCCACCCCTCAAGATTACTGTTATAAACATGAGCCTTGTCTGAAAGGTAAAGGAGGAGGTGTTGCTGTAATTTATAGTAACACGATCAGTACTGCTCAAAGTTCTAATTAGGGGCCAAGCACCGAAGGTGCGGAGGCACCTATTGTTTCCGTTCCGGTTCTTTATTATTATTAGGGGCCAAGCACCGAAGGTGCGGAGGCACCTATTGTTTTTGTTCCGGTTCTTATTAGGGGCCAAGCACCGAAGGTGCGGAGGCACCTATTGTTTTTGTTCCGGTTCTAATTATTAGGGGCCAAGCACCGAAGGTGCGGAGGCACCTATTGTTTCTGTTCCGGTTCTTATTATTATTCCTCATCTTCTTCTTCCGCCATGGGAGTCTATGGCAGGCCATAGAACCGTATGCGGGAAAATGATGAAAGTTGGCACACTCATTAAGGACAGTCCAATCATTGACCATAACAAATTTGAAGTCTCTAACTCAATATCTCTAGCGCCACCAACTGTCCAAAGTTGAACTAACGTTTATGCTAATAACTTTTGAACCGTATGACCTAGAAAAAAAAATTCTTATGTCCACTGATTCCTTGGCTCAAGACGATTCGATTGCAACCTATGACGTCATTTTCCGTCATGACATTTTTCCGGCCATTTTGAATTTTATGAAAAACCTACTTTTTCGAACTCCTCCTAGGCCGTTTTTCCGATTTCAACGAAAATTGAACCACATCATCTCCAGACAATGTGGACAAAAAGTTATCCAAAGGAAGTTGATATGTCAAACCGTTTACGAATAACTCGCGAAAGAATCCGACGTAATGGTCGCAAAAATGAAATTGAGGCTTTATCTCCGCAATGCATTAGCGTTTTCTGACCAAACTAGGTGTGTGTTATGTCAATCATGGTCTGAGGCTACCTGCAGAGTTTTGGCGCTGTGCCCCCTAGTGGTCAGGAGATATGAAAAAGTTAACTTCTGAACGCTTTGGCCAAAAATAATAAAACTGGTCTCTTTAGATTCAGTGCATCATGCCGAGTCGTGCGATACCAAATTTTCCCATATCGGCCATTTTGAGGGTCGGCCATTTTGAATATTGTCATAAATTGCTATATTTAACATATTAAGATATTGAGATAAAGATATTGGCGTATCGTTACGAAACTCAATATGTGTCTTCAGCACCTAACCTTGATACGACTCAAAAAGTTTCGAGGCAGCACCACCTTGTGGTCAAAAGTTATAACCAAATTTACAAATATGCTAATAACTTTTGAGTGCGTTAACCTATGGTAAAACAAATTATCTTTATACGTTCCTTGGGTCAAACCGAGAACACAGATACCAAATTTGTCATAGTCGGCCAAACTTCTTATAAAACATGTTGTTTTTCTTTAAAAACCTACTTTTTCGAACTCCTCCCAGACCGTTTGTCCAATTTTCACCAAAATTAAACCACATCATCTCCAGACCATCATGACAAAAAGTTATATAAAGAAAGTTGATTCACCAAACCGTTTACGAATAACTCGCGAAAAAATTTGACACAATGGCCATAGAATTGAAAGCGAGGCTATATCTCCGTAACTCATTAGCGTATTCTGACCAAAATAGGTGTGTTATGTCAATCATGGTCTGAGGCTACCTGCAGAGTTTTGGCGCTCTGCCCCATGTCGGCATGACATTTAATGCCCTCCTTGCGCTTGGCCCCGTGATGGCTGCTAGCAGCTATATTTTGAAATATAATTGTTTTGAAGTGATGGTCCTTAATGTAAAATTATCTAGTGCAAGTAATAATCCCTGTTTAACTTTTGTGCTGGCTATTCTATACAGGCCACCAGGGCACCATACAGACTTTATCAAAGAATTTGCTGATTTTCTCTCAGAATTAGTAATGTCTGCAGATAAAGTCATAATTGTCGGTGATCTTAATATCCATGTAGATAATGAAAAAGACGCATTGGGATTGGCATTTAGAGACATTTTAAACTCTATTGGAGTTACACAACATGTATCAGGACCCACTCATTCTCGTAATCATACTTTAGATCTAATATTGTCATATGGGATCAATGTTGATACTGTTCAAAATCTGCAGCAGAGCGATGACATCTCAGATCATTACTTAGTTGCGTGTCGATTACCTATAGCCAAAGTCGAAAAACTAACTCCCTGTTAAAAATATAGTAGAACTATCACTCCTAACACAAAAGATAGCTTTATAAATAATCTTCCTGATCAGTTTCATCTACTTAACATCCCAGATAGCCTAGAAGAACTTGATGTTGCAACAGAAACTATAAACTCTCTCTTTTCCAGCACTTTAGACACTGTTGCTCCGTTACGCTTAAAGAAGATTAAAGAAAATAGTCCAACACCGTGGTACAACGAGCACACCCGGGCCCTCAAGAGAGCAGCCAGAAAAATGGAGCGGAGCTGGAAAAAAAGTAAGCTAGAGGTTTTTCGCATTTCATGGAAAGACAGCTCTATTGCATTCAGAAAGGCCTTAAGATCAGCTAGATCTACTTACTTTTCTACCATCTTAGAAGAAAACAAATAAAACCCTAGGTATTTATTTGATACAGTGACTAAATTGACAAGAAATAAAGCCTCAACCCCAGATGCTTTAAATCAGCACAGCACTAATGACTTCATGGACTTCTTTACTTGCAAAATTCATAATATTAGAGAGAAAATTATAACCATGCAACCGTCTACTACAATATTCCAAAATACAGTAAATTTGAGTGTCCCTGAAGAAAAATTCCACTCCTTCATTGCTATTGGGGAAGAAGAACTGTCTAAACTCGTTAAATCATCAAAATCAACAACATGTATGCTAGACCCAATACCAACTAAGCTACTGAAAGAGATGCTTCCAGAGATCATAGATCCTCTTCTTAATATTATTAATTCTTCTTTGTCATTAGGATAGGTACCAAAAACCTTTAAGCTGGATGTAATTAAACCGCTTATTAAAAAACCTCAACTTGATCCTACAGAATTAGTTAATTACAGGCCGATATAGAATCTACCTTTCTAGTCAAAGATTCTAGAAAAGGCAATATCTTTACAACTATGTTCCTTTCTAGAAAGAAACAGCATCTACGAGGATTTCCAGTCAGGATTTAGACCATATCATAGTACTGAGACTGCTCTCATTAGAGTTACAAATGATTTGCTCTTATCATCCGATCGTGGTTGTATCTCTCTGTTAGTGTTACTGGACCTTAGTGCTGCATTTGATACAATTGACCACAACATCCTTCTGAATAGACTTGAAAATTATGTTGGCATTAGTGGAGTTGCATTAGCCTGGTTCAAGTCATACTATCTGACCGTTATCAGTTTGTAGCAGTAAATGAGGAGATGTCATATCGGTCACAGGTTCAGTATGGAGTTCCTCAAGGTTCAGTACTAGGACCATTGCTTTTCACCCTGTACATGCTTCCTTTGGGTGCAGTTATTAGGAAGCATGGCATTAGCTTTCATTGTTACGCTGATGATACTCAGCTCTATATTTCTTCTCATCCTGATGAAACGAACAAATTCTCTAAATTAACAGAATGCATAACTGATATAAAAAATTGGATGACTAATAACTTTCTACTGCTTAATTATGAAAAAACAGAGATTCTAATTATTAGACCAAAAAGTTCAGCACATAATAATCTAGACAACTGTCTAACACTGCTCTGTCAAGTCCTCGTCGTCAGTTAGAAACCTGGGTGTGCTCTTTGATACCAATCTTTCATTTGAAAGCCATGTTTCTAGCATCTGTAAAACGGCATTCTTCCATCTTAAAAATATATCTAAATTGCGACATATGCTCTCTAAGACAAATGCGGAAAAGTTAGTTCATGCGTTCATGAGTTCAAGGCTAGATTATTGTAATGCTCTACTAGGTGGTTGCCCTGCACGCTTAATAAACAAATTCCAGCTGGTCCAAAATGCAGCAGCTCGAGTTCTTACTAGAACCAGGAAGTATGAGCATATTAGCCCAGTTCTGTCAAACCTGCACTGGCTTCCTATTAAACACCAAATACATTTTAATATCTTGCTAATTACTTACAAAGCATTAAATGGTTTAGCTCCACAGTACTTGAGCGATCTCTTAACACATTATAGTCCTTCACGTCTATTGCGATCCCAAAATACTGACCAGCTTATAATACCTAGAATATCAAAGTCAACTGCTGGTGGTCGATCCTTTTCCTATTTAGCTCCTAAACTCTGGAACAGTCTTCCTATTACAGTTCGGGAAGCAGACACACTCTGTCAGTTTAAATGTAGACTAAAAACACATCTAAAAGATCACGACTAAAGATCAAGATGGCGCCTGTGAATATGGCATGCCGTCTGTCGCTCTCTGTTATTTTCTGTATGTGGTTGTTAATTTGGTCTCTCTTACCGTCTAATTACGCTGTATCTCTCGTCTATGATCGCCAGTCCCTTCTTGGCATCTGCAACAGCTACTTGGATATATTCAAAGCGAAAATAGAAACTTTCGCCGATTACTCACAAGAGAGTATTTTACGCGATATTCCGGATTTTCTTCGTCGCCAGCCGGTGGATATTATCCCGAGGAAACGCGGCGGAGTGGTCGTCAGATTAAAGATCCACCTGCGCGCTGGCCTTCCACTCAGCCTCACTCAGGATCTGAGCCGCTTCGCGGCCTGGTACTCACCAACCCTGTCATCTCGGCGTCTCACATCCATTCCAGCTAACTATCCTGCTCCTCCCACGTCTCCAGCTGGACTTCTTCAGGACTATACTTTTCGTATTGTCATTCGACCTCGTCCGAAGGGAGTAAACACTGCAAATCTTCGCTTTCTGAGCAAAGCCCCGGTCTCGCACCGCACTCAAATGCTACACACTCCTAAAATGGCGCTGATTAACGCGCAATCCCTGGTGAACAAGACTTTCATCCTCAATGATTTTATCTCCTCTCGCGACCTGGACTTCCTATTTATCACCGAAAGTTGGGTGAAGGTAGGGGATTTGAGTCCTTTTTCAGAACTTGTTCCTACTGACTACTGTTTCTATAACTCTCCCCGTCCTGTGGGAAGAGGCGGAGGACTCGCGATAATCACTAAGAAAAACTTTAGTTCCCGGTGTCGGACGTTACCGTCCCCAAATTTCACGAGCTTTGAAGTCCAGCTATTACTTCTTGACTGGTATGATCCCATTGTTTTAGCGCTGATATATCGGCCACCGCATTCAACTAAAGGCTTTATAGCAGAACTCACAGAGCTTATAGGGGATCTCATCACAAAGTACGATCGGATCATTCTACTAGGTGATTTTAATGTCCATGTGTGCTGCCCATCGAAACAACTACCGGCAGAGTTCTTGAACATCATTGACTCTTTCAATCTAAGACAATGGGTTACACTTCCTACACACAACCAAGGTCACACTCTGGACTTAATTTTATCTTTTGGCCTGTTGATTACTGACAATGAAGTGATTGAATCTCTCATATCTGATCACTTCCCTGTCATATTTAAAATCTCTCTCCCTGCCATCTCCTATAAAGCAGTGTCTGACGCTAAACTGACCCGTGTTTACTCACCACTGTTCTGTGAGGATTTTACTAAGCATTATAATGAAGCTGGCTTTTCCATGTCACTTGAAACCTCATCAGCTGAACTTGATGCTGAAAATCATTATCAAGCTTTGAACACTGTATGGCTTGATGTATTGAATGTGGCTGCTCCTTTTAAGTCCTTTAAGCCTAAACCTAAATCTGAACCATGGGTAGATCAAAATATTCGCTCTCTAAGACAATCCTGTAGGCAAGCTGAACGAAAATGGAAAAAGGACAAACTAACAATCTCATTCGATATTCTGAAAAACAGTTTGACTCTGTATCAGTGTGCTGTAAAGAGAGCCAAGTCTCTCTACTTCTCAAATTTGATTGATAAACACCACCACACTCCTAAAATTCTCTTTTCGGTTATAAACTCAGTGCTAAATCCCCCTGTAAGTACTTTTCAAAATCCCACTTCTACACTTTGTGAAGATTTCTTGAGACATTTCAGTGACAAAGCGATGAGTCTGAGGGCCCAGATACAAGCAGCTGATCACGAAATCTCGACACCTGGAAACCCACCTGCCTTTTGGACTACGTTTAACTCTGTCTCTCTACAATCACTCAAGGAAGTTATTGTAAAACTTAAACCTACCCTCTGTCCCTTTGATACTATACACCCTCATTATTTGAAACAATTGATAGACATTATTGGATCAGGACTGGTGTCCCTGTTAAACAAATGTCTGCATTCAGGGTCTGTCCCAGACAGCTTAAAAATGGCCATGGTAACTCCAGTTCTAAAGAAACCCTCACTGGACGTTTCTGTCTTATCAAATTTACGGCCCATATCTGTTTTACCTTTTATTTCTAAAGTAATGGAAAAAATTGTGTTTTTACAGCTCCAATCCTTTTTAGCAAATAATCACATCTACGAGAAATTTCAGTCCGGTTTCAAAACTATGCACAGTACCGAAACTGCCCTTATCAGAGTCCTTAATGACATCCTAATGGCTACCGATTCAGGCGATTCTGTCATTTTAGTTATGCTTGATCTGTCCTCAGCCTTTGACACTGTTGATCACGAGATTCTTGTCTCTCGCCTGGAATCCTGCATCGGGCTACAGGGGGAGGTCTTAAGCTGGTTCAAATCTTTTTTAACCAATCGAAGTTTCTCAGTTAAAGTTGGTAACTTCACTTCCAATGCGGTGTTCCTCAGGGCTCCATTCTAGCTCCTACCCTTTTCTCTCTTTACTTGCTTCCTTTGGGCTCTCTCTTTAGCAAACACATGACATGCAAATCTATATGCCCATAACAAGAAAAGAAAAAGCTGCTCTCCATACTCTATTAGCATGCCTGGATGATGTTAAATCATGGCTTTCCAATAACTTTCTTTCCCTAAACTCAGATAAAACGGAAGTCATTGTCTTCAACCCTTCTGACTCCAAAACACAAAATCCTATTGATCTTGAGTCTTTAAGTTCTTTTATCTCTCCCAAAGTGAGGAATCTGGGATTGGTTTTTGACAACTATTTAAAATTTGACAAGCAAATAAGCACTGTTGTTGGTTCTAGTTTCTTCCATCTTCGCTCTCTCTCTAAAATTAAATCCTTCCTTTCCGAGGGTTCTTTAGAGACTGCTATCCATGCCTTCATTACATCGCGACTGGACTACTGCAATTCCCTTTATTACGGGATCTCTAAGGCGCAAATTTCTAGGTTACAAATAGTTCAAAATGCGGCAGCTAGATTTCTTAAGAGGCGTAATAAATTCGATCACATTACGCCCCTCCTGAGATCTCTTCACTGGTTGCCTACCCAGTTTAGAATTGAGTATAAAATCCTATTACTTGTTTACAAATCTCTAAATAATCTGGCTCCCTCCTACCTGACCGATCTTCTTCACCCTTACACTCCCGTGAGAGAACTGAGATCGGAGGATAAACTCCTCTTAAAGATCCCCAGAACCCGCCTAAAGTCAAGGGGAAATCGAGCTTTTGAAGTGGCCGGCCCCACACTATGGAACAATCTCCCTGACCCTGTTAGAATGGCTTCCAGTTTATCTGATTTTAAATCTTGCCTTAAAACCCATCTTTTCTCCCTTGCGTTTGTTGATGTTTAATATGTAATTACTTGGGGGTTTTTGTGTATATACAGTTGTTTATGCATGTATATATGTGTATACATATGTGTTTATGTGGATATGTGTACGGATATGTGTACGGACTATGTCTCTATGTCTCTCAGTTTTTGCTTTTGGCTGTTTCTATTTTTGTTTTGTTTTCTATTTTCTATTTTTGCTTTTTATTTCTTATTTTGTTTTATTTTCTTTCAACCTGTTGTACAGCACTTTGGTTGGCCTTTGGCCATTTTTAAATGTGCTTTACAAATAAACTGAACTTGAACTCTTCAACCTGGCATACACATAACACATTATACATACATTTTTAATCCAAATCATGTAAAATGATTGTTAGGCTGCATAATTTAGAAAAGCCGGAACCGGGAACATTCCCATAACACCTGATGTACTCGATACATCAGAAGAAGAATGGCATCTACGCTGATATTGGTCTCTGTTTATTCCGAGGTTACCGTGGTCAGCTGGATCCGGGCCGTATCCAGATCAGATGAAGTACCTGGACACGAGCACAGCACTGCCCTGAAGTGTCTGCCGAGACTGTGACTCTACTAGACCCTCCCCTGTGACGATCATGAACCCATCTCTAACCGGACCAAATTGGACTTCATATTGGACTTGAATTCTTGTATAATAATCATGCACTGTTTGGCTGTTGGCCAGAGGAGAACTGGTCCCCCGACTGAGCCTGGTTTCTCCCAAGGTTTTTTCTCCATTCTATTCTTCATTCGTTACGTCACCTGCCGGAGTTTTGGTTCCTTGCCGCTGTCGCCTATGGCTTGCTCAGTTGGGGAAACTTAAAACTTAAAATTCATCAATTGTATTGATTCACCTGCTCTTTTGGGGCTTCTGTTCAGCCAAACAAACTTTGTTTATATTGTTTTTCCTGTAAAGCTGCTTTGAAACTATCTACATTGTAAAAAGCGCTATATAAATAAAGGTGACTTGACTAGTCTGACTCAGACATGTTATTCAGCTGATTTCATGCAGTTTCATTTCTCTTAATCCCACTGAAAATAATCAGTTTGAGACAAATTAATTTAGATACAACAGACAAAGCAGGTGAGCTCCAATGTCTATGAGGATTGCCTTATTTTGATAATATCTACCAGGAATAATGAGGAATGCTATTTTATATTATTTGTTATTCTAAATATATAATGTTATTCTATAATATTATTTTGGTTAGTCTTGTTAGTTTTGTAAGCTGATATGGGGAGGGTAAACCTCTTCAACAGACAAAACAAAAAATTATTTGGCAGTGGTCTGAATTTTTTAAAGATTTTCATTAGATTGTCGGTCTGTGCGCACATACAATAAAGAATAAGAGGATAGAGCTAATATAAATAAATAAAAAGTTAGAAACAGTTCTAATATATATAACGTAAAAATAAGTAAGCTTAGCCACCTTTGTAGCTCAACATGAAATTATAAATCCCAAAAATATCTAGGGTTGTGGTTTGGACAATAGTAATATTAATACAATATCAATACATTCAGTGTGAAATAGGCAAATGCCCATTTGTCTTAAATAACTGAAGGAAACTGAAGAAATTTGAAACAAACCAAGTAAAATGAAACTAATATAATGAATAACATTCTGCTTTCACACAAGAGCACTCATGGACAACGCTACATTCCCCATCATACAGAAAGACTGGAAATTCCAACAGTTTATTCCAAACGCTAGCTAAGCAGGAGGTAGATGGGGAAAAGAAACTCAGATGACAGGAGAAGAGTGGTATTCAGACAGTGTGTGAGTGTGAAAGCAAACCTCGTGTGGTGGGCAGCATGTCAGACAGCCCCTGCCATGCTGTGACCATCTCCGGATTCCTCTGGTCAGCAAAGTTCTTCCAAATTCGCAATGCTCCGTCATCTGCAAAAAAAGTGGTATGGTGAATGTCAGCACAGAAACTGAAAAAAAAATTAGAACCATTCAGTCTGTGTTGAAGGGAACTATTCAGAATCCACGGCCACTTTAATACATATATTTTGAGAGGTTAGTGATGAGCGATTTATAATCAAGATATTGATTTATAATTTATGTTTGTAAACGACTTCTTCAAATTTACAGTCATCAGTCATGGTCAAAATAGTTGGCACCCCTGAAATTTTTCAGAAGTGTAAGTATTGCTCACAGAAAACTATTGCATTACCACATGTTTTGCTATTGTTACGTATACAGGGAGTGCAGAATTATTAGGCAAATGAGTATTTTGACCACATCATCCTCGTTATGCATGTTGTCTTCCTCCAAGCTGTATAGGCTGGAAAGCCTACTACCAATTAAGCATATTAGGTGATGTGCATCTCTGTAATGAGAAGGGGTGTGGTCTAATGACATCAACACCCTATATCAGGTGTGCATAATTATTAGGCAACTTCCTTTGGCAAAATGGGCCAAAAGAAGGACTTGACAGGCTCAGAAAAGTCAAAAATAGTGAGATATATTGCAGAGGGATGCAGCAGTCTTAAAATAGCCAAGCTTCTGAAGCGTGATCATCGAACAATCAAGCGTTTCATTCAAAATAGTCAACAGGGTCGCAAGAAGCGTGCGGAAAAACCAAGGCGCAAAATAACTGTCCGTGAACTGAGAAAAGTCAAGCGTGCAGCTGCCAAGATGCCACTTTCCACCAGTTTGGCCATATTTCAGAGCTGCAACATCACTGGAGTGCCCAAAAGCACAAGGTGTGCAATACTCAGAGACATGGCCAAGGTAAGAAAGGCAGAAAGTCGACCACCACTGAACAAGACACACAAGCTGAAACGTCAAGACTGGGCCAAGAAATATCTCAAGACTGATTTTTCTAAGGTTTTATGGACTGATGAAATGAGAGTGAGTCTTGATGGGCCCGTGGCTGGATTGGTAAAGGGCAGAGAGCTCCAGTCCGACTCAGACGCCAGCAAGGTGGAGGTGGAGTACTGGTTTGGGCTGGTATCATCAAAGATGAGCTTGTGGGGCCTTTTCGGGTTGAGGATGGAGTCAAGCTCAACTCCCAGTCCTACTGCCAGTTTCTGGAAGACACCTTCTTCAAGCAGTGGTACAGGAAGAAGTCTGCATCCTTCAAGAAAAACATGATTTTCATGCAGGACAATGCTCCATCACACGCGTCCAAGTACTCTGGCAAGAAAGGGTATAAAAGAAGAAAATCTAATGATATGGCCTCCTTGTTCACCTGATCTGAACCCCATTGAGAACCTGTGGTCCATCATCAAATGTGCGATTTACAAGGAGAGAAAACAGTACACCTCTCTGAACAGTGTCTGGGAGGCTGTGGTTGCTGCTGCACGCAATGTTGATGGTGAACAGATCAAAACACTGACAGAATCCATGGATGGCAGGCTTTTGAGTGTCCTTGCAAAGAAAGGTGGCTATATTGGTCACTGATTTGTTTTTGTTTGGTTTTTGAATGTCAGAAATGTATATTTGTGAATGTTGAGATGTTATATTGGTTTCACTGGTAAAAATAAATAATTGAAATGGGTATAAATTTGTTTTTTGTTAAGTTGCCTAATAATTATGCACAGTAATAGTCACCTGCACACACAGATATCCCCCTAAAATAGCCAAAACTAAAAACTACTTAAAATATTGATACAAAAATATTCAGCTTTGATATTAATTAGTTTTTTGTGTTCAGTGAGAACATGGTTGTTGTTCAATAATAAAATTAATCCTCAAAAATACAACTTGCCTAATAATTCTGCACTCCCTGTATATATATATATATATATATATATATATATATATATATATATATATATATATATGTATAAAGCCTTTCTTCATTTGAAAATAACTTAAATATTAGTATTTTTTAAATCATTCCTGCCAAGTACAATGGGGGAAGTAATGCATTTTTCTCTAATCTCAAGCAGTTTTCAGATTGAATCGATCTGCCATGTCAGACTTCAGTTCAACACGGCAATTATAGCAGATAAAGGAATCAACGCATTGTAATATTTACTCAGGCATAAGTTATAAATAAACTTTGCTTTGACGGTTAATAAATGCGCTTTCACGGTTACGCGCTGTGACTGCGTGAGTACGCACGTTTGAAGTACATTGAGAGTTGCCGTTCCCATAGTAATCTACTCAGCGGGGAAAAAGCCTTTACCGAGTAAACACGAATGAGAGTCAGATTTCGGCCATATAAGTACATAAATCTTCAAGCAAACACGCTGCAGCGGTTACTTGATAATCGGAAACAATTTCCGTTTTATCATAAATACCAGATTTTACAAACCCCGCAGGGGGGGGGTGCGGGATATATAAGGGTGCGGACTATATCACCATTTTTTTACACGTAATAATGTTTCAATATAAAAAAAAATTGCGCTATTTTCTTTCTGTTTTTCTTTCATGCACGGGTTGTCTGGCCTCTGTACTGTCAGTCTTACAGCTGGCGCTGATAGGCTGTCTGACCTGTCAATCATGCAAGAAGACGTGATTGGCTGTCTATCGATCTGATAGCTGGCTCTGATAGGCTTTCTGACCTGTCAATCATGCAAGGCGGCGTGATTGGCTGTGCTGCCATGATAGCGTGCTCTTCTCATCCGATCAACACGCTTTCAGGGGGACGAGCAAAGGGACGAGCACAGCGCAGAGAGGGAGAGGGAGAGGGAGAGGGAGAGGGAGAGGGAGAGGGAGAGGGAGAGGGAGAGGGAGAGGGAGAGGGAGAGGGAGAGGGAGAGGGAGAGACTGCTCTTTTTCTTCTGATTTTGACTTGTTTGTTTTCTTATTGTGTGAATTTCACGCACAAGCACTGTGTACCGAGCCTGAACAGTTATAATAATTGACATCATGCGAGCAACATTCGAAATTCGAATCGTGAACTTGCACAAAAAAATTCATCATGGGTGCGGGATATCTGAGGGTGCGGATTATACCAACAATTTTTTACACAAACCCCCAAAACCCGCGGGATATATGAGGGTGCGGATTATCTGCGTCTGCGGATTATATGCGGGAAAATACGGTAGTGCAAAGTGCACTACTGCTCTGTGCCACTGGGGAATATCTTGAAAGATAAACAAAGGACATGTGTATGTGTGTAAAGTGACTGCACTGACTCTCTAATGCATTTTCTATTAGAGGTTTATTTTATTAAATGTGCAATTTGTAAAACAAAAACCTCAAAATTAAAGTTGAAATGTTATATTGTTCAAGTTCTTGACCTTGGGATTTTTTATGTTTATTTTGTTTTATATTGGTTTATATTAGTTTGATATTCACAGCTGTTTAGACCAAATGTCCACTGCAATGGAAAACAAAAATTGCTATGAAGGAGTTATGAATTTTATTTCTTACTCATTAATAGATGCCTAATTTAATGGGATATTATTTTTTTATTTTTCAGAAACCTGGAACCTAATTCTGGTCTGAAGGAGATATAAGTATATATAAAGTGTTTCTTCCTGTGAAATAAAATAACTTAAATATTAGTATTTTTTAAATCATTCCTGCCAAGTACAATGGGGGAAGTAATGCAGTTTTTTCTAATCTCAAGCAGTTTTCAGATTGAATCGATCTGCCATGTCAGACTTCAGTTCAACACGGCAATTATAGCAGATAAAAGAATCAACGCAATGTAATATTTACTCAGGCATAAGTTATAAATAAACTTATAAATAAACGAGTGCGCGAGGACACGCGTTTGAACTTCATTGAGAGTCGCCTTAATATAGTTTTACCACTTTCAAAACAGACTGCAGTTACACTGCATGTATATGGAGCCCTTTATAAATGTATTTACTATATAAATGTGTGTATAGATAGATAGATAGATATGTATGTGTATATATGTGTGTGTATAAAGCTTTTCTTCATGTGAAATAAAATAACTGAAATATTAGCATTTCTTAAATCATTCCTGCCAAGTACAATGGGGATAGTAATTGTTGTTGATTCTGTTAATAATCATGACGACCATTACGTGTGATTAAACTTTATTAACGGAGCGTGTGCTGCCAGCACGACATCTTAGATACAAGTGACCAAACTCACGTGTGTACTCTGTACAACATACTCGGGCTAATGTTCTTAAAGGGCCATACACAGTTACAACTTTGTCACAATGATCTACATCCCCTTCCTTTAGCTGAAACTTCCTGAAGTGAACATATTGAACAGTGGTTAGTACCAAGGTTAAATTTATCACAACCAAAAATTATGAATGACTTACATTTTAACAATGTATGCATTACAGTAAACAACTAAATAATAACATATGCAAATCTCAAAATATTCTCTGTACGCATGAAGAAATATCAACCAACATAAAATGACGATATGGAAATTAACATAATAGATGCATTTAGCAGATATTCAAAATAAGAATAAGTGTCATTGAATCTTCCATTAATGGAATTCACTGCTTGTACTTTGGATTCGGTTTGCATATGCGACCAGAACGTGTTCTGTAAGGTGCATTACTGTCCTCAATTGGAGACTGTGATGTGTGCTTTGACATGTCAGTAGATGTGGATTCTGGTTGTGGAATGTGTGTTTGTGATGAGTGTAGTGTAGGGGGAGTAAAGTCCTCTGTGTGTGTAGTGGTATTTTGAGAGTCAATGTTCTCGTGGGTGTGCTGTGATGGAGGGGGCTCAGCAACAGGAAGGATATGGCGTTGATTCCTCCTGTATGTTCCTCCATTACATTGGATAGTGTATGAGCGAGGCTCCTTGTTCACCTCTTTTACCGTGCCAAGGTGCCCGTATCCTTTTGGAGTCTGCATATTGACGACTTGTCCCTCCACCAGTGGCTGCAGTGGACGACTTGATGTGTCGTAGTATCGCTTTTGGATCATCCTCTTGTTGTGAAGCTGTGTGGAGACCTGCTGGGCATGTTTGGGGGCTGGTTCCAATAGTCTAGAATTAACAGGGATAGCTGACCTTGTCTGTCGTGACAATAGGCGTTGCGCAGGGGAACCCAGTGTTGAATCACGGGGAATGTTCCTCAGGTTTAGGAGGTTGAGGAATACATCCGTGCCATCTCTGTGAGATTTCTCCAGCTGCTTTGCACTACGAATCACTCTCTCTGCTAGGCCATTTGACTGTGGGAACTCTGGACTACTGGTGACATGAGTGAAGTCCCACTGTTTGGCGAAGTCTCTGAATTGCTGGCTCGTGTACTGTCTAGCATTGTCAGAAATTAGTGTGTGCGGTGTCCCGTGCACAGAGAAATGTCTCTTTAGTTTTGTGATTACAGCCGAAGACGTTGTATCACGAAGAAGGTCAATCTCATACCATCCTGAATATGAGTCCACAAGCACTAGATAATTGTGCCTGCGCCACTCAAACATATCTGTTGCCACAGTAGACCAAGGGAGATTTGGGACTGGGTATGGTTTTAGTGGTTCTTTCTGTTGATGTGGCTTTGTGCTGTTGCAGACTGAGCATGAGAGGAGTTCTGCTGTAATATCAGCCGTCATCGTCGGCCAGAAAATTATACTTCTTGCTCTGTGCTTGGTAGCGTCCAGACCGGGGTGTCCTCTGTGGACTATTGCAGTGTATTCTTTCTGCAAAGAGCGAGGAATGACTGTCTTGAGACCTTTCATCACTATTCCATCTTCCACAGCTAGCTCATCCCTGTAGGGAATGTACGGACGCAACACAGGCAACACATTGTGTTCTTTAATTGGCCAACCTTGTTGAATTGTAGTGCTGAGAGCCTGCAACACCTCATCCTCCGCTGTATGCTTTCTGAGTTCCTCCAATCGAGCAGTAGAGATGTAATTGATGGACATTACTTCAAATGTGTCATTCTCAGTTTCTGGGGGGACTTCAGTGTTTGGAGCTCGAGATAGGGTGTCTGCGAGATACATGTGCTTGCCCTTCTTGTATACCAGAGTGATGTCGTAGCTCTGTAATCTGAGCATCATCCTCTGTAGTCGTGCAGGAGCTGTGTGGATTGGTTTCTTTAAAATGGAAACAAGGGGCTGATGGTCCGTCTCAACGAGTGTAGGTTTCCCATACACATAGTCTCTGAACTTCGTACAGGCAAATACAACAGCTAACAGCTCTTTCTCTATCTGAGCATACCGTGTCTCTGTATCTGTAAGTGTGCGAGACGCATAGGCGACTGGTTTGCCCTCCTGCATGCATGCAGCACCAAGCCCAAAGCATGACGCATCACAGGTTAGAGTGACTGGCTTCTTTACATCATAGTATGATAAGACAGGTGGGGTGGACAAACATGATTTGAGGGTGTCAAATGCTTGTTGGTGCTCTTGGTACCAACACCACACTGTCTCTTTGTGTGTCAGCTTTCTGAGGGGCGCAGCAATGTCGCTGAAGTTCGGAATGAATTTCCCCAAATAGTTTGTCATTCCAAGGAAACGCTGTAAGGCGGGGACATCCTTGGGTGCTGGCATCTCAGAGATTGCTTTTGTTTTGGAAGGATCGGCCTTTAGGCCCTCACTTGTAAAAATATGGCCCACATAGCTGACTTGGTCCAGGCGAAATTTGCATTTGACCGGGTTTAGCTTGAGCTTGATCTCGCGTGCTCTGTTCAACACCCTTTTCAGGTTAATGTCATGTTCAGTAACGTTGCGGCCTCCGATGATAATGTCATCGACGATAATTGCACAGGGGTGCAATACAGTACTGAATGTAGTCATCATGGAGGACTTGTGGTCGAGACGAATCTGCCAGAAAGAGTTCTTTGCGTCCAGCACAGAAAATACAGTTGCTTCTGACATCTGGGATGCTACTTCCTCTACGCTGCGCATAGGGTAATGAGGTCTCTTTAGGGCGGTGTTTAGATCTTTTGGGTTGATGCACAGCCTGATTTCTTGTCTGTCCTTCTTATGTGTGACCACCATGGATGAGACCCAATCTGTCGGCTCTGAAACTGCAGTTATAACTCCAAGGCTCTGCATGCGGTCCAGCTCCGCTTTAACACGGCTTTGCATTGCCAGAGGAATGCAATGTGCGGGGCGAACCACCGGCTGTATGTTAGGGTCCACCGTCATGGAATATGTAACTGGAAGTTCTCCGAGCTCATCGGTAAACAGATCTTTAAACTCAGTGAAAATGTCTTCAGTGCTGCTCTCCATATTGACATGATGCACATCCGGGCTGATTGTAACAATCCCCATGTCGAGGCATGCACGAAATCCTAACAACGGTTGGACGTCTTGATCCACCAAAAAGAATGTGATTGAGTGATTTTGCCCTTTTAGGACACACTGCAGTGTGACTAAGCCCTTTGTTTTAATTTTACTTCCACCATAAGCAACCAGGTTGGGTGTCTTTGATTGCATTGCTGGCTGTTCATTCTTGGCAACTTTTTCAAAAGTCTTTTGTGACATTACGTTACAGACCCAGTGTCGACTTTCAACTCAATTGGAGATTTATTTATGTGTAAAGTGACAAATCCCTCCTCTAATTCTGCCATGTGAGGGTTAACAGTGTTGACGCACTTGTCAAATTCAATGCCATCAACATAAAAGGTGTCGTCATTGTCAGAGGATTTGCATATTTCAAGTTCATGCACCACTTTCCTGTGGTTAAATTTTTTCTGACCGAACTGACCACGTGCTTTACAACATTTCTTGTAGTGATTCATTTTCTTGCAGTTATGACACTGTTGTCCGAATGCTGGGCACTTCTCTTTCTTTGCTGCATGATTACTTCCACAATTTCTGCAATTGGTTATGGCTGGTGAATCATGTTCTGTTCTTTGTTTATGCACTGTGTGTTGGCGCCTCCTGCCGGAAAATGGCTGTATTGCGTCGACGTTAGTTGCAGTCTTTTGTGCAGCCAACATTTTGTTATTCTCTTCAGTCATTTCATGTATGCGACAAAGTGATATGGCTTTGGTTAGAGTTAAATCACTGTCTTTTAATAGTGCTTTCCTCAAGCTTTCATTGTTGATGCCACATACAATTCTATCGCAGATCAGCTTGTCTGTCAATTCTCCAAAATGACAACTTTTAGCTTTGATTCTGAGATCACTGATGAATGCCTCGATAGTTTCACCTTGTTTCTGGTTTCTTGAGTGGAATTTATGCAATGAAAATGTCATAATCTTGCTCGAAAATTCGCCAATTGTCGGCGATATTTCCATCAAAAGTGAGCGGGTCTGGTCATCGAAAACAGTCCGCCATTGTCGTTCACTGCGCGGTCACGAGAAAAACTTTCACGAGCTGTTCAGTCTTTTCTTCTTCTACTAATTAGTTTACTCACAGGCGAGTTCGTATGTCTTCTGACACCATGTTGTTGATTCTGTTAATAATCATGACGACCATTACGTGTGATTAAACTTTATTAACGGAGCGTGTGCTGCCAGCACGACATCTTAGATACAAGTGACCAAACTCACGTGTGTACTCTGTACAACATACTCGGGCTAATGTTCTTAAAGGGCCATACACAGTTACAACTCTGTAGAGATCATTTGTCACAATGATCTACAGTAATGATGTTTTTTCTAATCTCAAGCAGTTTTCAGATTGAATCAATCTGCCATGTCAGACTTGAGTTCAACACGGCAATTATAGCACATAAAGGAATCAATGCAATGTAATATTTACTCAGGCATAAGTTATAAATAAATTTAGGCGCTTTGACGGTTACGCGCTTTGACGCGAGTGCGCGCGTCTGAAGTTCATTGAGAGTCGCCGTTCCCATAGTAATCTGCTCAGCGGGGGGAAAGCCTTCACCGAGTAAACACGAATGAGTCATATTTCGGCCATATAAGTACATAAAACTTCCAGCAAACACGCTGCAGCAGTTACTTGATAATCTGAAACAATTTCCGTTTGATCATAAACTCTCTCACATAAATCTATTTTAGGAGATTATGAGCTCTCTCTCTCTTCTCTCTCTCTCTATAATTGATCCACAAAGTGTTGGAAAAATGCAATTAGTTTATAAAAATGTCAGTGGTTTAATTACAGCTTTTAATGGTCAGTTTTCACCAATGTGAATTATTCTTTGTTTTATTTCTATTTTAAAGATGTAATTAAACATTTATATAGTCTTACCACTTTCAAAACAGACTGCAGTAACACTGCATGTATATGCAGTCTCTAATGTATACTATATAAATGTATAAAGCCTTCCTCCATGGGAAACAAAATAACTTAAATATTAGTATTTTTAAAATAATTCCTGCTCATGTAATGCAGCAGAGTAATGCAGTTTTTTCGAATCTCAAGCAGTTTACAGTTTGAATCGATCTGCCATGTTTTTTGCATTCTTTAAAAACCTTATTTCATTTATTGTTTAAGTGTTCACAAAACATCGATCTATCAGCGAATCTGCTCAGGAAGCGCGTTTGAACTCGAGAACAGGAGTCAGACTTTAGTTAAAAGCAGATAAAAGAATTAACACAATGTAACTATATACTCAAGAATTAGTTATAAATAACTTTGACTGTTAGACGCTGCATTTGAAGAGAGTCAGCGTGCGCTGCTCAGGGAAGCCTTTTACATGTATCTGCCGTCCCCATGCAAACACGAGCGAGAGTCAGAATTCGGCAATAAAGTACATAAATGAGCGCTATAAATAAACTTAGGCGCTTAGACGGTTATGCGTTGCCGCGAGTCCAGGAGGACGCGCGTTGAAACTTCACTTACCTAACAGTGAAAAGCCGTCGCCACGTAAAGACGAATGAGAGTCAGAATTTGGCCAATAAGTACATAAATCTTCAAGCAAACACGCTGCAGCGGTTACTTGATAATCTGAAACAATTTCCGTTTGATCATAAACTCTCTCACATAAATCTATTTTAGGAGATTATGATCTCTCTCTCCAGCAGTAATGGCGGCTTTGAAAAGCTTTGAGGCTTTGAATTGCAGCGCTCTGATTCGTTCAATCTTCAGTGTTCTCACTGGGTGCAATTTTGTGATATCATGTATGTAAAATAGAGAGATTTAACTTACTAATTAAAGTAAAAAATCGATTGTAGACCTGCAAGTTTTTTTTCAGGATTTAAAAAAAAAATGCATGTCCATTGGAACGGACATGTCCAGACATGCTGTACTGAAATGTATTATATATCGGGTGTAATGTTGTGATGTCACCAACAGATGGGGTGGACGCTCTATCTAAAATTCAGTTTTCACTTCATTAGTGAAAGTCTATGGAGATTTTATGATTTTAATCTTCAGTTTTATCAAAAATCATAAGTCTGATCAGTCTGAAATGATATAGCAACTCAAGTCAGAACAGGTCTGAAGTCTGAGCAGAGTTTAGTGGTTGTAGCTTTAAAGCTCTAGGAGGAGATTCTTTGAGAATTTTAGGTAATAATAATAATAATAATAATAATAATAATAATAACTAGATAGAGGAAGTTATTTTATAAACTTCAGTTGGCTTGAGAAAGCCCAGCCTGAAAGTTTAAATTAGTTGTAAAAGCTTCAAGCTTAAAAAGTTTTGAGAGTTTAAATGTCCCTAACCAGATTTATTTGGAGATTACTGATGATTCAGTTGGTCAGTGAATGGCGCCAATAGACCCAACCCCCATGTCTCTACGACTTTCTGATGCAGAGATATCGGTCTGGCTAAACGGTTGCTAGGGTACTTTGTTTGGTTGCTAAGGAGTGGCTAAGCCTCTGCCATTGATGTCACTTCAAAGGCTGCTTGACAGTATGAATGATATAAACCAACCACAACGCCTCTACGACATTCAGAACTGAAGATATCTCGCTTTGCATTTGGTTGCTAAGGTGCTCGATAATGGTTGCTAGGGCGTGGCTAGGAAGTGTTGAAAACATTGGTGATTGGCAGTTTGCCAGTTTGAGATGGGTTGCTAAGGTGCTCTAAATGGTTGCTAGGGCGTGGCTTAATAGCTTCACTGTGATCCTGAGACACTCATTGGTCGCCTGAGTAAAATGAGCCCTCCCCCTTGTCTCTGTGACGCTGTGCTGAAGAGATATGTTCAATTCAAAATCCCTATGCATTTTGCCATAGTAGATGGTGTTTCATGGGACAGCCTTCCCCATTCATCTCTATGGGGCAAATTTGGGCAGCTCTAGCACCCCAGGGGTGCAACTTTTACCCCATTGTGTGGTATGTTCTTACAGAGGCTGTCACCCTCTTCAAATGTGGCGAGTTTCATCTTTTTACAAATTCCTCGCTCCGAGTTATTAATCGTCAAAGTTCGTCGCAATGTTAAGTCAAAGGGATTTTTCGGCTGCTTTTTCGCCCCTGGGGCGAACATCGTACCCCCGATCCCTTAGAAACGATATAGCAACTCAAGTCAGAACAGGTCTGAAGTCTGAGCAAAGTTTAGTGGTTGTAGCTTTAAAGCTGTAGGAGGAGATTCTTTTAGAATTTTAGGTAAGAAGAAAAATAATAATAAAAACTAGATAGAGGAAGTTTATGATATAAACTTCAGTTGGCTTGAGAAAGCCTATCCTGAAAGTTAAATTTATTTGTAAAAGCTTAAAAAGTTGTTTAAGTTTACAGATA
Organism: Rhodeus uyekii; assembly: GCA_037043235.1. Classification (NCBI taxonomy): domain Eukaryota; kingdom Metazoa; phylum Chordata; class Actinopteri; order Cypriniformes; family Acheilognathidae; genus Rhodeus; species Rhodeus uyekii. Next base: position 111,896 of record JAWRVZ010000318.1, read on the forward strand.
GATAGATGGAAAGAATTAGATCTTGAGCATATATACACTTGTTAGTTATTGCCTTGTGTTGTTTCTAGGCAGTTACTAAGGTGTCGTTATGTTCTTTGATCATAATTTAATCTTTAATCAATTGATGATCAATTTTGCTAGCAAGATTTAATGTTAATTATCTTGTTGCTAGCAAGATTTAGAATGAATTCCGAAGTCATTAGCAACATTTAACATAAATAAGCATGTTGCTGGCAAGAATTCGCTGAATTAGCATATTGGTAGCAAGGTTTATTGTTAATTAACAAGTTGCTATCAAGATTTAGCATGATCTAGCATGTCACTAGTGAGAATTTGCGTGATCTAGCATGTTGCTAGCAAGATTTAACGTTAATTAACAAGACGCTATTGACATTTAGTGTGAACTAACATGTCGCTAGTGAGATTTGTTAATTCGTAGGTCGCTTGTGAGATTTAACATGAGTTAACATGTCACTGACGAGAATGAATGTTATTTAACAAGTCACTAGTGAGATTTAATGTTTTAAAGAACACAAGAGTCAGTTGACGCAGAGACTGGAGGTTATTGATGATTCAGCTGAACAGTGAGTGGTCTGAAATATCAAAGAATAATAATGAATATTAAATATAAATCTAAAATAAACAACATTTACATTGGTAATAAACATGAGTAAATTATTAATTGATTACAGAAGTGTTGCAATACTTGGTTAGTGCACAAAATGGCATCTAGGGTACATACATGGAGTTTTTTCATCAAGAGGGATCATCGGTGTTGTAACGAAATACCAAAAAATAAATAACAATGCTTTTTGATCCCCAAAGTGTTGGAAAATTGCAGTTAGTTTATAAAAATGTTTACGGTTTAATTACATCCTTGGCTTTTAACGGTCAGTTTTCACTAATGTGAATAATACTTTGTTTTATTTATATTTTAAAGATGTAATTAAGCATTATTAATATAGTCTTGCCACTTTCAAAACAGACTGCAGTTACACTACATGTATATGGAGCCCTTTATACATTTATTTACTATATAAATGTGTGTATAGATAGATAGATAGATATGTATGTGTATATATATATATATATATATATATGTGTGTGTGTGTGTGTGTGTGTGTGTGTGTGTGTGTATAAAGCCTTTCTTCATGTGAAATAAAATAACTTAAATATTAGTATTTCTTAAATCATTCCTGCACAATTACAATGGGGATAGTAATGCTGTTTTTTTCTAATCTCAAGCAGTTTTCAGATTGAATCGATCTGCCATGTCAGACTTCAGTTCAACACGGCAATTATAGCAGATAAAGGAATCAAGGCAATGTAATATTTACTCAGGCATAAGTTATAAATAAACTTAAGTGCTTTGACGCGAGTGCGCGAGGACGCGCGTTTGAAGTTCATTGAGAGTTGCCGTTCCCATAGTAATCTACTCAGCGGGCGAAAGCCTTTGCCGAGTAAACACGAATGAGCGTCAGAATTTGGCCATATAAGTACATAAATCTTCAAGGAAACACGCTGCAGCGTTTACTTGATAATCGGAAACAATTTCCGTTTGATCATAAACTCTCTCACATAAATCTATTTTAGGAGATTATGATCTCTCTCTCCAGCAGTAATGGCGTCTTTGAAAAGCTTTGAGGCTTTGAATTGCAGCGCTCTGATTCGTTCAAACTTCAGTGCTCTCACTGACAGGGGTGTAATTTTGTGATATTATGTATGTAAAATAGAGAGATTTAACTTACTAATTAAAGTAAAAAATCGATTGTAGACCTGCAAGTTTTTTTTTTCAGGATTTAAAAAAATAAAATGCATGCCCATTGGAATGGACATGTTCACACATACTGTATTGAAATGTATTATATATCAGGTGTAATGTTGTGATGTTACCAACAGATGGAGTGGACGCTCCATCTAAAATTCAGTTTTCACTTCATTAGTGAAAGTCTATGGAGATTTTATGACTTTAATCTTCAGTTTTATCAAAAATCATAAGTCTGATCAGTCTGAAAAGGGATAGCAACTCAAGTCAGAACAGGTCTGAAGTCTGACCAGAGTTTAGTGGTTGTAGCTTTAAAGCTCTAGGAGGAGATGCTCTGAGAATTTTAGGTAAGAATAATAATAATAATAATAATAATAATAATAATAATAATAATAAGTTTAGATACAATATCACTAAGTTGGCTTTCTCAAGCCAACTTAATAATAATAATAAGTTTAGATACAATATCACTAAGTTGGCTTTCTCAAGCCAACTTAACTAGATAGAGGAAGTTTATGATATAAACTTCAGTTGGCTTGAGAAAGCCTATCCTGAAAGTTAAATTTATTTGTAAAAGCTTAAAAAGTTGTTTAAGTTTACAGATAGATAGATGGAAAGAATTAGATCTTGAGCATATATACACTTGTTAGTTATTGCCTTGCGTTGTTTCTAGGCAGTTACTAAGGTGTCGTTATGTTCTTTGATCATAATTTAATCTTTAATCAATTGATGATCAATTTTGCTAGCAAGATTTAATGTTAATTATCTTGTTGCTAGCAAGATTTAGAATGAATTCCGAAGTCATTAGCAACATTTAACATAAATAAGCATGTTGCTGGCAAGAATTCGCTGAATTAGCATATTGGTAGCAAGATTTATTGTTAATTAACAAGTTGCTATCAAGATTTAGCATGATCTAGCATGTCACTAGTGAGAATTTGCGTGATCTAGCATGTTGCTAGCAAGATTTAACGTTAATTAACAAGACGCTATTGACATTTAGTGTGAACTAACATCTCGCTAGTGAGATTTGTTAATTCGTAGGTCGCTTGTGAGATTTAACATGAGTTAACATGTCACTGACGAGAATGAATGTTATTTAACAAGTCACTAGTGAGATTTAATGTTTTAAAGAACACAAGAGTCAGTTGACGCAGAGACTGGAGGTTATTGATGATTCAGCTGAACAGTGAGTGGTCTGAAATATCAAAGAATAATAATGAATATTAAATATAAATCTAAAATAAACAACATTTACATATGTTTATTACCAGAGTAAATAATTAATTGATTACAGAAGTGTTGCAATACTTGGTTAGTGCACAAAATGGCATCTAGGGAACATACATGGAGTTCTTTCATCATGAGGGATCATCGGTGTTGTAACGAAATACCAAAAAATAAATAATGCTTTTTGATCCCCAAAGTGTTGAAAATTGCAATTAGTTTATAAAAATGTTTACGGTTTAATTACATCCTTGGCTTTTAACGGTCAGTTTTCACTAATGTGAATAATACTTTGTTTTATTTCTATTTTAAAGATGTAATTAAGCATTATTAATATAGTCTTGCCACTTTCAAAACAGACTGCAGTTCCACTGCATATATATGGAGCCCTTTATACATTTATTTACTATATAAATGTGTGTATAGATAGATATGTATGTGTATATATAGATATGTATGTGTATATATATATATATATATGTATGTGTATATATATATATATATGTATGTGTATATATATATATATGTATGTATATATATATATATATGTATATATATATGTGTGTGTGTGTGTGTGTGTGTGTGTGTGTGTGTGTATAAAGCCTTTCTTCATGTGAAATAAAATAACTTAAATATTAGTATTTCTTAAATCATTCCTGCACAATTACAATGGGGATAGTAATGCTGTTTTTTCTAATCTCAAGCAGTTTTCAGATTGAATCGATCTGCCATGTCAGACTTCAGTTCAACACGGCAATTATAGCAGATAAAGGAATCAAGGCAATGTAATATTTACTCAGGCATAAGTTATAAATAAACTGACGCGAGTGCGCGAGGACGCGCGTTTGAACTTCATTGAGAGTTGCCGTTCCCATAGTAATCTACTCAGCGCAGCGGGGGGAAGCCTTCACCGAGTAAACACGAATGAGAGTCACAATTTGGCCATATAAGTGCATAAATCTTCAAGCAAACACACTGCAGTGGTTACTTGATAATCGGAAACAATTTCCGTTTGATCATAAACTCTCTCACATAAATCTATTTTAGGAGATTATGATCTCTCTCTCCAGAAGTAATGGCGTCTTTGAAAAGCTTTGAGGCTTTGAATTGCAGCGCTCTGATTCGTTCAAACTTCAGTGCTCTCACTGACAGGGGTGTAATTTTGTGATATTATGTATGTAAAATATAGAGATTTAACTTACTAATTAAAGTAAAAAATCGATTGTAGACCTGCAAGTTTTTTTTTTCAGGATTTAAAAAAATAAAATGCATGCCCATTGGAATGGACATATTCACACATACTGTATTGAAATGTATTATATATCAGGTGTAATGTTGTGATGTTACCAACAGATGGAGTGGACGCTCCATCTAAAATTCAGTTTTCACTTCATTAGTGAAAGTCTATGGAGATTTTATGACTTTAATCTTCAGTTTTATCAAAAATCATAAGTCTGATCAGTCTGAAAAGGGATAGCAACTCAAGTCAGAACAGGTCTGAAGTCTGACCAGAGTTTAGTGGTTGTAGCTTTAAAGCTCTAGGAGGAGATGCTTTGAGAATTTTAGGTAAGAAGAATAATAATAATAATAATAAGTTTAGATACAATATCACTAAGTTGGCTTTCTCAAGCCAACTTAAGTTTAGATACAATATCACTAAATTGGCTTTCTCAAGCCAACTTAATAACTAGATAGAGGAAGTTTATGATATAAACTTCAGTTGGCTTGAGAAAGCCTAGCCTGAAAGTTAAATTTATTTGTAAAAGCTTAAAAAGTTTTGAAAGTTTACAGATGGATAGATGGAAAGAATTAGATCTTGAGCATATATACTCTTGTTAGTTATTGCCTTGCGTTGTTTCTAGGCAGTTACTAAGGTGTCGTTATGTTCTTTGATCATAATTTAATCTTTAATCAATTGATGATCAATTTTGCTAGCAAGATTTAATGTTAATTATCTTGTTGCTAGCAAGATTTAGTATGAATTCCGAAGTCATTAGCAACATTTAACATAAATAAGCATGTTGCTGGCAAGAATTTGCTGAATTAGCATATTGTTAGCAAGATTTATCGTTAATTAGCTTGAAAAGTTTTGAGAGTTTAAACTTAAAAATAAGTTATAATTATGCTTTTTGATCCCCAAAGTGTTGGAAAATTGTAATTAGTTTATAAAAATGTTTACGGTTTAATTACATCCTTGGCTTTTAACGGTCAGTTTTCACTAATGCGAAAAATACTTTGTTTAATTTCTATTTTAAAGCTGTAATTAAGCATTATTAGTATAGGCTAATCACTTTCAAAAGAGACTGCAGTTACACTGCATGTATATGTAGCCTTTTATATATACTAAATAGATGTGTATGTGTGTGTATATATATATATATATATATATAATATGTATAGAGGTGTGTGTGTATATATATATGATACTGTGAATAATACTTTGTTTTATTTCTATTTTAAAGCTGTAATTAAGCATTATTAATATAGGCTAATCACTTTCAAAAGAGACTGCAGTTACACCACAGTTACACTATATGTAGCCTTTTATATATACTAAATAGATGTGTGTGTATGTGTGTATATATATATATATATATATATATATATATATATATATATATAAATAAATAAATGGTACTGTGATACTGTGAATAATACTTTGTTTTATTTCTATTTTAAAGATGTAATTAAGCATTATTTATGTAGTCTTACCACTTTCAAAACAGACAGCAGTTACACTGCATGTATATGGAGCCCTTTATATTTACAATATAGATGTAGATTGTCACGTTTATGTTAGTTTTCACCCTGGACTCTTAGTTTACCTTGTCTGTGTCACATGTTCCCCGTTCCTGATCTCACCTCACCCAGTTCCCATTAGCACTTATCAGTCACAGGTGTTTTGTGTTTCTGTTAATCATAGTCAGTATTTAAGTTCTCCATGTTCACTCCCCTGTTGTCGATTGTTAATGTTATGTTCCCTAGTCGTGTGTGGATGTTATTTCTGTTGAGTTTGCACCATCGCGTGCTTTTGTTTTTGTTATTGAATAAAGTGTTTACTTGCATTTCTGGCTCCGCGTATGCTCCGCATCGCACACGATCCTGCGCCTTGTGACATAGATAGATATGCATGTATGTGTGTGAATAAATTTACGCGCTATAAATAAACGTAGGCGCTTAGGCGTGGACGCGCGAATGCGGGAGGACGCGCGTATATGGAGCCTCTAATACATACTTTTTAGATGTATATGTAAATCCTTCCTTCATGGGAAACAAACTTAAATATTAGTATTTTTAAAATAATTCCTGCTAAAGTACAATGAGGAGAGTAATGCAGTTTTTTCTAATCTCAAGCAGTTTTCAGATTGACTCGATCTGCCATGTCAGACTTCAGTTCAACACGGCAATTATAGCAGATAAAGGAATCAACGCAATGTAATATTTGTATAAAGCCTTCCTCCATGGGAAACAAAATAACTTAAATATTAGTATTTTTTAAATAATTCCTGCTCATGTAATGCAGCAGAGTAATGCAGTTTTTTTTAATCTCAAGCAGTTTACAGTTTGAATCGATCTGCCATGTTTTTTGCATCCTTTAAAAATCTTATTTCATTTACTGTTTAAGTGTTCACAAAACATCGATCTATCAGCGAATCTGCTCAGGAAGCGCGTTTGAACTCGAGAACAGGAGTCAGACTTTAGTTAAAAGCAGATAAAAGAATTAACACAATGTAACTATATACTCAAGAATTAGTTATAAATAACTTTGACTGTTAGACGCTGCATTTGAAGAGAGTCAGCGCGCGCGCTGCTCAGGGAAGCCTTTTCCAATGTATATTGACTCACGAGCGAGAGTCAGAATTCGGCAATAAAGTACATAAATGAGCGCTATAAATAAACGTAGGTGCTTAGACGGTTATGCTTTGGCGCGAGTCCAGGAGGACGCGCGTTTAAACTTCACCTACCTTCCCCATAGTAATGTACTCCTTTGCCGAGTAAAGACGAATGAGAGTCAGAATTTGGCCATATAAGTGCATAAATCTTCAAGGAAACACGCTGCAGCGGTTACTTGATAATCGGAAACAATTTCCGTTTGATCATAAACTCTCTCACATAAATCTATTTTAGGAGATTATGATCTCTCTCTCCAGCAGTAATGGCGTCTTTGAAAAGCTTTGAGGCTTTGAATTGCAGCGCTCTGATTCGTTCAAACTTCAGTGCTCTCACTGACAGGGGTGTAATTTTGTGATATTATGAATGTAAAATAGAGAGATTTAACTTACTAATTAAAGTAAAAAATCGATTGTAGACCTGCAAGTTTTTTTTCAGGATTTAAAAAAATAAAATGCATGCCCATTGGAATGGACATGTTCACACATACTGTATTGAAATGTATTATATATCAGGTGTAATGTTGTGATGTTACCAACAGATGGAGTGGACGCTCTATCTAAAATTCAGTTTTCACATCATTAGTGAAAGTCTATGGAGATTTTATGACTTTAATCTTCAGTTTTATCAAAAATCATAAGTCTGATCAGTCTGAAAAGGGATAGCAACTCAAGTCAGAACAGGTCTGAAGTCTGAGCAGAGTTTAGTGGTTGTAGCTTTAAAGCTCTAGGAGGAGATGCATTGAGAATTTTAGGTAAGAATAATAATAATAATAATAATAAGTTTAGATACAATATCACTAAGTTGGCTTTCTCAAGCCAACTTAATAATAATAATAATAATAATAATAAGTTTAGATACAATATCACTAAGTTGGCTTTCTCAAGCCAACTTAATAATAATAAGAATAAGTTTAGATACAATATCACTAAGTTGGCTTTCTCAAGCCAACTTAATAATAAGTTTAGATACAATATCACTAAGTTGGCTTTCTCAAGCCAACTTAAAAAGTTTAGATACAATATCACTAAGTTGGCTTTCTCAAGCCAACTTAATTTTATTTCTTGACAATCTGATGGCTAGAAATACAGTTCTGCAACCTGAAGGTCACTAAATCAGAGGCCTTGTTGTCAACCATATGATGGACAAAGATTTGCTTCTGACTATCTGCTGTTGTGTGAAAAAAGACTAGTATAATTGCTGTGACAATGTATTCGTAAGTGGACAGGCCTACAAAATCCTTGTGAGACTTGAAGCTGGCTTCTGCTAATGAAACATCAAACTGCAAACTATCTTCACAAAAATTTTCTTCAATTGACTGTACTTCTGACTCCTGGTCATTCATCATATCTAGTCCTCAGGTCTTTACCTGAAAATTCCACTACAGTGTCAACATGACTGATAGGTAAACTGACCAGTAGCAGTGAGGAGGAGAGAGCAGTCATGCCCATTAAGGTACTCCATGGATGTGATGCGTGTGTACCGTGGATTCCCATTGTAGAAATAATCCAACCTCTCTCCTTTCTCCCAGTCCCAAAAACTGCCCACACACAGAGAACACAATATTAGTACAGTTCACTATGCTTCTCTATGCACAGCTGGCTAGTGTGAGTTCAGGAAGAAAATTAAACATGTCTCTAATGAACAGACACCATTATCATAAAATTTTACAAAATATACATACTATATTAATGTATCTCATTACAAAATATAACTATAAAGAATATTAAAAACAGCTGCACATATGAACAGTATGACTGGCCAATACTGCTAACATTTGTTAAAAATAATCAAGACATTTTTAAATCAAACAGTAATTAAACTTGAAACTTGATTAGCATTTTTACCAATGAGATTTAAACAAGAGATATTAAAATATCTGTCTTCGCTCTTGCAGCGCAATATACAATGTACTTAAAACACAGGCTTTTATGATTTGATAAGAGAGTTAACCCATATTGCAAGCTCAGTTTTTGTCTGATTTACAGGTGCTTTGCCAAATCAATGGCACAAAACAGAACTTTGGTTGTTACAAGTGTAAATATACTTTCAATTCATTATGAAACAGTGCCGGACCAGTTAGGTAGTGGCAGGTAATTAATAGAAAATACTCTTCTATATGCAATGCTATGCGACGCATAAATATCATTCAGTGGCATTATCTGAAAAATTAAAGTCCAACTTTCATTACAGTGTTATGCTTGCTGATGCTTCTCTATCAAAGAGTTATGATTATAGATGAATGTGAATTTGTATATTCCAGTCACTCACCAGATGGAGTCTTTGTCAGCTACAGCAATGCAGGGGTTAAATGGATGAAACTTCACCACTGATGGCACTCCTGGGTTTCTATTAATGAAGATCTGATCATCTAACCGTGTCACTCCTAAAACAAAAGAGGGATGGGTTAAAAATTTGATCAGTTAGAACCTTCTTGGTCAATTGCTGAGCTTTACTACAGTGGAATATGGTTATGTCGATGGTCTTGGGGGTTGCAAAAAAGTGCTGAGATAACCGAGGATCGAGAAAAAGAAAAGCCAATATGGCAATTTATTTGATGAAGCGATCGGCATGCTATAAAAATGTACATACACTGTATATTTTTGCTAACAACCAAAGGCATATGTGCACCAACTAACAGCAGAGATTGTAACGGCTACTTTATTTTTATGTTGGGAATATACCTTTAAGATGGTGTATGTAGTTCTGTGCGCGCTGTTCTGGGGTGAATGTGCACGGGGAGCCGGGAGGAGAGTGTTTTGGAGTGAGGAGAGAGATGGCAGCTCTACCGCTGACTGTTATATAGCATAATCTACTGTTTCTGTATTCCTTATTTTATTTGTGATGTTTGTCAGAGTGTTTTCTTTTTCCTGGTTTTTACTTACTCTCTATACATGTTTGAGAAGAGTGAGAAATCCATCTATAAAGCTCGTAATCTGGGCAGTCATCAACCACACTGACAGCTAGTACAAGATTTACCAGTTTAGGATAAAAACCACCTTAGATTCTCGATACAAACCTTTAATCATATTCTCCAACATTGCAAACTCAATTTCGCTCACAGCATAAACAGTCACATAAACACAAACACATTCGTTCATAACGGTCACTTCGCTCTGACACAGTTCTGAATAGTATTGCACACGCAGTTACTATGGTTTCTTTAAAGTCTAAAGTCTGCGTTTTGCCTTTAACGGTCTGCTTGAAAACAAATGCTTCTAAGCTTCTATCAGTAACAACGACTTTGTCGATGTCAATGTATTCTGCGTTGTGTAATTTCGTAATCACTCTTGAACACCAGCATTCGTCCCATCAAAAAAAATAATCAACGAAACATTGTGTATATCACAAAAGTGCTTGAGGTCACAATTATATAACATGAAATCATCAATTACACATACCACAATTATGACATGACCACACAAACTAATGCGTCCTACCGCTGTAAAATCACAATCTGACTGGGCAAACATAAAGCAAACATGGGAAGACCGGAAAGAGCAAAAATGGTCATGGCATGACGTGCAACGCAAACTCGGCACATGAACTAGGTACTATCTTTAGTCATGGGATCGAGATAACCCATCCCGTGAAGTGGCAAATTTGTCCCTCTTTTGTGCTTGAGATATTAGGGTTCGGCGACATAACTGAAAAGAAAATGCTAAGAAAAATAAGGAGTTTGGTGGTTCCACTTCAAAAACGTCGACATACTAGGGTTGGCGAGTTAACCGTGAGTCCAGATAAGTGAACTCCACTGTAATGACTAAATCAGTCTTTTGGTTTCTGGGGAAAAAGGTGACACTACAAAACTTTAGTGTAAAACTTTCAGTTTGGGGGGAAAGTATACTTAGAGGGAATTGAGGATTTGATTCAGTTTCTCCAGCTAGACTGAATGAGGGCAGCCTGGTTACAGACGAGAGAATGATGGGGAGTATGATGAAAGGAGAAAGACATCCGAGCATGAGCAGGATCCTCTGCTCTAACGCAAACAGTCCTGCTCACTGTGTGCGTGTTCCCAGCACTGACGTAAGCATGTTAGTTATTCTGTTTGAGACTCTGCTGACTTCAGACGGAGCGCCAAACACATTGCTTTCTTTTAAGTTTGTGGCTTCCCCACAGAAAAACTACATCATATCACTGGTTCACCCAGTTCCACTAGTGAAATCCACATCATTATAACCCAGAAACATCTAATGTATAGGGAGTCATAGCACCTCTTCTGGAGGTTTACTGTACACTTAAGTGAAATGGCATTTGCAACTCTTTCAGGTTGTCTTTTAAACATTTATTCGGTTTTCTCACCATCCTGGAAGTACCAATAACACCATGTCTGTCAGTCACCAGACGAATCATGACGGTGATGCAGGAATCCAGCCTCCCTTAAATATATATATCAGTGCATAACAGTCCCTACAACATTATCTTTGGAAGCTATTGTGGGGACGAAGCAAAAATATGCTTCAGACTGCCTGCTCTTGTGTGGAAAATTACTAGTTTTGTTTACCTTTCTTCCTTAGCCAATCAGAATCATGGGGACTCCTGGGGTCTCCTTTATAAAGCGTGCGTACGCACAAAACGGGACTGGAAACGTACGTACGCCAGTTTCCACGCAAAGGTTGTGATCTATAAAAAACAACTTGACGGGTGAATGTGTGCACATTTAAGCAAACTTTGACTCGTGACATCTGCGATTTATAAAGGGAATGTTCCTGACAGGTGTGCATACACACGGTTTTATAAATCTGAATATTTTTTGCTGTATAGCATTTTTGGCTTTTGGGCGCACGTAAACTTTTAGTAGTGATCCTACGCACAGTTTTATAAATGAGACCCCTGGTCTTGATTCAACATATGTGGTCCTCGGGTCTTTACTGTAATTCCCCTACACTATCCTTCAGCACATTTTTCAGAAGATGCTTAACTGTTATTAGACAAGTCAAGTCAAGTCAAAGTCAGCTTTATTGTCAATTCTGCAATATATACAGTGCATACATATAGAGAATTGAAATTCCGTTACTCTCAGACACAACAACAACAACAACAACAACAACAACAACAACAACAACAACAACAACAACAACAACAACAACAACAACAACAACAACAACAACAACAACAACAACAACAACAACAACAACAACAACAACAACAACAACAACAACAACAACAACAACAACAACAACAACAACAACAACAACAACAACAACAACAACAACAACAACAACAACAACAACAACAACAACAACAACAACAACAACAACAACAACAACAACAACAACAACAACAACAACAACAACAACAACAACAACAACAACAACAACAACAACAACAGAAGATGAAGATAAAATACAATAAAATTAAACTAGATGGATAAAGTGAGTTATGGAGGTAAAGTGGCGATGGCAAATAGTGCAAACAATAGTAAATAGTAATAGTGCAATTACAAATTTAGGCAGTGCAAATGTAATAGGAGAGAAATGCAAGGACAACATGATGAGGTGGATGAATAAGAGAATAACTGATGGTGGGTAGGGGGTGGGGGTGGGGGATTCAGAGATCAGGTCCTTGGTGCAGAAGAGGGGAGAGGTGGCAGAGTCGGGAGAGAGTTCAATGCCCTGACAGCTTGGGGTATGAAGCTGTCCTTCAGTCTGCTGGTCCGTGCCTGGAGACTGCGTAGTCTCCTCCCTGATGGCAGCAGACTGAAGAGACTGTGCGATGGGTGAGGTCCCTAGCGATAGCAAGGGCTTTTCGGGAGAAGGCGGGTGTTATAGATGTCCTGGAGGGGTGGGAGAGAGACACCAACGATCTTCTCAGCTGCTCTCACTATGCGCTGCAGTGCCTTGCGGCAGGATGCGTTGCAGGCGCCGTACCACACAGTGATGCAGCTGGTCAGAATGCTCTTGATGGTGCCTCTGTAGAAGGTGCGCATGATGGGGGCTGAGGCTCCGGCTCTTCTCAGCTTACGGAGGAAGTATAGTCGCTGCTGCGATTTCTTAATCAGTGCTGTGGTGTTGGTGGTCCAGGAGAGGTCTTCCGTGATATGAACACCCAGAAATTTGGTACTCCTCACCCTTTCCACGGTCGCACCGTTGATAGTCAGAGGAGAATGCTGGGTGTGCATTCTTCTGAAGTCAACAACAATCTCCTTCGTCTTCTCCACGTTCAGAGAGAGATTGTTGTCGCCCCCACCACCTGGCCAGGCGGCTCACCTCACTCCTGAAGTTTGTCTCATCGCCGTTGCTAATGAGACCAACTACAGTCATGTCGTCCGCAAATTTGCTGTTGTGTGTGGGTGTGCAGTCGTGTGTAAGCAGAGTGAAGAGGAGTGGGCTCAACACACAACCCTGAGGGGTTCCAGTGTTCATGATGATGGTGCTGGAAGTGTTGCTGCCGACCCGTACTGCCTGAGGTCTTCCTGTCAGGAAGTCCAGCAACCAGTTGCACAGTGAAGTGCTGAGTCCCAGCTGAGACAGTTTTTGGGTGAGCTGTTGGGGGATGATTGTATTGAATGCTGAACTAAAGTCTATGAACAGCATTCTGACATAAGTGTCTTTATTGTCCAGGTGAGTGAGTGCTGAGTGGACGGCAGTGGTGATGGCATCATCGGTCGAGCATTTTGACCGGTATGCAAATTGGTAGGGGTCCAGGGAGGGGGGGAGGACAGATTTAATGTGGTGCATGACTAGCCGCTCAAAGCACTTCGTAAGGATGGGGGTAAAGGCGACTGGGCGGTAGTCATTGAAGCAGGATGGAGATGAATTCTTTGGGACTGGAATGATGGTGGTCGCTTTGAAGCAGGTGGGGACAACAGCTTGACTCAGTGAGATGTTGAAGATGTCTGTGAAGACATCAGTGAGTTCCTCTGCACAGTCCCTCAATACACGTCCAGGAATGTTGTCAGGACCTGGAGCTTTGCGTGCGTTGACCCTGCTGAGGGATCTTCTCACGCTGTCCCTGGGCAGTGACAACATCTGGTCATCGGGAGGAGATGGTGACTTCTGTGCAGTGGTGCTGTTGTGTGCTTCAAAGCGAGCGAAGAAAGTGTTCAGCTCATTTAGAAGGGGTGTGGAGCTGCCACACGTCCGTGCAGGGGGTTTGTAGTCCGTGAGGGTCTGAATCCCCTGCCACAGGCTACTTGTGTCTCTGCTGTCGCTGAAACGATGGGCTATCCTCCTGGAATACTGTCTCTTAGCCTTCCTGATGCCATGTGACAGGTTGGCCCTTGCTGTCCTCAGGCCCACCTTATCTCCAGCTCTGAAGGCAGCATTACGCGTCTTCAGAAGTGTGTAGACATTCCCTGTCAGCCATGGTTTTTGGTTGGGCCAGATGGTGATGGACTTAGTGACTGTTACATCCTCAATGCACTTGGTGATGTAAGAAGTAACAGTCTCTGAGTACTCCTGGTGGTCTGTGGTGTTATTGTAAGTTGCAGCTTGTTTGAACATGTCCCAGTCAGTGGTGTCAAAGCAGTCTTGAAGAGCCTCTGATGACCCTTCAGGCCAGACTTGAATCTGCTTCAGGACTGGTTTGGTGACTTTCACAAGTGGTCTGTATGCTGGCATTAGCATAACAGTGATGTGATCTGAAGCACCTATGTGGGGGAGGGCTTTGTAAGCACATCTCTGTGTGGTATATACAAAGTCCAGAGTATTATTTCCACGTGTAGGAAAGTCAATTTGCTGATGAACTTTTGGAAACACACTCTTTAAGTCCGCATGATTGAAATCCCCAGCCAAGATGAGAAAAGCATCCGGGTGGGCTGTCTGCTGATCACTGATGTGTTTATACAGATCATTAAGTGCCTCACTCCTTTTGTTGTTGTTGGAGCTGGGGGGGATGTATACAGCAACAAGTATAATAGCTGTATATTCCCGCGGCAGATAAAACGGCCGACACTTAATAATCATAAACTCCACCAGGGGTGAGCAGATTTTGCAGACCACAACAGCATCGCGGCACCACGCATCATTGGTGTAAACACAGAGTCCGCCGCCGCGGGTCTTACCTCCCTCGATGAGCACTCTGTCCGCGCGATGGCATGTAGGCCGATCGAGCTGAATGGCGCTGTCCGGAACGCTGTTGTTGAGCCATGTTTCCGTGAATACAAAAACACAACAGTCTCTAACAGTCTTCTGAGTGGAGCAAAGAAGACGAAGATCATCCAGTTTATTGTCCAACGAGCGAACGTTAGCCAAAATGATGGTGGGAATAGCAGGCTTGTGTGGGTTAGCCGCTAGTCTGACACGAATACCTCCGCACTTCCCCCTTTTCTGTCTCCTCTCACCCCGTTTGTGGCGCTTCCACTGCAGGAGAGGTGCAGTAGTAAGGGACGGCAGTGTAGTAGTCCTCCGGAGAAGACCATGGTCCCGCAGCTCTTGTCCGAGCGTCGAGTCTGGGTTGGAAACTGTAGTTTTTCCAACCTCAAGCAGAAACTCACGTGTGTATCTGTGTTTGCAAACGAACGGACGTGACAAGGACGTACAAAAACACAGTGATTTACACGACGAAAAACACAAAAACACGATCCGTCGGGAGAGAGAGAAGCCGCTGCGTGTGCACGCGCCGCCATCTTAAGAACTGGCCATCTTAAGACTGGCCATCTTAAGACAAGCCTCAAAGGGGACAAATACTGCTGTTTTTGATAGCAGGCACATTCACTGTCATGGTGAATATTATTTTTGCAAGGCATAACTAGAGATTTAACATGTTATGGATATTTTCCATCCTACTTTTTTTATGGTGAATGCTAGGTCTTGTAAGTGGCGGAGCAATGGGGGAAAGAAGCCTTGCATTCATTGTTTTTACATTTAGGCAGTTTGTTGAACAGAGTCCTGTTCAGGTAGAGCTTGACCTACTTGAAATGTGGGCAGCAGCAAAACTCTCTATTGAATGATCATCACAGTAGGTGGGCCAGGGAATGGACAGAGATCTGTGTGATGGTAAATGACTGCACCGGCCATTAAACCACATGTGTTTAAACGTGTTTAAAACTTGAAATACTTATAAAAAAAAAAAATATATATATATATATATATATTTTTTACACAGGCTTTAAAAGGGGTTTCTAGGCTGGATATGGATAAAGGGGTTAGTGATATCAAAGCCCCCTTCTGTTGAGCCATCATTGGCATCACCTCATAACCAACTGCAGGACAGCCTTTTCATCTTCCTTTGACTTCACATTAAGCAGCCTTAGTTCTTCTGGTCTGGTCATGAGGGCTCTTAATGGCTTCTCTCTTCTCAGCTTATGCAGAATATGGGGATACAGATGGATGCTGGGACACCAAACCTAGCTCTGGGAAGAGAGCTGTTTTTGCAGATCTCAACCTGAGGACTTTCTAGCGTGCAGTCCAGAGCTACAGTCAGAAGTGGTGGGTGAGTGAACTCTTTAGCTGGAACTGTCTGACAAAGTGGTGGACTTCTTGGATGCTCCAGTTGAGCCCAAAGTCCTTTCTCCAGCATCTATCAAACATCTATCACTGCTATGCGACAGCGATGTGATATGAGGAAACAGGAGGGTGGGGCTTTCCAAATGTGCAATTTTACAGCAAGGGCTTCTCA
The DNA here is from genome assembly GCA_037043235.1 of Rhodeus uyekii. NCBI lineage: Eukaryota > Metazoa > Chordata > Actinopteri > Cypriniformes > Acheilognathidae > Rhodeus > Rhodeus uyekii. The sequence goes on from JAWRVZ010000318.1 coordinate 128,340, forward strand.
AACAGTACATCCTGGTTTTGAAGCTCTCCGAGGAGTGGTCAGTTGGCCATTAGGAGCTCCAGACCTCAACCTCAGCAGGATGAGATACAGCCTAAACCATCTCAGCTGAGGGAAAAAGCTTTATACATTTTTTTCTACAATCAGCCAGGGTTATCGTCTGCAGTTTGCTTTAAAATCAACACTTTTAAACAGTGTTTATCGATAGCAGAGAGGACATTAGCAGAGTCATATTGATTGCCCCAAACTGGCCCAGAAAATGATGGCTGATGGAGAGAATTCAGTGCAATCAACCTTGGCCTCTCTCATTGCGCAGGGATCTCCTCTCACAAGTGCATGGGCCAAGAAAAAGTTACTTTGTAGGCCTGTCCAATGAGAGTTTAAACTCAAGGGAAAAATGAAATAATTCATAATGAAAGACTCTTTATATGTTAGGAACTGGATTGTGTTTGAGCAGTGTTTTGCACACAGAAACGTTGTTCCTGTTTTATTGCATTAGTTTTATGTTTCCTGATTTAACTTTTTTTAACTTAAAATAATGGCAAATAAAATCATTCTACCAGCGTTTTGGGCATTATTTAAAGGAGGTTCAGTTCAGTAATTTTTAGTCGGGCAGTTACGTGTTATGCTGTGATGTATATTAGAGAGAGATGACTCTAGTATTCAATCAATCAATCCTCTCTGCGCCGTCTGGTGCTTGAGGCAACAGCAAGGGAACGCCATTTTGCTCTGTCTGCAGCTATTGTTGGGGCTGTCTGCAAGGTGAGGCCTCTGGTCTTAAGGTCTCTATCCACTGTTCATCTCCAAGTTTCTTTGGGTCTGCCACAGTTCCTTTTTCCTTGTGGGGTCCATCTTAGTGCTACCCTTGGTCGAGTTGCAATGATCTAAGATATGGTGCTTACACCCGCTCTGCGGCGAAGTTCCTCATGTTTTTTTTCTCTCATTTCTTGTCTTCCAGATGGGCTTCAACATTATGAAGGTATGGTTGGCCTTGCTGATTCTTGTGATGACTTCCCCAATGCAATCTCCATCTGTGGAAACTTTACTGCCCAGGTAAGTGAAGTCATCTAGTTCTTGCAGCGGCTGGTCGTTAATGGTGATTGGGTTGTCCGCTCTAATATTTTTCCTCAAGACCTTTGTCTTCTCTATGTTGACCCGAAGACCTTTGGTGTTTGCTGTCTGTACCAACTGTTGTGTCTTCTGCTGAATATCCTGGTGTTTGCTTGCCAGCAACCCTATATCGTCAGCATAGTCCAGGTCATCCAGCATTGAAGTCAATGTCCACTGTATTCCTTGGACCTTGTCTTCTGTGGTAAGGCGCACGATCCAGTCAATTGCAAGTGAGAAAGAATGCATCCTTGTTTCACTCCGGTTTGCACCTTGAATGGCTCAGTGAATTGGTTGTTGTCGATTACTCTGCACTCAAAGTTCTCGTAGAGGGACATGATGACATTGACAAGTTTCTCTGGGATGCCATTGTGTCATAGGATCCTCCACATAGAGGCTCAGTGCAGACTGTCGAAGGCCTTTTCAAAGTCCACAAAGACCACATAAAGGGAACCGTTCCATTCATGAGACTGCTCAAGTATCTGCCTCAGTGTGAAGATGTGGTCTATGCAAGATTTGCCCTTCCTAAAGCCTGCCTGTTCCTGGCGTAGAATGCTGTCCACAGCTGTTGTGATGCGTTGGAGAATGATGCGGCTAAAGATCTTGCTGGAGATGGATAGCAAAGGGATTCCTCGTCAGTTGTTGCAGTTTGTCAGATCTCCTTTCTTGGGAAGTTTGATTATGATTCCTGTGTTCCAGTCTTTTGGTGCTTTTTCACTATCCCATATCTTTTGGAGGATTTAGCAAAGTTTCGGCGTCTCTGTGTCTTCTGCCTTCAGCATCTCGAGGGAAACCCCATCATCGCCAGGTGCCTTCCCATTTTTCAGGTTGTGAATGGCCTGCTTGATCTCTTCAACAGTGATGTCATCGTAGTTGATGTTAAGGTCATCCACTGCTTCAGGAATATCAGCAAGTACTGGTGGGTCTGGGCGATTCAGGATACACTCAAAGTGTTTCTTCCATCTTTCAAGCTTGTCCTGTTCCACTGTGACAAGCACCAACTTCATCTCTCACTGGAAGGTCGTAATGCTGATTATAGTCGCCCTTCAATTTTTTGGTGTTCTGATAAACTGTCTTCATGTCTTTCTTCCCTGCTGCCACCTCTGCCTCCTTTGCTAGTCTCTGTGTATTCTCTCCTGTCTTTCCTTGCTGATTTCTTCACCTTCTTGTCTTTTCTTCTATATTCCTTCGAAATTTTATCTTTCAGTCTTGGTGAATTTGAATCCAAAAGTTTCTTCTTAATCTGTCTTCTCTCCTCTATTCGAGTCCATGTCTTTTCTGATATCCACTCTGTCTTCCTATTATTTCTGTAACCTAAAACAACTTCTCCTGCTTCCTTCATTGCTTTGTTAAAATTGTCGATTGTCAGCGCTGTCCGACAACTGGCGTTATAGGTGTTATAGGCGCTTCCAGGATTGATCATGTTCCCTGGGTTTAAATAACCTGGAGATTTTACACAGAAAAGTTAAGGCTGCTTTGAGGTGATGCCAAATTCTGAGTAGATACGCAATAATGCTACATAAAAGTCATACTACAATATGCCATATTGTGCTCCACATCAGGCCATGTGTAATTGGCTCTTGATGCTGCTTTTGTTCTGAGTAAATGAAATGGTGCATCAATACCGGTTTAAACATTGTCATTGTCATTTTCATTTTATTAGGGCTGTCACTAACAATTATTTTGGTAATATTTTATATTTATATTATATATATATTTTAGGTCAAATTTTTTGTAGTAACTGGTTGATTACTTTGACGATTGAGTAATCTGATATTTTGTGGTAATGATAATAGACCTAATCAAAGACCGAAGCCTTTAAAATTAACTAAAACACATATACATTTATTAATTTGGCAAACATATATAATAACAATGAGGCAATATTATTTGGCTCAAATAAGGTATCAAAAGCAAGTAATCATATGGTTTTATAGAACAACACTTTTAAAATGCATAACATAAACAATCATATTACAACATATTGTGCCACTTCTAGTATTTTGGCATTTATTCAACATGAGTAAATTACAATCGAGTCAAATTTTAAATCTAGTACTCAAATTTAATCAAGAAATCATGACAGACCTATAATTTAATTTGTATTTTGACTTATCTTTAGTCTATAGTTATACTGTTGAACACTTTTTCAGCAAAAGTAATTCCCTTGTAGTGTAATGAAACATTTTACATTTACAAGTTACAAAAACTCTATAGAAAAGGACTGATAAATTGTACAGTAAATATTATGCCTACTGTATATGACAACTGTAAAAATAGAAAAAGATAATAGTAATTAGATCAGATATAGGTAAAACTGGAAACTGGAAGTTGTACCTCGCTGAGAGATGCGTAGGCTTTGTCTGCGTACTCGAGCATTACGTAAGAATCTCCACTCCCTCTCCTTACGAACCTGACTCTCCAAATCATGTTCTTCCGGAATCTGAAAGAGAGAGAAAATAAATTCAGTTTTCAAATAACAGAGCGCAAAAAGGGTCACCTTGAAGACTGTAACTGTGTAAGAAAACAAGATTAGATGCACTATAGAACCCCCGAGGAACAATTAAACTTTTTCTTTGCTATAGGGAAAGAAGAAAGATCTATTCATCAAAATCAACAGCATGTGTGTACCATACCCATACCAATTAGACCCCCATAGATCCTCTTAATATAGTTAATCATTGTCATAAGGATATATCCCAAAAACATTAAAGTTCTTTCAAAAATACTAGAAAAGGCTCGAAACAACCTTTTCGGGGAAAGGGCAGATCCCATAACACAAACTCACATCCAAGCTGCCCAATCGAAGAAAGAAATCACACCTGTCTTTTTTTCCTGGAGCTCTGGCGCTCAAGATCAGTCTCTTAATGAGAATCAATGATTTGTTTTTCTATGAAAATGAAGCAGTGTGCATGTACATGTGAATTTTTCATAGTTAATGGTCTACTCTAGAGAAGTTTTTATTCCCTTACAAGTAAACACAGTCAAGTCACTAGTAACATGCACTTATCACACCCATCACTCTAATAGACTGGAATAGTTATTCTCACTCAAGACAGATTTAACATTTTTTGTACTCAAACAGCTTTCTTTTCTATTTCAAACTATTCGCTGTTTACCAAGCTTTCTGAACTTCCGCACATGAGCTGAACAGGTTTCTTTTTTTTAAACCAGGGAACCATAAGAACTCTTGCTTATGGAAAGTAGAAATTGAATGATATGGATTTATTAATACAAATATGATATCTATAAAACATAGCAGATATAAATTAAGATATATTAATATAATAAATAATATGATCCTATATGAGACATACCACTGAATTAAATGAAAATATTGAAATTTTCTGTGTTTCATATTTTAATATTTCCTGTGTTTGTGTCAGCCAGGGGCATACTAGATTATTGAGGGGGGGCGGGTTGGAGCATCATCGCGAAGCCATCCTAGATGATCCTAGACTTGATTAACACAGGAAGTGTTCGGCAAGGCAGCACGAGCGCGGGCCATCTCGTGGCCCGTTAATAAAATTATCTCGGGGGCCGGTACCGGGCCGTGGACCGGGGGTTGGGGACCACTGCTCTAAGCAGTAACTGTCACGGTTCATGAATTCATTGTCTCCTAGTTCTGCCTGTGTGTGTTTGTGTGGTCACTGAGCACTGACACACCTGTTTCTCATATCATCTGCCTATTTAGTTCACTTCTCTCCGCTTGAGTCGAGTTGCACTTGAATCCTTGCTTTCCCCGCTCCCCCCTCCTATCATCTCCTCCACGCACTCTGCTCAAAGCTGAAGTGCATTACAGTAAATTGTCAATTAACTGTCAATTATTAATTAATATTTATATGAGATCTTAATGCAGGGGTCTCAAACATGCGGAAACTATATTTCCGTGGGATAATATGAAAGTTTAATGTAAGTGCGGCCCGCAAGTTTTGAATGAATAGTGCTTTACAGCGTTGTGTGCGGAAGGTTCCTTTTTTGTGCGAGCTGGAGCTGTACATGCCAACCAATCACAGTGGAGTATATTACTCCCGGGGGCCAATCACAGAGGAGTACATGACTCCCGGGGGCCAATCACAGTGGAGTAAATGACTCCCGGGGGTGGGGCATCGGCCGGGCTTGATGCAGACAGAGAAACATTTCTCAACTATGGAGCTGCCCGTGTAACATCACATTTGTCAAAGCCGTCATTGAATTATTACTTCTTATTGTGTTTGAAATTGAGCATGTTTGACTTTGAGCTGGACGAAGTGAATGTTACTGTTATCAGCGTTAGATTTAGCGTCATGCGGATTGTACTTTGTTTTTCCATCATTTGAAATAGGCTGATTTGCTTAAAAGTTGAAAGCGATATGATCGCCACTATCCATGCGAATGATATGTCATCATGACGAATCTGCAAATTAACGACCAATGCTCCGTTGACAATGTCACCGAGGGGAGTGGAGTGGAGCTGGGACACCCGGCCAGATCCCGGTCGCCGTCCCGCTTCAAAGTCTGGCTTGAGGCTCATCAGGGCCTCGGTTTCCCACCCTGGTTACACAGCCAACAGGACATTGGTGTTGTCTAGGTTGTACCAATGAACCCATGGGGTTAATATAGAAAATAAAATCCAGTAAATAACGCCTCCGTGGCTGCATCCTATTGTTTGTATATAATAAATATATTAAAGGTGTCCCACGGTCCCAGCTGATAATTAACAGCCTGTTAGCAGTCGCCTATCTCAGTATTTTCTACCATATACAAATGTTATGATGTTCATGTCATCAGGAAAGTATCGAAGCCCGTTTCCACCACAGTTGAGGAAAAAAAGGATTAAGTCATAATAATGAGAGGGTTTCTCATAATAATGACTAAGTATCTCGAAAAAATTAGAAAGTTTCTCATAATATTGACTTAATATCTCAAAATAATGAGAAAGTTTCTCATAAAAATGACTTGGTATCTTAAAATAATGAGAACATTTCTCATAATAATGACTTAGTATCTGGAAAAAATGAGAAAGTTTCATAATGACTTAATACAGTGGTACCTCGAGATACGAAATTAATCCGTTCCGAGGCGGCCTTCGTATAATGAGTTTTTCGTATCTTGGAACACATTTTACATGTAAAATGGCTAATCCGTTCAAAGCCCTCCAAAAACACCCCATTAAATTTCATAATAAAGCTAAATTGACCTATAAACAATGAAATAACGTAAAATGTCGAAGCTTACCTTTCGAGTGAGGCTATCTCCGAAAGTGGCGGCAGAGGAGGAGGAGGAAAAGGTAAAGTTTCGGGTGCGGAGTGGCTGAGCTAAAGCACGCTAGCACGTACGTATAGAACAGGGGTGGGCAAACTACGGCCCGCGGGCCATATCCGGAGCGTTGGGCTTTTTAATCCGGCCCGCCGAACTTGTATGAAACCTTCATTTTACATTTCCTTGTAATGTCACTCTGTCGCGGCTGCAAGCGGCAGTGGCGCTGAAGTTGTGTTGGAGAGCAGGCGTGTGTCGCAAACCCCTCTACACCCCCGCCCCTCGTCAACAAACACGAACCCACGCTCACTTTCAGAAACCTTTCGTATCTTGAAAACTTTTCGTATGTAGAGCAGTAAAAGTTTTCGTCTTTGCTTTCGTAACTTGGATTTTTCGTAAGTTGAGCCTTTCGTATCTTGAGGTACTACTGTATGTTGAAATAATGAGAAAGTTTGAGTTTGAAAAATGAGTAACTTTTTCCTCAACCTTGAACTTCAGTCCAAGTACAGGTTTACTTACTGATGATCATCTTCAAGCTATACTGAGAGTCTCAACTGTTTCCTCTCTCAAGCCAAATGTGGCTCAGCTAAGTGAGAGGAAGATCTACAGGTCTCTGGCAGCAAGAAGTAGGCAAGACAAGTCATATTCAGAAGAACCGTTCATGTTCTTCAATACAATTCAGAAGAACCCATTGAAGTTAAAGAACTGTCAATAATGACGTTTAAGAAAATATTTTTGCTCATTTGAGTTTGAGACCCCTGTCTTAATGGTTATAATTTTAACTGCAATTAATAATTCGCCATCTGTTTAGATTTCTCCATTAACTTTACCATTCAGCATTTCTGATCTTATTCACAAAACTTTTATGGCCCTCAGAATATATTTTTGTATATGTAAACATTCAATAAAGAATGAATGGAGACTCGGCTTCTTTTTTTACCGAATCAATACTTCAATATGGGTAAAAAAACCCATTTCAAACAAAAAGTTGAGATAATCATGTTATTTGTCAAAGGCTAAGATATTATGTCCAGATCTGATTCAAAACAACAATCAAAACATATGTGGAGTCCAACAAAGCTTGCACAGTCCTATACCTATATTAGATGCATAAGATGCCCCCTACAATCTAACAGTAAAAACATAGAAAAATGGAAAAACATGCTTATGGTGGGAAAGAGTTGTCATAAATAACGGAAATCTAATTAAGTTTTTGATGAAAAAGTGTTAATATAGTGGTGCAGGAATTATTTATTTTTGAAGGCCAACCTAGCAGTTAGCTGATGATGAGCCTGGTTCCCTTGAAAAAAAAAAACTATTTAATTTTTCCATTGGGTTTTGGATCACTGAAGAAAACAAGGTATGACAAACAAAAGTTTATCCTTACACATTTTGTTCACATGATATTCTTCATAAATTAGCAGTTTTTATTAATTTTATCTGCAGAACGTTATCTGCAATTAAATCTGCAGTAGTCAATAGCAAATTCAAAAAATTCAAGATGTAACAATTTGCAAGAGTGCGATCCTAAATACAATGAGGCTATGAAAGCAGACTAGTTAGTAGATGAGTTTAACAACCTCTGTAATTCCATTTAGCCATTTCACAAAACAAGTAAAAGCTTTACTTAAAGAAAATAAATAAATAAAATGAAGAAGGGTATTACTGATGTATTTTATTTATTGTAGAATAAAACGTTAAAATATATTGAGCCATAAATGGACCTTATTTCAAGAATTTAACCAAAATCCATTAGAAAAACAACAAAATTGCCTTAAGGACATTGGAACCAGAACTGCTAAAATGCTAATGTTTCTGGTTTGGCCTACAAATATATATCATCCCTGCACCACACTATATTTCATATCCATATCATATCTTGTCTGGAATGTAACAATGTATTAAACAATTAAACCTCTTTCAAATGATAAAAAAATGTATCACTTCTGACCTGATCAGCTTATTTGGGTTTATTTTGTGATTATGACAAGCTGACTTTATTAGCTGGTCATTATCTTATTAATGCTGAATATCAGATGATTAACTGCTGAATTATTAGATTACTAACTACTAAAATTATCAGGTTATCACTATTCCTAAGCTCTCTTGATCCAGTTTTATACAATTGCAATAGATTCCAATTCATTATCTTGTTTGGTTGGACTCAAATCATCACACTAAAAGTGGAGACTGCAGTGCATAGCGTGATGTGTTTGTGATGTGAAACGCTATTGTCCCAGTTAAATCTATATGTATCCTGGTTGACAATAGGCTGGTGAAAATCATGTCAAAGTAACCAAACACATACACACAAAAACATTTAAATATTGGTTTATGGGATAATTTGAATATTGTAGCAGCAGTGATGTATGTTAGAAAGTCCCCTCTGTGGCGATCATTTTTATGGATATTGTTAATACAGGGATACACTTATCTCGAGTCACGGTTAACTCGCCAATCCTATTGTGTCGACATTTTTTTGAAGTGGAACCGCCAAACTCCCTATTCGTCTCAGTATTTTCGATTCTTTAATGTCGATTCCTTAATGTTGCCGAACCCTAATATCTCGAGCAAATATCTCGGACAAAGTCGTCACTTTACATGGATATCTCGTGAGTCATGAGCGTACCTAGTTCACTGTGCATGCGCTGAGTTCGCATTGCACGTGGACCGCTTAACTCACAGTGCTGCGAAGCCGTAGAAGAACTTGCGGAAGTGGCGGGTGTCTAAGAGTGCGTGAGTGTGTTAGTGAGTCGAGCGCGTCTGCAGTGAGTGTGTGTGTTCAGTGAAGCATCATTGTCCAGGAATTCCCAGATTACGTTGACATCAACAAAGATGTCGTTACTGATAGCATTTGTTTTCAAACAGACCGTTAAAGGCAAAAAGCAACAACGTTTTTTAGAGTTTGTAAATAAACCATATTAACCGCATGTGCAATACTATCAGAACTGTGTCAGAGCGAAATGACTGTGTTATGAGCGAATGTGTTTACACGTGTGTTGTGCCCGTGTTTACGCTGTGAGCGATCAATTTGTTTGCAATGTTGGAGAATATAATTAAAGGTTTGTATCGAGAATCAAAGGTGTTTTTTTATTGTATTCTGGTGAATCTCTGCTGTTAGTTGGTGCACATATTCCTTTTGTTGTTAGCAAACATATACAGAGTATGTACATTTTTATAGCATGCCAATCGCTTCATCAAACAAATCGCCATATTGGGTGTAGGTTATCTCGCTAAACAGTTATCTCGACGCCTTTTTGCAACCCCGAGGCCGTCGACATAACCGAACTGTATTTTTATTTCAAAGACACAAGGATACATAATTTTTTATCGATCTAATGTGACAGTACAAACAGCGTTTACATTGAGTCTCTCTCATATTATCATAGTGTCATTGTCCTTTAAACATAGTAAGCTATCATATGGATGGAAATATGCAAATGAGGATATGTGTGGTAAAATTAGCCATTGTAAGTTCCATAAATGGTTAATTTTGGGGAAGAGATTTAATGGGGATCCATGTACGAATACGTTTACAAGTATATAACTATAAAAATAAAATGAAACATTTAGGCTGCTGTAAAACAAGCATCTTTTGGTGTAGCTCCAGAATTATGCCTAGATGTTTTATTGCCTCTTAGATGCCTAGAACATATTAACAGCAAGTTAATTTGTTATAAATGCTGATACATGTGTGGAAAATTGCATACACCTTTTCAAATGGTCATTTTGTGAGTTTATCCATCAGGCCCCAGAAGATTACATTCACAATCAGACACTTTATCACTCGTCTTGCACCTCTTTATCTATCAGACCTACTCCACCCATACCTGCCCACCCTAAGATCATGAACTTGAACTATTGTCATTTGCAAGATTCCAAGTGTCTACTATAGGTGGATGATCATTTTGTGTTAATTCTCCCAAGCTTCGGAACTCCCTATCCCATCCCTTTGTAATATCTTCTCTCTATCTGCCTTTAAGACTCAACTCAAAATGTATTGGTTTGAAATGGCGAACTTGGGCTTGTGGAAAGGCGCTATATAAATAAAACAACTTCTACTAACCTTCAGTTCACTTTGTGCATATTGTATATATTTGTGTTCATTTATTGAATTTGTTTGCTTTAGAAGTAAATTAATTGGATTTCACCTCTATTCCGTGCAGCACTCACCTTCATAACTGGCTGAGCAAAGTATTTGGCACTCCAGTCGCAAAGGCCTGTCTGCAGACTCACACTGATGAAGCTCCTGTGAGCAGCTGTCTCATCCCCATCCTCAGCAGTCTGAGGAACACACCAGACAAATGACAATATGTAACCAAATTTAATTATTTTTATTTTATTAGGATTATTTTACAAAAATAGTCCATTACAATGTAAAAAAAATTGAAAAAATATTCTGTTAAATTAATGTATATATTATTATTAATCTGCAATTCAAGTGACTTTTTCTATGTACTAGTTTGCTAACATGCAACAGACAATGCAGCATACAGTAATACCTCGGTTTACGAGTTTAATTCGTTCCAAGAGGGAGCTCGTAAACCAAAATGCTCGTACACCAAAACAAATTTCCCCATAAGAATGCACTAAAAATCAATTAATTCGTTCCACATGACCACAAATGCCCATTTTAAATATTTTTTTGGTTTTACCCTATTAATTGCAGTTAAAATTGTAACCATTAAGATCTCATATAAATACGAATTAATAATTGACAATTAAACTCTAGAAATACTTGACAATTTAATGTAATGCATGTCAGGTTTAAGCAGCCTGCTTGGAGGAGAGAGAGGAGGGAGGAGAGGGGAGCGGGGAAAGCAAGGATGAAAGCAAATGAGTGAATTTATTATAATAGTGCAGAAAACAAACAAGTGATAATCCAGAGTTAAAGTCGTGGAACATGGGAGCGGCGAACGAACGAATTCGCGGGAGCCGCGAACGAACGAATTCGCGGGAGCCGCGAACGAACGAATTCGCGGGAGCCGCGAACGAACGAATTCGCGGGAGCCGCGAGAGAAGGAATTCGCGGGAGCCGCGAGAGAACGAATTCGCGGGAGCCGCGAGAGAACTAGGGGAGCGCGGAGCACAAAGTAACGCGGGGTAAATAATAACAGCGATTTTTTTTAGATAGTTGCAGGGGCATAAATGTGACATGCTAAAGGGCTTTTCATCACACTGTTTGCACTTGTCTTCTGGCCATTTCATCGAAGTTTGGATGAGAACCACAGGAAAAACTCTTTTGGCAGCATGTAAATATTTTTTGTTATAGTAGTTGTTTTTCGATTTTCAAAGAATGTGTGAAAGATTGTCTAATCTTATATTGTTATGATTACCATCTTCTTGGCTAAAAGGTGGTACCATTTTGAAAGACGTGAAAAACACATAGTGGCTGCTATCCAGTCCTGAAGTAAACAAGACAGCGGTTAGTTAATAGTTGCAACACTACGCCGCATTGAACAAGTTGCATCGATAATCATATATTTTGCATTGTATTAACCTATTAAAACGTTTTTCATGTCATTACATTGTTCAAAACACAACAAATGTAAAAAATAAAGGAAAAAAGTTATGCTTATGATCATCAAGACAACTTTTTTTAAACAAATAAAAATATGTGAATGAACTTGCATTGGATAACATGGTGTTGCAACTAACCCGCTGTCTGTTAAAACGAGCCCCGCTCACGGGGTAAGAAGTCACATTTTACTCCTTGCGCTTTTGCCGATACTGCAGAGAAACGGCAGGTCCGACGAACATGAAAACAGTGCTCATTTGTAGGAGAGGCTTATATGTTGTTTGTATAAAAATATGGTTTGTCTAACCCTATTAATTTGTTTATTATTTGGCTAAAACCGTGTATATTTCACTACGTGAACAATAGTGATCACAATTAATGTTTAGAATATGAGGTAAAAACTTCTGTAAATCACTTATAAAAATATCACTGTGGTGAATGATAGAGCCAATGAATGAGTTAAGGGGTTATAAAAGGGGTTGGAACCCTCTGACTGTTATGAGAGGCTGTCATTAGGATATTTCATGTAAAAATGCGCACAAGGACGCTGAGCGTTAGGACTTTTTCCACACAGAACTGCGCATGGGTGAGGGAATTTTTTTCTCGTACACCGATACAATGCTCGTACACCGATTCGACCCTCCTTGCTCGTACACCGATATGCTTGTATACCAAGTCGCTCGTAAACCGAGGTATTACTGTATTGTTTTCTATTGTAATCTCTTTGTCTCTCTTATGAGCTTTTTGCACTTCTGAGAGATAAAAGCTTTAACTGGGGACTATAGAGCTTCTAGTCACCTAACGATGTTTAATCCTCTTTAAAAAATGTTTATAATGAAAACATACTAGGCCTGGGGCACAAGGTTTGGTTTCATTAAATAACCTCACAAAGTTGCTAAAACTTCTCCTGTTGGTCTAAAACACAACAGTAGAAGGTTTTCAAATGTATATATGCAAGTCAAATTAAAAAATTAAAACAAAATATAATCTTCATATAATCATAGCCTATATATAAAAGGAATAAATTTGTGACATATTTGACTTCTTTAATAACAGAAAAAATGCATATTCTGTATAGTATATTCTGAGTTTTGGTTCATTTCTGTGAAGCACGTCGCTCCACAAGTTAATGGAAAGGAAACAAAGATGACAGAAAGCGCATCTTGTTTTTAGTTTTTTAACAAAAGTACAATGTTCTGTTTTATTTATGTATAAACAACTAAGCGTAAGAACTGCACTGCAAAGTATAATCACTTTGCAGTTTCGAATGATGTCTTACTCTTAACTGTATGAACAAGACTTGAAGTATGAAGTATTTGATGTTTCCTCAGTTCAAACACATTGGTGCCTCATGCGCACACAACATATTCCAGCATTACAAACTTGACATTGCAGCCTTTTCATTCTAAAAATAAAATAGTCAACCAAACATATAAAAAGTTTTGCTGCTCAGTTTATAAATAATCTGTAGCATAATTCATGCCGTTGAGAGTGACCACTGCCTGATCGTGCCTTACTGTGATGTTATGTGCATGTGAAGAGGATGTTTTGTTTTCTGTGAATATTTAAAGCCATTGAAGTACAAAGCCTAGTTTAGGCTATATAATAAATAATGGTTTAGCATGCATTCAAATACATCACGAACATGGAAACAATAGACAGTTAGGCTATGGGACGCAGATTTAAAATTAAAGCATTTTGTCTTGTTTATAACTTATTTTTCATTCTTTTTCTGTTCTGAATAACATTAAATTTAAAAGGATTTTTTGTGGAATGAGAGGAACTAAAATAGCCTTTAGCCATGTTTATAGTACATTTAGCTTTATTTACAGGATTTATTTATAAATGCAATAAAATTTGACTTATATTGTTTTATACTTAAAATTTGTCTTATGATTTTTTTTCTCTTTCAAGAAACAATAGTGGCATAGGCTAATAATTGGTTAAAATTCTTACTGTCGGTTAACCAGTTATTTAGCATTACTGTGGGTACGGAAAGTATTCAGACACCCTTTAATTTTTCACTCTTTTTTATATTACAGCCATTTGCTAAAATCATTTTAATTATTTTTTCCCTCATTAATGTACACACAGCAACCTAAATTGACAGAAAAACACAGAATTGTTCACATTTTGCAGATTTATTAAAAAAGAAAAACTGAAATATCTCACGGTCAGACCCTTTGATCAGTATTTAGTAGAAGCACCTGATAGACAATTCGGAAATCCATTTCCGCTTGTATATACAGTAATACCTCGAGATACGAGCATAATCCGTTCCAGGGCAGAGCTCGTAACTTGAATTGTTCGTATCTAGAATCATGTTTTCCCATAAGAAATAATAGAAAACAAATTAATCTGTTCCAGAACCGTAACAATGGAAGAAAACATGCTTTTTATTGGTATAGACCAGGGGTTTTCAAAGTGTGGGGCGCGCCTCCCCTGGGGGGCGCCAGAGCATGCCAGGGGAGGCGTGGAGAATTTATCAGGGTGTTTCTTTTCAAAAAATCAGAACCCTTCTGCCACATAACCATCACTTCCCTAATTTCACTTTTAGAAATGTTTTCCTCCAGTTCACCCTCCTCTTCGCTACTGCTGAGCTCTTGCAACACCTGCGCATCATCTGTAGATCAATCAACTCCTCAGTCGACAGATCCTCCTGATGCTCCTGCGTGCTAGATCACTCACGCGGGCACCGCAACCATATTTATCGACAATTTTATGCTTCATTTCCATATTCATCATGCATTTCTTCTTCTCACTACCATCATTACCACTCACTTTCTTAGAGCTCATCGCTATTATAAAGAATTATGAACAAATTAGAGAGAAAATCAGCTACGATGCATACAGAAGTCAGTGAACACTGAAGTGAACGTGCGTAGGCATCGGCGTCAGTACGTGTGCTCGTATCTCGAAAATGTACTCTTATATAGAAGCAAAAATCTGCCCGAAGGCTTGCTCATATATTGGAATACTCTTATGTAGAGACGCTCGTATCTCGAGGTATTACCGTATATTCTTTTCTTTTTCGTATTTGTACCTATATTCTTTTCTTTGTCTTATTTGTTCATATGTTCTTTTCCTTATTTAAAGGATTTGTAAAGAGTGATTTATAATCAACTTAGGAATTATTAATAGTTAAAGCCTTTCTTTGCTTTTCTGTAGTTTTTTCTGTAGTAAGGATGAATATTGTCTGCACTTCTCACCAGATAGAACGTTGTTGCTGAGAAGTCTTTCTGTTGACAGTTGGAGCCTGAGCCAAGTTCAGCCTTGGAAAAACTGTGTATCTTTGTGTTAATATGGTCTGTATTGGTGAGGTGATTAACTGGCACCATAAGGAGACGGAATGACTTCTTGTTCTCGACAAGCCACGTGAAAGGTCACTAACCCGTCAACCATGTGATCAACGAAGATATGCTTCAGACTGTCTGCTGTTGTATGGAAAATTACTTCTTCTTCTTCAATGCAGGCTCCAGCTAGGGGAGCGTAGCACCATGGTGAACCACTTTTACCCATTTCTTCCTATCGGCTGCCAACCGCCGACCAGAATGTAGACCCAGATTTTGTTGTTTCAGGTCAGCTTCAATGACAGCTTTCCAGGTTAGTTTGGGACGTCCTTTAGGTCTTTTCCATTCTTTCGGAGGCATTGAGAATAGCGCATCCTTGGTGTCAGAACCATCCGGCTGTCGGACAACATGACCGAAGAGACTCAGCCTTCTTCTTCTGATCATGTCAGTAATTGGAATCCAGTTGGTTCGTTTGAGGACGGCTTTGTTAGTGGTTTTCTCCGACCAATGGATGTTGCATATTGATCGGAGACATTTATATCCAAATGCATCCACCCTGTTTGCGTCCCTTTTTGTCATGGTCCAGGCCTCAGAGCCATACAGCAACACTGGTAAGATGTAGGCACTGTATAGTCTGAGTTTAGTACTTTCTTTAATTCTTGTGGACCAAATAGTGCTTTTTAGTTCACCGAAAGCGTTGTTGGCCAATGCTATTCGACGTGAAATCTCCGTTTTCGACTTGAAATTTTCCGCGTTTTAACACTCAACCTAATTGCACAGACGAGACGCGAGTTTAGACAGCCACTCTTTGCTGCTTACCTAGATCTCAAGGCAGCATTTGATTCTGTCGATAGATCTGCGCTCTGTAAGGCCTTTGATATAATAGGAATTCCGACAAAATACATACGCATCTTCCAAGCCTTGCATACCAACGCTCAAAGCTCCGTTAGATACGAAGGACTTCTCAGTGACTGGTTTACAATCCAGTCCGGAGTTCGTCAGGGGTGTGTCCTAGCACCTGACGCTTTCAACGTTGCCATGGACCAAGTCTTGGAGCATTCAACATGCCGGATGATGCTAGGAACTAGCATAGGTGAAGCAAAGTTCACCGATTTGGACTTTGCAGACGACGTTGTATTATTCTCGGAACTATATGGAGCGATTGAGTCAGCCCTCCAGATCTTTGAGTATGAAGCTTCCATGCTGGGTCTTAGATTAAATCCTTCAAAGACTAAGACCCAATCACTTAGCGATTTCCTCCCCAAACCTCCCGATATATGGATAAATGGGAGTCGCGTAGAATGCGTGGAAAAATTCACTTATCTTGGAGTGTCGGTCAACTCTTCTTGTGGCAGCTCCGAGGAGATTTCACGTCGAAAATTACTAGTTTTGTTTATCTTTCTTTCTTTGCCAATCAGAATCATTTAACCGTCATCACTGACGTAATTAGCACCCTCTGTTAAGAGTATAATTGTGGTAACAATGTTATTGTATTTGGGGCGGCCAGTGCATGATCCTTGTGAGACCTGAAGCTGGCTTCTGCTGATGAAACTGCAAACTAAAATTTCTGCTATTGAATGCACTTCTGACTCCTGATCTTCATTCAACATATCTGGTCCTTGAGTCTTAACTGTAATTCCCCTACACACCCTTGTGCTCCATGAGTCTTTTTGGGAAAGATGCAACAAGTTTTTCACACTTGGATTTGGGGATCCTCTGCTATTCCTCCTTACAGATCCTCTCCAGTTCTGTTAGGTTGGATGGTAAATGTTGGTGGACAGCCATTTTTAGGTCTTTCCAGACATGCTCAATTGGGTTTAATTCAGGGTTCTGGCTCTGGAAAACGTCTTCCATTTAAGCATTATGGAGGCCACTGTGCTCTTAGGAAACTTAAGTGCACCAGAGATGTTTTGTAACCATGGCCAGATCTGTGCCTTGCCACAATTCTGGGCAGTTCCTTTGACCTCATGATTCTTATTTGCTCTAACAAATTTACAGTGGTCACAGGAATACAATAAAAAAAAAAGTTTATTTTGGCTGAACAGCAGCTCTAAAGGAGCAGGCGAATCAATACAATTGAAGAACATTAAGTTTTATGTATCCCAACTAAGGAAGCCAGAGGTGACAGCGGCAAGGAACCAAAACTCCAGCAGGTGACGGAATGAATGAAGAACAGAATAGAGAAAAAAACCTTGGGAGAAACCAGGCTCAGTCGGGGGACCAGTGCATGATTATTATATTGACAACAATTCAAGTTAACTATTAAATCCAGTTCGGTCTGGTTGGAGATGGATTTCACAGCAAATAGGAATACTAAGGACCATGTGATATTTCTTTTTATTTTTTTTATTTTTTATCTGCAATGTCAACAATTCTGTGTTTTTTGACAATATGGGGTGCTGTGTGTACATTAATGAGTTAAAAAATGAAATTAAAAGTTTTTAGCAAATGGCTGCAATATAACGTGAAAATTTTAATGGGGTCTGGGGGTACTTTCTGTACCCACTGTATATAATCAACTTTAGAACCAACTTTGCGTTACTATCATGTCAAGGATCTGCAAACTTTCCATGTGCATCATCAAAAGCAGTTATTAAGAAAAGTCCTGAGCTGAATTTTTGGAGAAAGTCAAAAGAACCCTTATCCCGGTTGTGAACAATTATTCTTATGCTTGATTTGACGGCATGTAAATGGCTGTAGATGTGCCGTGCCAATTTAAAAAGAAAAAAATTCTCGCTCTTAAAAAAAGTTTGAAAATCACTGGTCTAAACAACAAACAAGGCTGCCATAAAATAAGAAAAGCTTAAGGTTTTTTTTTTCCATACAGTTTAAAAAAAAAAGAATCATCTGATATTCTAAATAAACAACAAAGAAGGATGGAGGAAGATCTGTGAAAAACAATATCACTGCTGTACCTGATCAGGGCCCTTGTCAAACATCTTCCTGGTGCGTGGAAACTGCTGTGAGTGGGGCGCCTGACCACCCAGAGTTGGTGTGTATGGTGGCCGAGTGGGTGGCACCTCCCGGATCGGCGGTTTGGGCACTTCATTGGTGAGGCTGGAGCTGGAGGCACCGGGCATAGGAGGAGATCCGCTGGAGGGAGATGAAGAGCGTTTCGATCTGTGGGAAGCACTACAACACCAACAAGGCCATAACTTGCAGGGCCATAAAACACAGAATAATGTGCTGCAAAAGGACAGGGTCAGAATACACTGCAATTACTGCATGTTAAAACCAAACTAATAGCCACAGCCAATAAACATATACCAAAAAGAACAGGATGCTGTTTAACAGATGCAAAGACAATACAACAACAATATGTACATTACGTAATAAGTACAATAGCAAAAGCACAAGCTATCACATACTCCTTTTTCACCTATTTAAAGAAAACCTAAAAAACCTTCCAGTGTTCTGCTGCTGATTTAAAATGAATTAATCCATATTTAAGTGTAACTCACCCTGCTTGATGTATGAGTGTTCCTTTGCTGGTGGGGCTGGCAGGCGCTGATTGAGTCAGAGATCCTGAGTCCAGAATCCTCTGTGTCCGAGCATTCATGGTGGCCTGATGTGAGAAGCAGTGTAGAATGCAGATGTATTATCACAATGTGATATAAAACTGTGCATCCTAGTTCTGATTCCATTAAAGCAGTAAAAATTCCATTTATAAGTGGTGACTACTGTGCCATTTCAAGGTTTGATAGCCAAGCGCACAACAAAAATTGAAAAACTACAATACATTTAGTTTATGCAAATACAGAGAAGGAATGTCTATCTTAGTTTGAGCTGCAATACTAAAGACAAAAGCAACAGCAAAACTCTTCCTCATAACTCTAATCATAACTTAAAAGGCTAGAAATTGGACGCAAAATCTAGTTAACAATCCCAACCTCTCATCACCATCTGGAGAAATCTAATCTGATTTTTATGCTAAAGCATGTAGATAAGTGAAAGAATGACATTCATCATGATGGAGTAGAAATAAAGTTATTATGTGTTTGGGCAGCAGATCAAACAATAAAAGGAAATGGATGCATTTTCTCAAAACAAGAAAATGGATGCATGTTCCCCTTCCGCAAAAAACAAAACAAAACACTGGTACACCTACAGTGGAAATGAAATTTACAACTATGGACAACGACATTGCACCTTCTTACAAAGTGTCTGATGAAGCAGAGCTTTCAGAAGAGCTGGAGTAATGCTCTTCTTTGCTGTGCAGTACATTTTACCTCATCTTTTACGTAAAGCATGTAAAAGTAATTTTTAATTTTACAAATTGTTTAAGAGTGTATAAAGAGATTATATAAGACTGTTGGGAGGGTTTATAAGTGTTGGGAGGGTTTACAAAAGCTTACATTTATAAAGATAAAAAAAACAATAAGAAAAATTATTAAAAAAATATATCAGATTTCTATATCTATGTCACATTCACCGTCACCAAAGACTCTTATTTTGCCCCTTGTTCACATTGTTTTGGTTTCAGTTCCTTCTGTCACTCATTTGTTTCCATGGTCACAGATTATCACAGGTGTCTTGTGTTCAGTTTAATCACGGTCAGTATATTTAGTTCCCATTGTGCACTCTTCAGTTGTCGGTTCTCGTTTACACTGTGATTTTATTTTACCGGTTCACGTATCCTGCTTTAATAAACAACACTATGTCTCTGGTACCTGCGTCTGCGAGCCTGCCTCCGAAACGTATGCGTAACACAAGAACCGACCACAAAAACGGGGTGAAAGTGGGGAGTCGCTCCGTGGGAGATAAAGAGAGGAGTTCACCTGGACCGGCTGAGCTCAGCCTCCTCTCCCTTCGGCAAGGCGGCCGGGCATTGGTGGACTATGTCGCGGAGTTTATTGCGTTTTCTCACCGGGTGAGCTGGGACGATTCAACCCTGAATTTCTGTTTCGAGTGGGGTCTGGATTCTGTGGTTATCAGAGCTCAACGGTGCCCAGGGGAAACCCTTGCGGAATATATCAACCTTGTACTGTGGCTGAATGGGGAGAGCTTCGAGGTTGAGCAGCCAGCACTCCAGCCGGCCCCGCCTGAGCCTCCGCAGCCGGCCCCGCCAGAGCCTCCGCAGCCAGCACTCCAGCCGGCCCCGCCTGAGCCTCCGCCGGCCGTCCAGCCGGCCCCGCCTGAGCCACCGCCGGCCGTCCAGCCGGTACCCCAGCCAGCCCCGCCGGAACCACCGCCGGCCGTCCAGCCGGTACCCCAGCCAGCCCCGCCGGAGCCACCGCCGGCCGTCCAGCCGGCCCCACCTGAGCCTCCGCCGGCTGTCCAGCCGACCCTGCTGGAGCTACCAGCGGCACCGCCCTGGAGGGCTGCGCCACCCTGGGCCCCAGATTCTCCGGCACCACCCTTGAGACCTCGTGGACTCTGGATACCCCGGTCACCAGGGTGCCCACCCCCCCACCCAGTTTTAAACTCTCGTCGGCGCGAGGTCGCGCCTTCCGGAGGGGGGGTGTAATGTCACATTCACCGTCACCAAAGACTCTTATTTTACCCCTTGTTCACATTGTTTTGGTTTCAGTTCCTTCTGTCACTCATTTGTTTCCATGATCACAGATTATCACAGGTGTCTTGTGTTCAGTTTAATCACGGTCAGTATATTTGGTTCCCATTGTGCACTCTTCAGTGGTTCTCGTTTACACTGTGAGTTTATTTCCCAGTTCATGTATCCTGCTTTAATAAACATCACTATGTTTCTGGTACCTGCGTCTGCGAGCCTGCCTCCGAAACGTATGCGTAACAATCTACTTCGTGGTTTTTCGGCTATCGCGGGGGTACCTTAGTGGGATAATTGTATCTTCTAAAGCAGCATCCGGAAACTATCCAAAAACAATGTGTAAAATAATTACAAATTTTTAAAAGATATATATATTTTTTAAATCAGAAATTAATTTTATTTATATTTGATTATATTATTATTATTATTACTATATTTGACCGAGCTTGTCACAATCCGTCTTTCGGATGAAACATTAAACCGAGGTCCTGACTCTCTGTGGTCATAAAGTATTTTGCAAGAGTAGGGGTGTAACCCCGGCATCCTGGCCAAATTTGCCCATTGGCCTTGGTCCATCATGGCCTCCTAATCCCCCCCATACTCTAATTGGCTTCATCACTCTGTCTCCTCTCCACCAATAAGCTGATGTGTTGTGAGCGTTCTGGCGCAATATGGCTGCCGTCGCATCATCCAGGCACAGGACAGTGCACAAATAAGCCTTAAAATTTGGCTAATAACCAATAAATGAGGTCTGTAGTAAGCTAGTAACAAGATGCACCGTTATGTTGTAGTAGTTTATCACTCTCAGTGGAGGTGTATTGTCTTTCTACATGCTTAGAGAGATGCACTTCCCCATCAACAGTGAAGTTTATACTGTACCTTTAGTGCAAGTATGAGTAAATGTCAGGGTAACTCAGAACAGACTCAGAGGTGTGCATGTTATTTTGCACTGATTGGACTCAGCAGGTCTCTCTGAGTATCACTGCACAAATGTCAGCTTGACAAATTGGCACTCATTGTCACCTGCTGCTCCGGAACTTAAGAAAGGTCAAAGACAAAACAAGCTGAGTCTCACTATTAGACTATTAGAAATTTACAACATGACCCTCTGTTCAAACAAGCTCCAAAAGTTCTGCAATCATGGTTTTGAGAATTTTTAAAATCAATCAGTCTAGCTCAAAAAAGGAAAAAAACAAAACAAAACCATAATTTGTCCAGATATGCTTCCGTAAAGTGCCATTAAAAATATATACAAACCCTTCACATCACATCAAACTAGAAGCCATTGTAAGCCATTTTCCCACTGGAGGGTTCTACCATCAAAGTTTGGACATACTTGCTGTCACAGTAGCTATGAATCAAGAGCAAAGATAGTGGGGTTGGGGTGGGCCCAAAGATATTTACAAGATAGTGGATTACTCCGTGACATTAGAAGTAACCGATAAGTCCTCTGAAGATGTAGTGGACTTGTTTGTGTAACAGAAAAGGAGGTTACCACTTGAAAACCCTGCATTACCTCCCAAAATCAAGGCAATTTCAGTGTTTATCTTATGGGTTTATTTATAACACCATGCTTTGTGTTCTTAAACAATGGTATTAACACATGGTTCATCAAATTTATTTGTGGTCAACCGATATTGGTTAGAGAGCAGGGTGGTTGATGGCCGATATAAAGCTGATATATAATTTATATTTATTTTACTTGATTAGAAATAAATCATTTTAAAAAGTCCAGTGAGCTGTAAGGTGGACAAGATTGCTCGAGATTGACCACAGCCAAACATTCTCGAAGTGCACCCCACTGACTTGCAAACACCTCATCCTCAGAATTAGGACCTTCCACAAGCAAACCCTACTGGGCTGATAACCCCTCACCCTCACATTTGCATCTCTCCCTGTTCACCCCTTTTTCCCCCACCTCTTCTCTCCAAAGGGCCTGAAACTCACTCAACAGAATACATGGTTCAATGTGAAAAATTATCATACAATGTTATACATGTTTGGTATCATTTGAAATGTCTAAGTGTGATTGGTACAAAGGTCTTATTCCCATAAGAAGCAAACCACGGGTGTTAAAGGTTAAAGAGTTTAGAAATGTCTGGCTTATTTGGGATGGGCTTGCCCCTCCCAAGGTCTTCCATGCTAATTACTGACTGTCCTCAGAAACCAAAAGGTCCATTGTTGACTAATGTTTAACACTTCAAAGAAGTTCCTGTCCTGGTCTGGGGTATTTAAGGGAAGGTATCAGAATGCTCATGGCTGCTCTATCTGGTGGTGGTCAGATTCATTCATGATGCTGAGTATTCAATAGACACTCTGCATAGTGAATTTTTCTAGACGATTGATAAGCAAGATCGGCCGTAATGTTAAGTGTATTTTAGACACTTAGCATTACGTATTTTCCTAAGTTCAGGTATGCATCTTTTACTCTTTCCGAGCATTCGATTTTCATATTGACTATCCTTTAATTCGATTATGTAATTGGCACAATACGTTTACCTGAATGTTAATAAATTGTTAAATTTGATTTATTCTGTCTTCTAAATTATTCACTTCAGTAGATTACGCTGCATCCTTTGTTACCGCAAATCTGCGTCCAGGGTTAAATGCATACTAGATCTCAGGTTAGATGGAGCATTGGGGCACATCAGCTGAGATTCTAGATTTCTGATTAACTGCTCGACTTTAAGTTGTTATGCAGTCGCACAATAGGCGTCTGTAGGGGGCTAAACTACAATAACTTTAGCCATAACCTCTGATTAATGCTCGGACTGGAGAGTTTGTGACCGTGAGATCCACGTACCACGTAGAGTAAAGAGTTCGATAGAATAGTCAAATGTATATTTACCAAATTAATATACAAATGACAGACAACCAATTGGATTTCTAAAATCAACCCATGGTCATATTTAAACATGGAGTCAGATAATTAGCGAGTGCAAATTCGCCGCGACTGAAAAGACCGAACGCGCAGTGATCCTTCACCCGCTCCTCGGAAACCGTCGTTGTACTGAGGCGAGCGGGCCCCCTTTTTCACAAAGAGAATGTAATTCGGGCCTAATATATGCCTAGAATATCCACACCCTAACCTTAACCATTAGACATCCAGAGAGGTAGAACTAGATTATTCCCATCCCATTAGATGTCCACCGAGATTAATGGTCCAATCAAAGTGCCTGAACCGGTGTATAAGATCAGAGAAACAGAAAAAAAAAACTGAGAGAGACTACATTTAGGAGAATGTCTCAGAAATTACCCTGCAATCTGTAGATATGCCAAAATGACAGACACAGCACAGGTCAATGGGTCCTCATTTTTTGCTTTAATGACTGACAGGACAGGAAAGATCTTTTCTGAGGTCAGAGACTTTTTATAAGTTATGAATAATAATTAAAACATTTAGGATACTATCACTGACATATAGCCTGCCAATATCTCATCTAATCACAGATACTGAATCAGGGAACACATTTTTTTCTCAGACACTCTTTACTTCAATTGCTTCTGACAGAAGTTTCAACAGCCTTGTACTGTGTTGTACTGTGCTGTGTTTCCTGCTCTCTCTTGGCTCCTGCCACTATCCATCAACAGGAAGCCTGATTGCTGTCCAGCTGCACCTGCTTAGCTGCCGGAATGGAAGCTGCATAAAAGCAGAGCAGAACAATAAACAAGTTGGAAGAGAGAGAGAGCGCGCTAGAGAGCATAATTCCGCAGAGTGTGGTTTGGACCTGCCCAGTAGAAATTGTGAACGTGGAAGTCTATGATTGTTTGTCATACTTGTAACGTGTTGTGTTAGTTTGCTGACTGTTAACTACCTCAGTTTTGAAGTGTTTATGTTGTGAAAGGAGTTGTCCCAGCTTGCTGTTTTATGTTTCTATGTCTTTGTCACAAGCTTCACCATTTAGTTGATTGTTTTATTTTGGAGCCGTAAGGAGGCAGGCGCCATGTTTATGTTGTGATTGTGAACTTTTTTTTCCTGTTTTTGTGGTCAGATAGGGAGGAAGTGTATCAATCTGTTGTTTTGCTATTTTCTTTTACAGGAGCTAATCTTGTTGGAGTGTTTAAAACTTGTGTATCTGAACCTGTAGCTGTACATTTGAACGAACAAAAGGTAAATGCGTTTTCTGGAGCTGCTGTGGTTGCAGACGAGTTCATAGGATGGTATTTCCATCTTCACGTCAGCCCAAATGTCAGTTCTTTAATATTGAGCAAGCAGGGAAAGAAGTGTCTAATAATTCAAGAGAGGTGGCAGATAAGAGTCATGAAACTGACTCAAAACATTCCACTCTCTTTGTTTCTACTGTTTAGATCCAGGCCGCCTGATCGTTTATTCTTACTAGTTCTATTTTCCTTTGCACTGACTCTCTGGGTAAGACCATCTCGATTCTAAGGGACACTGGGGCAACCCAATATTTTGGCAGATGCCTTACCATTCTCAGCCGAAACATACTCCGAGGCAGATGTGTTAATACGAGGGATTGAGTTAGGATGTGTGAGGTTGCCAGTGCATGTGGTTTATCTTAACTCTGATCTGGTGACAGGCACAGTTCCTATTGGTGTGCAAGCCTTTTCTTGGGGAATGACTTAACAGGTGGTAAGGGTTTCCCCTCTCCAGTTGCCGTTTATAGACCAGAGATCTCTCCTGATCGTGCACTGGCACAGAAGTGGGAAGAGACTGTGAATCTGGCGGACTCATTCTTGAGTCCAGCAAAAGATTCAAAAGAGCACTCTATCTATTACACCACAGTCAACTCCTGAGGAGTCTGTGAATTCAGATTTAAAGGTAGCATCTCTGAAATTTAATAGAGAATACTTAATCACCGCTCAAAGGTCTGCTAAATCTCTAGCACCCAGCATTGAAGCTGCTGTTCAGTTTGATGTATAGTGGTGTGGTACTAGAACCGCTTTCATTTGGGAAGATGAATTTCTAACGCGTCATTGGAAGCCACATGATGTTGATGATGCTTTAGCTTATCATCATTCTCAGGTATTGCAGCTTGCCCATGAGCATCCTCCAAAGCATATCTGGTAGTTCATCCAAGATGAAATTACGGTAAGACGTGTAAAAAAAAATCTTTCAACCTGATGATTTAATTTTAATCACAAAGCCATACAAAACAATTCTGTTGCTAATGTGATGACCAAAGTCTACGGCATCTTGTTCAAGAGAAGATAATTTCATCAAATGTCAGGGACACGTCTAAATAATTCAGAGGTACTGTGTAACTTGGACTCGTACCTTGCTCACTTGCCTGAGCCAACGTACAGATTTAGTTCAATTGATAAGAGAGTATCCTGCTTTGTTTTTTGATGTTCTGCGCCAAACTACTGTCCTCACATGACTTTGATGTAGGTGACTCTAAACCTATTGAACAACATCCATACTGTCAATTCAAATAAACGAGAAATAATGAAATCAGAAGTTGAATATTTGTTGCAACATGGTATTGGTACACCCAGCCAAAGTCCCTGGAGTTTGCCATGCTTGCTTGTCCCCAAATCAGATTTTCTTTTCGTTTCTGCACTGACTATCATACAGTTAATAGCATAACAAAATCCAACTCTTTAAATCTTCCTCGAATAAAGGACTGTGTTGACAGAATTGGTTACGCCAGATATGTCACAAAGTTACATCTTCTTAAAGGATACAGGCAGGTGCCCCTTATACCCAGAGACTCAGAAGTATCTGCTTTTGCAACCCCTGAGAACTTTATGCAATACTCTGTAATGGAATTCGGAAAGCAAAATACCCCTGTGACCTTCCAATGCCTAATTCAGCGAGTATTGTCTGGAGTAACTAATTTTGAGGTCTGTGGTGTGGAGATGTGGAGATATCTAAATAGATCTATATGGTGATCTATTTAGATAGTTGGGAAGATCATCTGAGTAGCTCTACCCAAGTTTTTAATAGATTGTCTACTAAATCATTGACATCATTGATATTAAACTTGGTGAAGTGTGAATTTGCCAAGGCAGTAGTTGTCTATCTTTGTAAGAAGGTGGGCCAAGGGATGGTGAGGCCTGTTGAAAGAAAAGTTGCTGTCATTTCCCCCCTCCTACTAATAAGAGAACTGAGAAGATTTCTGGGTATGGTTGGGTATTACAGGAGTTTCTATAAAAACTTTGCTTTTGTGGTTTAATGCTGTTTAATTTAATGCTGCAAAGACCTGTTGTGCTATGCCCCAGTTCTTTCTGCTCCAAATTTTACTTTGCCCTTTAAGCTGCAGGTGGATGCAAGTTCTTCAGGGGCAGATGCTATTCTGCCACAAGAAGACTAGGCTGAGGTAGAGTATCATATGAGTTATTTCTCCAAGAAGTTCAGCAAGTGTCAGCAGATGTACAGTACTATTGAAAAATAGGCTTTAGCCTTACTCTTAGCACTGCAACCCTTTGAAGTTTACTTGGGTGGTAGCTGTAATCCAGTGGTGGTTTACACGGATCACACCCCTTAGTAGTCCTTGGGAGAATGTGCAACTCAAATCAATACCAAATGTGCTGGTCTTTTAATTATTCGACATAAGAAAGGTGTGGAGAATGTGGTGGCTGATGCACTGTCTAGAATGTTTAGTGGTAATGCATGGAATATAAATGGCATTTATAAAAATTTTGTGAACCTAATTTATGAGTTACAACCATTTCTTTAGGGGTACTGTTTGTAACTGTAATGGGTGGGGTTTTACGTCCATAGAAGTATTTACACAACAATACCCTAACATGCTGACTTATGTAGAGACTAACATTTCTTTGAAGAAATCTGTTTATAATAGGCTATTAGAGTTGAACTTATTCTGTCCTGCTGACTTAATAAATTATTAAAACTGTCCGCAGAGAGTATGGCTAGAATGGTCGACTAGTCGGTTGCAAAGAAATATGTTTAAACGGTTATGAAATTAGTGAGTTAACATGTCCCTAGTAGTAGATAGAAATATGTGAGCACAGTAAAATCGGGAAGGTGTGAGGAGGATCCCAGGGCTGTCTGTACCTTGTATGCAATACTGTTGAGAACCTTCATGGCCAGATCAGAGACATCTGGAAATGGATCAGCCGCAAGATGCAGTAACACCCTCCAAATCTGAGTATATACGCTGTTAAAAGACACTCCTGAAAAGAGAAAACACATTTTAACACATTTAAGTTAGTTTCATTTTAAATAAAATAATGTATTTGATACAATGAATGTGTATTTGTGAAGTAACAGCTCAGTAGACTGAAGACATTCTCTATTATTCTCTCACACCAGTTTATACAGAACAGTTAAAGTTGTTTATGATTTTGTCAATACATTTAATAAAAAATAAAAAAAATAAAACTGAATATCCTGTACAGTTATTAAGGTCACTAATTACTTCACCTCCCTGTACCAATAAAAAGTTAACTATCTATAAACACAAAGGTAATGAGCAGACCTCATCCATCTTTAATTAGAAGCTGTCATTGGCTGGTCTGGAAATTATGTGATTTCAGAAGCAGGAAACAGCTGTGGGAATGCATTGACTTCAATCAGAATTTTTCTCTCCTTTTCCTAGAGTGAACACAACTGCAGCTGATATTATCAGTCTTTTGTATTTTTCAGTCTTCTTTCTCTTTATCCATCAATTTTCACGTGTTTTCATTTTATAATCGCCTGTAGCAGTTACTAGTTCATCCTCCTCTAAACCAATCAGGTGATCAAAACACACATTTCTTTAATTACATAACGGTGCTATCCTCACCTCATTATGAGACAGGGTGCATCTGCAATGTGAGCTAACTATCTTATTGGCTTAATGTGCACTGGAGCACACGTAGAAGTGTATGTGAACATCAACGCATTCACAATCCATAGTGCTTCATAAATTCAGTCTCTAGGGCCACCTCCAAATCATTCATTCTTTATGCAATTTTCTTTACCCACACAATAGCAACAGGTATGGAGAGCAGATGTTCAATGATCTGAAAGCTAATAAAGTATCTTCTGATCATTTTTTTAAATTCTGACATTTTAACTGAAATTAGTAATACTTTTCTACAAATCAAAAACTAAAGTGAGAGTATAATATGGTATATGGTGGGGCTTTGGCACACTATTTTTTCAAAAATAAAAAAAACATTCTACTGACCATAAGCTAGGTGTAACTTAAAAGATCAGACTAATGATCATTATTAAGGCTTTCAATCTCTTGAACATTTTAATCACTTCATAACCTAAATAACCATGTGATATGCTGATTAATAAATAAAATAGTCAATTAATTGCAAATATTTGCTCAGAATGCATTATTGCATCAGGCAAAAAAAGTCATCCTTTTTCCCCCAATCATTATTCTTTATAAAAATATATTTTGAGGAGATTTGAAGCAGCTATCTATGCCTAAAATTACTCCCAGAGAAGAATACATTAAGAATTTTCATTGAGCTAAATGTCTCCAAGAAAACAATACCAGTGAATATTTAATTACATCTCTTCAAGTGTTCAAAGAAACACTTGAGAGCAGAATTACTATTAAAGTACCCTATGGATATTTCCATATATAACTACTGTATTTCCTGATATTTCTATTTCTGTACTGAATTGCACTTTATTAATATTTATATGAAACTACAAATCAAAATTATTCTAGTTTTTGTGTTGTTATATATTCTGTAACTTCACTTGAAGCACAACATGTACCATAAACGACAGTAGTAACTGATGGAAAGTGTAGACGGAAGGTGCTTTGAACCCTGGACTCTGTTCAGGCTGTTCTAGCGCTCATTTTCCTGCATTGCCTGCCTACTGATTTCTGTATGCAAAACACTACTGCTTCTGGAGAATTAGTCATATATATATACACATATATACAGGGAGTGCAGAATTATTAGGCAAATGAGTATTTTGACCATCGTTATGCATGTTGTCTTACTCCAAGCTGTATAGACTGGAAAGCCTACTACCAATTAAGCATATTAGGTGATGTGCATCTCTGTAATGAGAAGGGGTGTGGTCTAATGACATCAACACCCTATATCAGGTGTGCATAATTATTAGGCAACTTCCTTTCCTTTGGCAAAATGGGTCAAAAGAAGGACTTGACAGGCTCAGAAAAGTCAAAAATAGTGAGATATATTGCAGAGGGATGCAGCAGTCTTAAAATAGCCAAGCTTCTGAAGCGTGATCATCGAACAATCAAGCGTTTCATTCAAAATAGTCAACAGGGTCGCAAGAAGCGTGCGGAAAAACCAAGGCGCAAAATAACTGCCCGTGAACTGAGAAAAGTCAAGCGTGCAGCTGCCAAGATGCCACTTGCCACCAGTTTGGCCATATTTCAGAGCTGCAACATCACTGGAGTGCCCAAAAGCACAAGGTGTGCAATACTCAGAGACATGGCCAAGGTAAGAAAGGCAGAAAGTCGACCACCACTGAACAAGACACACAAGCTGAAACGTCAAGACTGGGCCAAGAAATATCTCAAGACTGATTTTTCTAAGGTTTTATGGACTGATGAAATGAGAGTGAGTCTTGATGGGCCCGTGGCTGGATTGGTAAAGGGCAGAGAGCTCCAGTCCGACTCAGACGCCAGCAAGGTGGAGGTGGAGTACTGGTTTGGGCTGGTATCATCAAAGATGAGCTTGTGGGGCCTTTTCGGGTTGAGGATGGAGTCAAGCTCAACTCCCAGTCCTACTGCCAGTTTCTGGAAGACACCTTCTTCAAGCAGTGGTACAGGAAGAAGTCTGCATCCTTCAAGAAAAACATGATTTTCATGCAGGACAATGCTCCATCACACGCGTCCAAGTACTCTGGCAAGAAAGGGTATAAAAGAAGAAAATCTAATGATATGGCCTCCTTGTTCACCTGATCTGAACCCCATTGAGAACCTGTGGTCCATCATCAAATGTGCAATTTACAAGGAGGGAAAACAGTACACCTCTCTGAACAGTGTCTGGGAGGCTGTGGTTGCTGCTGCACGCAATGTTGATGGTGAACAGATCAAAACACTGACAGAATCCATGGATGGCAGGCTTTTGAGTGTCCTTGCAAAGAAAGGTGGCTATATTGGTCACTGATTTGTTTTTGTTTGGTTTTTGAATGTCAGAAATGTATATTTGTGAATGTTAAGATGTTATATTGGTTTCACTGGTAAAAATAAATAATTGAAATGGGTATAAATTTGTTTTTTGTTAAGTTGCCTAATAATTATGCACAGTAATAGTCACCTGCACACACAGATATCCCCCTAAAATAGCTAAAACTAAAAACTACTTAAAATATTGATACAAAAATATTCAGCTTTGATATTAATGAGTTTTTTGTGTTCAGTGAGAACATGGTTGTTGTTCAATAATAAAATGAATCCTCAAAAATACAACTTGCCTAATAATTCTGCACTCCCTGTATATATATAGTGGAGTTCGGTTATGTTGACGGCCTTGGGGGTTGCAAAAAAGCGATGAGATAACCGCTTAGCGAGATAACCAACACCCAATATGGCAATTTATTTGATGAAGCAATCGGCATGCTATAAAAATGTACATACACTGTATATGCTTGCTAACAACAAAAGGCATTTGTGCACCAACTAACAGCAGAGATTGTACCTCTGTTTTGAGATTGCTACTTTATGTTTATGTTGGAAATATACCTATAAGAAGGCGTATGCTGTTGTGCGCGCTGTTCTGGTGTGTGTATGCTGTTCTGGTGTGAGCGTGTGTGAGGAGGAGAGAGATGGCAGCTCTACCGCTGACTGCTATATGGCATAATCTACTGTTTCTATTTTCCTTCTTTTATTTGTGATGTTTATGAGTGTTTTCTTTTTCCTGGTTTGTACTTGTGCTCTTTACAAGTCTGAGAAGAGTGTGAAACCCATCTATAAACCTCGTCATCTGGGCAGTCGTCAACCACTCCAGCCAGCCAGTGCAAGATTTACCAGTAAATCAATAAAAACCACCTTCGATTCTCGATACAAACCTTTAATCATATTCTCTAACAGTCATTTCACTCGGACACAGTTCTGAAAAGTATTGCACATGCGGTTACAATGGTTTCTTTAAAATCTAAAATGCTTTGTCGAGTTTTGCCTTTAACGGTCTGCTTGAAAACAAATGCTTATAAGCTTCTATCATAACAACGTCTTTGTCAAATGTAATCTGCGTTGTGTAATTTCGTAATCACTCTTGAACACCAGCATTCCTCCCATCAAAATGTAATTTATTGAATTGAATATGAATATTGAATTGGACTAACTCAAATAAGTTTGAGGACTCTGAAGCAATGAAAACAGCTCGCACAGCAATACACAACGCACTGTGAAAGAGAGTAAAGAAAATAATTTCAAAGAAGAAAATTGTGCTCGAGGTCACAATTATATAACATGAAATCATCAATTACACAACATTCAGCCCTTATGACATGACATGACAAAGTAATGCATCCTAAATGCATCCTTATGTAAAATCATAATCTGGCAAAATGACAAGTGGCCGGAAAGACCAAAAATGGTCATGGCATGCATGTGCAGTGAGCTCGGCGCACTCACAGTGAACTAGGTACGATTATGAGCCACGAGTTTACCATGTGAAGTGGTGAATTTGTCCCTGTTTTGTGCTCGAGATACCAGAATTCGGCGAGGTAAAAGAATCAACGTAACCGATGAGAAAATACTAAGACAAATAGGGAGATTGGCGGTTCGTCAATGTCAAAATATTTGTGAAAACCAATCAAATCAGAGAAGACGGGCTTTGTGTGCACACAGCTGTGAGTGCTTTGGGATGGAGGTGGGGCACAACAGCACTTTCTGCTCATTGAGAAGCGTAAGAACGATATGTGCTTTCACTTCAGAGAGTCTCCAATAACTGCAGATAAAGTCGTTAGATTTTTCGCGAGTTGCTTTTTTGAAAATGTGGTCTGAATACTCGCTAAGTATAGCGACAAAGGCGATTATACCAGATTTTACAAACCCCGCAGGGGGGGTGCGGGATATATAAGGGTGCGGACTATATCACCATTTTTTTACACATAATATTTCAATATAAAAAAAATTGCGGTATTTTCTTTCTGTTTTTCTTTCATGCACGGGTTGTCTGGCCTCTGTACTGTCAGTCTTACAGCTGGCGCTGAAAGGCTGTCTGACCTGTCAATCATGCAAGAAGACTTGATTGGCTGTCTGTCAATCTGATAGCTGGCTCTGATAGGCTTTCTGACCTGTCAATCATGCAAGACGACGTGATTGGCTGTCTATCACTCTGATAGCTGGCTCTGATAGGCTTTCTGACCTGTCAATCATGCAAGAGGACGTGATTGGCTGTGCTGCCATGATAGCGTGCTCTTCTCATCCGATCAACACACTTTCAGGGGGACAAGCAAAGGGACGAACACAGCGCAGCGCAGGGAGGGGAGAGGCTACTTTGGAGAGAGGGAGAGACTGCTCTTTCATTTTCTTCTGATTTTGACTTGTTTGTTTTCTTATTGTGTGAATTTCATGCACAAGCACTGTGTACCGAGCCTGAAAAGTTACAATAATTGACATCATGCGAGCAACATTCGAAATTCGAATCGTGAACTTGCACAAAAAAATTCATCATGGGTGCGGGATATCTGAGGGTGCGGATATATATATATATACACAGTGGAGTTCAGTTATCTCGACGGCCTCGGGGTTGCAAAAAAGCGTTGATATAACCGTTTAGCGAGATAACCTATACCCAATATATCTATGTATTAGATGAAGCGATCGGCATGCTATAAAAATGTACATACACTGTATATGTTTGCTAACAGCAAAAGGCATATGTGCACCAACTAACAGCAGATATTCACCAGAATACAATAAAAAACACCTTCGATTCTCCATACAAACCTTTAATTATATTCTCCAACATTGCAAACACAATGATCGCTCAGAGTGTAAAAACGGGCACAACACACGTGTAAACACATTCGCTCATAACAGTCATTTCACTCTGACACAGTTCTGAAAGTATTGCACACGCGGTTAATATGGTTTATTTACAAAGTCTAAAATGCATTGTTGCTTTTTGCCTTTAATGGTCTGCTTGAAAACAAATGCTTCTATCAGTAACGACGTCTTTGTCAACGTAATCTGGGAATTCCTGGACAATGATGCTTCACTGAACGCACACACTCACAGTAGTGTGTGCACACACACTCACAATAGCTCGATTCACTGAACACATAGACTCACTGCAGGCGCGCTAGACTCACTGAACACACTCACGCACTCACAGACGCGCTCGACTTGGCTCAACTCCTGCACCTCCTCTTCTAAAATAGCATCTAGCAGGCTTTAGACTTCCGTGAGTCTTAGACACCCGCCACTCTTAGACACCCGCCACTTCTGCGGCTGCGCGGGACTGTACGTGCATACGCGCATGCGCAGTGAACTAGTTGCGCTCATGATTTACGAAATAACCATGTGAAGTAACGACTTTGTCCGAGATATTTGCTCGAGATATTAGTTTAGAGATATTAGAGATATATTAGAGATATTAGATATTAGTAAACCGAGGTATTACTGTACATATACATATATATATATATACAGTAATACCTCGGTTTACGAGCGACTTGGTATACGAGCAAATCGGTGTACGAGCAAGGAGGGTCGAATCGGTGTACGAGCATTGTATCGGTGTACGAGAAAAAAATTCCCTCACCCATGCGCAGTTCTGTGCGGAAAAAGTCCTAACGCTCAGCATCCTTGTGCGCATTTTTACATGAAATATCCTAATGACAGCCTCTCATAACACAGTCAGGATGTTCCAACCCCTTTTATAACCCCTTAACTCATTAATTGGCTCTATCATTCACCACAGTGATATTTTCATAAGTGATTTACAGAAGTTTTTACCTCATATTCTAAAAATTAATTAATTGTGATCACTATTGTTCACATAGTGAAATATACACGGTTTTAGCCAAATAATAAACAAAGTAATAGGGTTAGACAAACCATATTTTTATACAAACAACATATAAGCCTCTCCTACAAATGAGCACTGTTTTCATGTTCGTCGGACCTGCCGTTTCTCTGCAGTATCGGCAAAAGCGCAAGGAGTAAAATGTGACTTCTTACCCCGTGAGCGGGGCTCGTTTTAACAGACAGCGGGTTAGTTGTAACACCATGTTATCCAATGCAAGTTCATTCACGCATTTTTATTTGTTTAAAAAAGTTGCGTCTTGATGATCATAAGCATAACTTTTTCCTTTATTTTTTTACATTTGTTGTGTTTTGAACAATGTAATGACATGAAAAACGTTTTAATAGGTTAATACAATGCAAAATATATGATTATTGATGCAACTTGTTCAATGCGGCTTAGTGTTACAACTAACCCCGCACTGTCTTGTTTACTTCAGGACCGGATAGCAGCCACTATGTTTTTCACGTCTTTCAAAATGGTACCATCTTTTAGCCAAGAAGATGGTAATCATAACAATATAAGATTAGACTAACAATCTTTCACATATTCTTTGAAAATCGAAAAACAACTACTATAACAAAAAATATTTACATGCTGCCAAAAGAGTTTTTCCTGTGGTTCTCATCCAAACTTCTATGAAATTTCTCGAAAAATGGACAGAAGACATGTGCAAACAGTGTGATGAAAAGCCCTTTAGCACGTCACATTTATGCCCCTGCAACTATCTAAAAAAAAAAAAAAAATCGCTGTTACTATTTACCCCGAGTTACTTTGTGCCCCGCGCTCCCCTAGTTCTCTCGCGGCTCCCGTAAATTCGTTCTCATGCGGCTCCCGCGAATTCGTTCGTTCCAGGCTCCCGCGAATTCGTTCGTTCCAGGCTCCCGCGAATTCGTTCGTTCCAGGCTCCCGCGAATTCGTTCGTTCCAGGCTCCCGCGAATTCGTTCGTTTGCAGCTCACGTGAATTAGGTCTTTCACGGCTCCCATGTTCCACGACTTTAACTCTGGATTATCACTCGTTTGTTTTCTGCACTATTATAATAAATTCACTCATTTGCTTTCATCCTTGCTTTCCCCACTCCCCTCTCCTCCCTCCTCTCTCTCCTCCAAGCAGGCTGCTCAAACCTGACATGCATTACAGTAAATTGTCAAGTATTTCTAGAGTTTAATTGTCAATTATTAATTAGTATTTATATGAGATCTTAATGGTTACAATTTTAACTGCAATTAATAGGGTAAAACCAAAAAAATATTTAAAATGGGCATTTGTGGTCATGTGGAACGAATTAATTGATTTTTAGTGCATTCTTATGGGGACATTTGTTTTGGTGTACGAGCATTTTGGTTTACGAGCTCGCTCTTGGAACGAATTAAACTCGTAAACCGAGGTATTACTGTATATATATATATATATATATACATATATATATATATACATACATATATATACACAGTAATACCTCGGATACTGAGACTCACGTGTGTTCACAGTCCAACAATGACGTTCTTAAAGGGCCATACACTTTTAGAGAACAGCATACTATAACAGTTATAACTCTGTACAGATCATATACATAAGTGATTTACAGCGGTTTTGCCTCGTGTTGTTGCATTAATTGTGATCGCTATTCTTCACGTTGTAATATCGTTACAAATGTTGAAGGAACTAGTTAATCTGATGTATTCAATAAGTGTTAAGTTAACAGTTTTGTCACTTTAAGAGGGCGGTGTTTCAGTCGGCGCTAGAGAGAGTTGAGTTCTGAGGGATTTGAGAGAGCTCCGAAGCAGAGATAGATTTGATTCTTCTGTTATGTATAGCGTGGTTTGAAGCCAGAACCGCAATCCGATAGTTCTCAATAAAATCTCTGAATGAGAAGGAACCTGTCTGGTTATTAAAAGAAGCAACGCTACAATATAGTGAAATATATAAGCAGTAACACCCCACCCCTCCCCGCTCCTCTCGATCATGCCAGCAGTGAAGAAGTAAAGTGTGTTACAGTAAATAGTTAATAATGACAGTTAAACTCTAAAAATACTTAATTAGTATTTATATGAGATCTTAATGGTTATAATTTTAAATGTAATTAATAGGTTAAAACCCAAAAAATATTTAAAATGGGCATTTATGGTCGTGTGGAAGGAATCAAGTGATTTTTAGTGCGTTCTTATGGTGGAAATTGTTTTGGTGTACGAGCATTTTGGTTTACGAGCTCGCTCTTGGAACGAATTAAACTTGTAAACTGAGGTATTACTGTATATATATATATATATATATATATATATTTAGATTATATATCAAGATTTACTAGGCAAATTGCATGCGTCACAATATATATATATATACACACATACGCATACATACATACATGCATACATATATATATATATATATGTGTATGTATGTATGCATGCATGTATGTATGTGTATATACACACACATATATATATTGTGACGGGTGGAGCCAACGACAGACACAGTGGGAGAGGTGACAAGATTTACTAGGCAAATTGCATCCAGCAACACAGCAAGGCAAATTTTCTTGCACAGCGACTTGCTGTTCATGTCGTGTGACTGGGTCCTCCACTGACCACTCCCATCAGCAACGTGGCTGAAGCTCAGGCTTAGTTGGGTGGGGAGTTAGTAGCGTACTTGGATAGGGTTCTTGTTTCTTGGGTTATTTGTACTGCCTCGACTTGAGCCTCACAGCTGGTTCCAGGTCCTTCCTCAATCCCGAGGAGGCTGCAGTAGGCAATCTGTCCTGGCGTTTAGATAAATGCTGAATGGAGGAGAATTTTGAATGCTGAGAAGAAAAGCTGCAGCCCTTTTTCTCTGAGGCCCTCATCTTTGTCAGGATCTGTCATATGAGCACCAGGTCTGCAGCCAAGCACAGTATCCAGAACGACTCTGTATTCAAACGTCTCACATCCAAGCCCTGCAGCCACTTGCAATATATTTATACTTGAAGCACCACAATTTATGTCTTCTCAACCATGTGGACTGTAGCACGGTATGGCTTATAGGGTGGCAACGACTTCCACCCAGTAGGTCTGCCACAGGTGGGCTGCAACGGCTTTCTCAATGGGCAGAGGTTTGCCTGGTCAACAGAAGAGAAGAGATACGGTCCTGCGGCCAAGGCTCGGGCTGAGTGACAGAAACGTGAGATTTCGTCATGTACTTCTGGAAAAATGGGGAATACACAGAACACATATCATTCTGTTCCCCGCTGGCTTTTCCAGAGATGCCCAGTCAAGGTCCAGGTTGTTAACAGCTCCTCATCAATAGCTGTAAGGTAATCTCAGTCACCTCACCTCTACTTCCCATAGCCAGTGCACAGTTCAGGTGGATCATTTGTTAACAGAAAGAACAGACAGGCCTATCCAGCATAGACTCTACATGAGCATGGCCAAAGCAGAAGATAGACATATTGTGTATGCAAAACTCCTTGACGGACATTGTGTTTATGCCTGATGGCGAGAAGGGGAGTGGTGAGCGAAAGTATAATCCTCTTAAAACAATGGCGAGAGGTATCCAATGCTAGCAATTCTTGTTTCTTGATGGAAAAAGATTGAGAGGTAATGGCAACGAGCGCCAAGCTACATAGTGGATGACTCTGCCACTAGCTCACGACAGTATGTGTGGCTGATGACAGAAAAACCAATGATGAGCCTCAAAACATAGAAGAAAGTGGGGTTGAGGAAAAAATGGAATGGATTGAAATATAATGTAATAAGTAATGTAATAAGTATAATAAATAAGTAATAATAATGGCAGCTTGAATGTTTAGTTCAAAATGTTTTCAGAAGTATAAAGTTGTGAAAATATCCATAAATTGGGTTTAATACTGATAATGTGCAGTGTACTAAATCATTTAAGTTAGGATGCTGCCATATAAGGCAGTTGTCTATCTATGCAGCTCACTGGATTTTGGTACAAAACTTAAATTTGGCCTCACAATGACAAAAGTAACAATATGAAATATCAGAACCTGAACCAAGGGATTGATCAGAGCAAAACATAAACGTCATATAATAAAGAGTGTGTGAAAGAGAAAGAGCTTTTACACCAGGTTTGATTGATGAGACTAAATTAATTAAATTTAGAGGATCTATATTTTGAATTAGCACAAAAAAAGCTCAATTCTGCTCTGGAGGAATTTGGAGTTTTCTGCTCTCTTGATTTAGTAATTTTTAAGCTTTATCTGCAGAACAAATAGACGGACAAAGATTGAGCAACCAGCTTGTTCTTATGTAGGGTTCTTAGCCTTCCTTCTATATTCTCAGAGATAGGACCAAACTTGTGTGGAACAGAACTCAGTTCAGTATACCATATTTCCCATTAACCATCAGATTAAAATTATAGTGAGATTAATGAATAATAGATTAGAAGTGTTATAAAAAGTGAGGTGACATTTTGGCTAAACTGCTTCTATAAGCAGGGGTGCACATATCTTTTTCAGTGAGTTACTCAGGTGAGTACCAGGAGATTGTGTTTGGTACTCACATATGTAGCATTGTTCTAATAAGTGCAGTCTTTCTCACTGTCCTCTTCACTGTCGCCTCCACTGTCCTCTGCGGCGCGATCGACCTGTCCTCCGCGAACGCGGAAGTAGCGGAGCAATCGATCTGTCGACCGGATGGCGGCGTCAAAAGAGCCATATATGGCTCGCGAGCCATAGGTTTCCGACCCCTGGCGTGGCATAATCCGCGTACCCCCTTCAAGTGAATGATATGCACTACAGTGCGCTCATCGTTAACTTTTCGGCTCAGGCTCCAGTTGCCGTTTCTTTGAAGGTGGTGAAACGCCAAAAAAGCTGCTTAATGTCTGTTGCTTTTTGGACATCTCTTACTGTAAGGTTGTGTACGATGAGATGAGAAGATCGGTTAAGTATGCAAAGGCGCTTAGTGACTCAAGTGGGTCTACGCATTTATGATTTTTGTTGCGCACCTGCGTACCAGTTATGTGCACCCGTGTCTATAAGAGACAAATAAACTGGGTCTACATTTGCTCTGACAATGATTTGAACATGACTGAAAATTAATTTACATTTACACATTTGGCAGACGCTTTTATCCAACGCGACTTACATTCAAGATATACATTGTCATCAGTTCTAGCTTTCCCTGGGGATAAAATCCATGACCTTGGTGTTCCAAACACCAATGCTCTACTGCTTGAAATCAGGAATTTGGTCATGACTGGGTTTGATGTTCAGTTTAAATTGATCGATAAATTATGTCTTGGAATACTGACAATAACCAGCATGTGTTACATCAAGTCTAGTCTGGTGTTGTTTCTCTGACATTTACATTGTTAGTTCTGTTTGGCTGTTCTGTTTGTTTTGGCTTTGAAATATTAGGGTTGAATGAAAGGGCATTTTGTAGGAACTGAGAGTGAATCAGACAGCAATGACTTGTTTACTGACCAAGAAGTAGAATTCTACAGAAAGTCCAAGTCAAAACCCATGAACAAAAAAATCAGAAGACCCTTCCATTTTGAGCACAATTCAGTCTGGAAAAAAACTCCTCCACAGCCAAGTAATCCCAACTAAAGGTAGAACACTGTCAACTACAGTGGAGTTCACTTATTTCGAGTCACGGTTAACTCGCCAATCCTATTATGTCGACGTTTTTGAAGTGGAACCGCCAAACTCCCCATTTGTCTTATTATTTTCTTGTGGGTTATGTTGATTCTGTTATGTTGCTGAAATCTTATATCTCGAGCACAAAAAAGCGACAAATTCGCCACTTTACATGGTTATTTTGTGACTAATTTGCGTACCTAGTTCACTGCGAGTTTGCGTTGCACTTGGATCGCGGATCACTCCCTGTCACTGATCTCATCTGAGGGATAACACACTGTAGCATCCCGCACGTCTTTTGTGATTTTGTGAGCAATCTTTGTGTTTGCATTCTCGGAGAATATAATTAGGGTAAGGTTTATAAGGTTTGTATCAAGAGTCGAAGGTGTTTTTTTATTGTGGTGGTTTTACATATGCCTTTTGTTGTTAGCAAACATACACTGTACTGTGTATTTGTACTTTTTTTTAGATGAATGCCGATCGCTTCATCAAACAAATCGCGGCAACACTGTTGTGTAAAAAGACACCAAAAACACGAGCATGTACATTCTCATTTAATAACTCACATCATGTACATCAATAAATGTTCCTTTTTCGTCTTGCAAGGATTGTTGTCTTTGGCACTTGCAATATCACTCTGACAGCTGGCGCTGATAGGCTGTCTGACCTGTCTCGCTAAACAGTTATCTCGATGCTTTTTTGCAACCTCCGAGGCCGTCGACATAACTGAACTACACTGTATTAGGCAATTTAACCAAGATAAATGGGCTCGTAAATGAGTCTCAAAAGGAAAATCATGAGTTAACACCAAAATGTGTCCTAGCTAGAGCAGGAAAGATGATAACAAGAAATTTATGTGAGATGAGGAGAAACAGTTATGCCCCGAACTAAAGACAATGTCTAATTGGTAAAGACCCCTTTAAGGGTTGGACAAAGGACACATTTAAAAACATAGGACACATTAGGTTAAGACTAAAGGATAAGACTGGTAAAAGGGGTTAAGATGGAGGTCAAGACAGAACATCATCATGCAAGCCCCCTAACTACTTTTTTCTCACCTATTTTACTTTTCTTTCTTTTACTTAGTTCCTTTACTTTTCCACTGAAAGTATTTGCTGAAAAAGCTTCAGTCCATGACTTTGTAGTCTTTGCTCGCTTCCATTCATTCACCAACACACCAACTGATTGGCTGCTTAAGACATCACTTTAGATGTGAAAAGACCTCCAGCAAATCAACAAACCTGGTTAGCCCCTTTTTAGAACAGAACGGAATTCCCATTAACAGCACCAACAACAAAAGCAAGAACTGTCACGTGCATTGATATAAAGTTTAATGACCCAGAGTAAAAAACAAAGTGTTAAATTGATGATAGTTTACTCAGTTTAGGTCTTATAAGTCAATTTATTGCTAGAAACTTGGGATTTATCTCTTTAACTCTCTTTAGCTCAGGGGTCTCAAACATGCGGCCCGCGGGCCAATTGCGGCCCTTGAAACGATATTTTGTGGCCCGCGGGACCATATGAAAGTTTAATGTAAGTGCGGCCCGCGAGTTTTGAATGAATAGCGCTTTACCGCGTTGTGTGTGTGTGCGAAAGGTTCCTTTTTCATGCGAGCTGGAGCTGTACAAGCCAACCAATCACAGTGGAGTATATGACTCCAGGGGGCCAATCACAGTGGAGTAAATGACTCCGGGGGCCAATCACAGTGGAGTAAATGACTCCCGGGGGCGGGGCATCAGCCGGGCTTGAGGCAGACAGAGAAACAACTGTGGAGCTGCTCGTGTAATATCACATTTGTCAAAGCCGTCATAGAATTATTACTTCTTATTGTGTTTGAAATTGAGCATGTTTGACTTCGAGCTGGACGAAGTGAATGTTACTGTTATCGGCGTTGGGTTTAGCGTCATTCGGATTGTATTTGTTTTTCCATAATTTGAAATGGGCTGATTTGCGGGACATCGGTGTTATAATATAGAAAATAAAATCCAGTAAATATCGCCTCCGTGGCTGCATCCCATTGTTTGTATATAATAAATTTATTAATGGTGTCCCACAGTCCCAGCTAATTATTAACAGCCGGTAGCAGTCGCCTACATCTGTATTTTCTACCATATAAAATATTACGATGTTCATGTCATCAGGAAAGTATGGAAGCCCGTTTTCGCCACAGTTGAGAAAAAAAAGGATTATTTAAGTCATAATAATGAGAGAGTTTCTCATAATAATGACTTAGTATCTGGACAGAATTAGAAAGTTTCATAATATGACTTAATATCTCGAAATAATGATCAAATTTCTTATAATAATGACTTATTATCTCAAAATAATGAGAGAGATTATCATAGTAATGACTTAGTATCTTAAAATAATGAGAATTTCTCATAATAATGACTTAATATCTGGAGAAAATGAGAGTTTCATAATATTGACTTCTCAAAATAATGACAGTTTATCATAATAATGACTTAGTATCTCGAAAAAAATAGTAACTTTTTCCTCAACCTTGAACTTCAGTAAGTCCAAGTACATAGAAGAAGAAGCCATTGAAGTTAAAAAAAACTGTCAATAATGACGTTTGAGAAAATATTTTTTTTTGTGGAATTCTTGATGCGGCCCTGTCTCACCCAAACTCTGCCTCCTGCGGCCCCCAGCTCATTTGAGTTTGAGACCCCTGCTTTAGCTGATTCTTTCCTCGACTCGTTTGAATGTATGTGTGCGTGCTTATGTGTTAGATATTAGTTTTGTGTTAGAACAATCAAAGTCTTGTTTGTACTTAAAGGAGAAGTGTCTTGTGTTATGTGCTTACAAATTTAAACTGCTGTCTTAAACTGCTGACTTTGTTACATTGCTGATATTAGTATTTTCATGATACATATATAAGCTTCAGAGCTGATAATTATAGTTGAAAGTTTAATTTGTTTGGTGTTAAATAAGTGATTCTTTCAAAATTACCTAATAAAATTTATAAATAATTCCCTTTGAGCTAAATTTCCCTATTTCCCAAACAATCTTCTTGCAAGGACGATTGTTTTTGTACACAATAGATTATAAGATTAAAACAGTTTCATCTCAAGTCAATAGTTTATGTCCCCGTAGTTATTCATTCAACTGATTATCCATTTGACTATGAGTAGTAGTATTTCAATATCTTAAGTTAGTTTGAGGCTTGGAGCCTTTTACTCATTTTCTACAGACTTTGGAAGTATGGAGAACTTTGTTTTCAGTAAACTCTTAAACTTGACTCCTGGTCTTCATTGAGCATACTGGCCTCTTTATGTAGTACAATATAATCAATGTATATGGTCAATAATCAGATACAGTAATACCTTGAGCTATGAGCTACATACGAGTATTCCAAGATACGAACAAGCCTTCCGGCAGATGTTTGCTTCTAGATACGAGTAAATATTCGAGATACGAGCACACATACTGATGCTGATGCTCGTTCACTACACATGTTCGCTGACTTCTATACACATCATCCGCGAGTAGCTGATTTTCTCTCTATTTTGTGCATTATTCTTCATAATAGCAACGATTTCTAAGAAAGTTAGTAGTTGATGACCATGGAAATGAAACTGAATAAATATGAGCGCGGTGCCCACGAGTCATCTAGTATGCACTTATGATCGCAGTACATCCACGATATGTATATACCATCCTAAAGCAGATGGATGTTATTAAGAATGTAAATCCTTCCAGGGGCGTGAGGGTTATATCGAAGTTATGTTCGAATATAAATGATGAGATGGAGAGGCTTCTGTTGTTGTGGATAAAGGAGAAGCAGATGTCCCTCGATAGATATTTTGTTAAAAGGTCTGCGCCAAGTATAAGTGAAAGTGAGGGTAGTCAGGTGAAAAGAGGTAAGAAAAGTGATCAAAAGTAAAGAATACAAATTGAAAAAAAAAAAAAAAAAATAGAAAAGTTTTTTAAAAAATACGAAAGCTGAGTTCAGTTATGCTTAGTTCCTACTATTCAAGAAAATTACAGTTTTTTACGAAATAAACAAGGTACGAAAAGTGATCAAAAGTATTTTACACTACATTTATTTTCAACTATAGATGGCCGCACTGTTGATTCTGAAGGCCATAAG
Organism: Rhodeus uyekii; assembly: GCA_037043235.1. Lineage (NCBI taxonomy): Eukaryota > Metazoa > Chordata > Actinopteri > Cypriniformes > Acheilognathidae > Rhodeus > Rhodeus uyekii. The sequence goes on from JAWRVZ010000318.1 coordinate 172,562, forward strand.
GCAGATTTGTTTGAGCCTGGCAACACATGATGGCTCAATTATGATTGGATAAACGCTCTAACATAAATACCGTATTTTCCTGCATATAACCCACAGACGCAGATAATCCGCACCCTCATATAGCCCGTGGGGATTGGGGTTTTGTGTAAAAAACGTTGGTATAACCCGCACCTTTATATAACCCGTATCCACAGATTTCTGAACTTTTTTGTGTAAGATTACATTTCGAATTTCGAATGTTGCTCGCATGACGACAATTATCCATGGTTTGGTACACAGCACAGTGTGAGAAATTTAAACAATAAGAAAACAAACACAAGTCAGAATCAGAACAAAAAGAAAAAGTAGTCTCTCTTGCTGTACAGCAGCACGTCCCTTAAGAAGCGTATTCTACATGTATTGATCACAGCCAATCACATCGTCTTGCATGATTGACAGGTCAGACAGCCTATCAGCGCCACCTGTCAGAGTGATAGTTCAAGGGCCAAAGACAAAAACCCTCGCAAGAAAGAAAAACAGAAAGAAAATACCGCGAAAAAATGTACTTCCTTAGGGACGTAACAAATATATTGAAATACTATTGCGTGTAAAAAATGTGTGATATAGTCTGAACCCTTATATAACCCCCCCCCCCCCCCCCCCCCGTCCTTGTTAAATCTGGTATAGCCCGTGGGTTATATGTGGGAAAATACGGTATACACTACTGGAAGCAGCACAACCAAGAGAAAAGCCATGACATTATAATTTAATTCAATAAAACATATTTCACAAATATATTATAAGTCAGTATTTCAACTAGTCTATGGTTGTTGGTGAAATGGAGAATCTCACCAATAAGAGAATTTAAGGAAGAGTATGAGCTGACTCTCCTCATCTTGTCGATGGTTTCAAAGGAGAGAAGGTATTCATCATTATCAGGGCTGCCTAGAGTACTGCTGGCACTGCTACTGGTGCTCAGGTTCCCAGGAGAGAATGCTGCTGGCCCACCTTGAACACACAAATAAGAATAAGCACTGTTGGGAACATGGATGGGCAATGTGACCATAATATTATATAAAAAAATGATTAACTTTAAAATAACAACACATATCAAAATACAGTTCTTTTTTGCTGTAAATTAGCTTGTTAAAGTACTAACTTTCACAATTCTTGATATAAATTTCAATACCACTACTAAGTAAAAAGTCCTAAAATAATTCACTGTGAACAAAAAAAAAACTAATTGCAGGCAATAGAATAAAGATAAATGAATTATGATTTTAAAGATAATTTTAAATGCTAAAACTGGATTTATTTACATTAGTACTCAATTAAGGCCTGTTCACACCAAGGATGATATAGTAATACTTAAAAAAAATAGTTCTAAATACAAAAGAAGCAGATTCCACAACCACAACTATAATTATAAAAGCACAGAAGAATAATATCCAATCAGAATACAACAGACTTTAAAGAGAGCTCGAGCATTTAAAGCGGCAGATAAAAAAAACTGTAGCACACTGCGAATTAAATAGAGCGATATGTTAATACAGTGGAGTTCACTTATCTCGAGTCATGGTTAACTCGCCAATACTATTGTGTCGACGTTTTTGAAGTGGAACCGCCAAACCGCCTATTTGTCCCAGTATTTTCTGGTGGGTTATGTCGATTCTGTTATGTTGCCGAATCCTAGTATCTCGAGCAAAAACGAGGGACATTTACGCCACTTCATATGGTTATCTCGTGACTGAGAGTTCATGCGCTGAGTTCGCGTTGCACGCAGCAGATCCTCCCAGATGCAGGAAGAGCAGGAAATCTTCACTCCTCCATGCGCAAATGAATCGCACGTGTTGCAAATGAATCGCAAGCCGGCACTGGCTGATTACGCAATGGCAGTATGGGATGTCAAATGTTCTTTGTCAAAAAATTATTAAATCACTGCACAAATATAAATCGCTGCATTTGTTTGACTCACACAGCCTCAGTCACTCACTCTTGTCCACTGTGTGCACCTGTCTGTGACAAAAGCTAACTAGCTGGCTTGCTTTTTCATGTCTCAGTCAAAACTGTACATCCAAAAATACAGGAAGGAGTGGGAATCAAACCCTGAATTCCAAGGCTGGTTAAAGCCGTTTATTGGTGATAATACGTGGGTATACTTATTTAAAGTATGCAATCTAGTACAGCCACACAACACGCACGCACGCGCACACACACACACACTCACGCGCGCGCCCGCGGAGGCACAAACAAACTCTGTTTCTCACATGCGGTTTGCTCAGCAACGCTGCGGATTGAAGAGCTGAGGTTATTAAAAGACGAATTTGTTAAAAAAGCACATTAGTCAGAACGCAAGAAAGTATGCAATCTAGTACAGCATGATGACCTCACAAATATGTTATGACTGTTTACGCTGTGAGCAAAATTGTGTTTGCAATGTTGGAGAATATGATTAAAGGTTTGTATCGAGAACGTAAGGTGTATTTTTTATTGTATTCTGGTGAATATCTGCTGTTAGTTGGTGCACATATGCCTTTCGTTGTTAGCAAACATATACAGTGTATGTACATTTTTATAGCATGCCGATCAATTCACCTAATACATAGATATACTGAGTATAGGTTATCTCGCTAAACTGTTATCTCGACACTTTTTTATAACCCCCGAGACCGTCGACATAACCGAACTCCACTGTATAATCATTATTATTTTATTATAGTTATCTTTAAAGTTCTTGGTGTGACCATGTCATAAAACAGGCATTTTGACATATTCATGTATGCATTTTACCGTTTAGGTGTGGACCTGAGCTCAAAGTATACTTGTCCGCGTTCCATGTTTCAGGGATGATAGCATCAAATGGCATGCAAAAACATATTTTCTAGGTTGTTACACTTTTAATAAGGCACTTTAATATCAAGCTTTTTTATTATTATACATGTTGACTCCTAGATGGGAATGAAGAGAAGCTTAGTGGAATAGAATGGAGTTTGACTCACCTTCCTCATTGAGGTTGAGGTTTTGAAGGCTCTTATTGAGGGTTCGAGAGGTGGTGGCAGCTCTGAGGTTTGTGTAGGAGTTCACTGATCGTAAACGAGGGATGGCGGGACTGTCCCTACCTGGAGTAACGTTTCCTGTCTCTACTTTTTTTTTAAACGTCAAAAGCATAAATAATAACTAGGGACATGGAACAGCATACTACTAACTAATAAATTACTTAAGCACACAAAATGTAAGTAATGTAATGTATGGACTATCTGGCTGACTAATTATAGTTGGCAAAATGCACACTTGAAATTCTAACACCAATGAACAAGTAGCAAATCAATCACAAATTTTAACATATACACTCTGACTTAAGCATTATCATAATGTGACAATATAGTATGTTTTCATTTGAACTACGCCATACATTCAATATATTAAGTATACATTAAGCAATATGTTTGCAATCCATTCAGAAAATTTACATCTACAAATCACCAAATATAAATCATTTTTTTACTGTCTATCTAAAACAAATATAAATTATAAATAATTACCTGTGGAATTTGCAGGTGAAGGTATAGCATAGTTTTTCTCTTCCTCCATGAACTGTAGTGCCACAGTACAGAAATTACTCTCATACTGCACCACTAGGTGACTAAAAGCAACAACCAGCTCCTAAACATGACAAATAAAAAACACTTACTGAAAATTATTAGGTCATCATGAATTAGTCAATATAGATCATCATTTTAGGCCAGTAAGGCAAATGTCACAGCATGTCAAAAAACTAACAGAACATGTGGCTTAACAGAAACATATCTTTAAATTATCCTGTATTAGAACTCACTCGAGCAAATTACATTATTTTTGCAAAAATAGTTCAACAAAACAGTCAACCCAATCTAAATGTACAGTACAGCACACTCAAATGGACTAAACCTGTTACAAAATGATTAGTGAGGGCCAGAAGGCCAAAGCTCAGTTTTTCAGGATTGTCTTGAATGAACCACACTAAATGCACAAAGAGTAAGTGGCATGTGGCTGGCGACAGAGATTCTTCCTGAATCACTGCAAAAGCACATAACACTCCTCTTGGTGACCAGGATCTCTGTCAGTCCACGGTTGATGGCAGAAGAACCTTATTAAAGTCCAATTCACAGCAATTTCACATGTCCTCATAGTCATGTTCTTCTACACTTCCTTGAGCCAGGCAACTATCTCAATGTTGTTTAAAGGGGTTATACAATATTAAATAAAACCTTTCTTGATATTTGAACAAGATACTATTTAAACATCCTGCAAGTTTCAGAACTAAAAACTGCTTTGTAAGTCCAAAACCAGCTTTATTTAATCCAGGTTCCAAAAATGAATTGTAACAGTGTTAATTCTAATGCCTGATCTGTGATCAGTGATTTCGATTTTGATCGTTTCGTAACGATTAATAATAAGTTGTCAGTCGTCTTTGTCTCAAAAATGTCTATGCATCAGTAAATCAAAACAATCTGTACTTTAAATTTTTATTAAATTGTGATTATGCGTCAGTAAGTCAAACAAACTGTTCTTTAAATTGTGATTAAATTATTTACAGAAAGCGATTAATGAATTCCCCCTTTGCAATCACTGGAGCTGTGAGTTTATCATTTACTGAGTTCTGGACTCTCACCCAAACTCCTGTTATAATCAATTACGCTGTCTACAATGCACAATGATGCACAATCTTTTATTTTCAGTGTATTTTCACTGTTAATTATGATAAAAGTATTCCTGGGATACCAAAAATCGAGTTGCAATGACGAGACATGCCCTTCCAAGAGAGAGTTCAAATCATAGGGCTAAAAATCAGGGTAAAAAAAAATATTTTATGAATTATGAATTTTTAATGTAAAAAAACATTATAAGTCCACCTCAGGAAAAATAAAAATATGGTCTTTTAAGTATATAATAATTTAAAGGGAACTTTGGGCGACAGCTTTTTAAAACTACCAAAAATAAAGAAAACAATTACACAAAGAAACATAAATATTTCAAAAGAGGCTTCAATTTATTGAATTTATTCCTTAGTGTCCATAATCACACTATTCAACATTGGTACTTGTTTAACAGGAACAAAATACAGGACAAAAAAAGGACCCCTTAATATAACCGTTCCGTATGAGTTCACACAATATCATAAATGAAGGCGAAATAAAGACGAAATCTCAGATGCTACTGGTCACACTCTGAATAAATGTGTTTGCGTACTGGCAGTTTCGTGTGCCCACATTCACTCCAAACATTTTGGTGGATGGGATGGCAACTGGAGAGTGTAGTCGGACATCATCAGGCTCCAGAAAGGAAGATAGCAGGCTCATCTTGTGAATAGCTCAACAAAAACCATCAGTCTTAGAAGTACATAGTGTGCATGTAAAGCATCAGATTAACAATTATCAGGTTTCCACACCAAACGGACAACCTTCTCCCGAGCCAAGCCAACATACACTGGTGACATGTCCACTTTTCACCTTATAGGTGAAATAGACCTTGGCTCCATTTCCCTTTCCGCCTTTTATTGACTTGCACCACACTTTCTGTTAAAAGTTCAAGTAAACAATGCTGAATTGGTTTACTTTCAACTTTAAGGTGATAACAATTATACATGTGTTGAAGTAAACAACGTTCTCTACTAATTACTATTGTCCTGTGGCACACATCGTAATGTTCGTGGCACACATCGTAATGTACATCGTAAAGTTCTTTTCAATGTACACATTAAAGGGGCCCTATTATGCTTTAAATACTTAAGTTTCTTTAAAAGCTAAACAACATTTTGCAAACTACAAATAGGACATTGAAGGATGTATTTCCACATAAAGGGTGATGGGCCTGGTTGAGTTATGTTATACAGTAATACCTCGGTTTATGAGTTTAATTCGTTCCAAGAGCGAGCTCGTAAACCAAAATGCTCGTATACCAAAAAAATTTCCCCATAAGAATGCACTAAAAATCAATTGATTCGTTCCACACGACCATAAATGCCCATTTTAAATATTTGTTTGTTTTTAACCTATTACAGTTAAAATTATAACCATTAAGATCTCATATAAACAAATTAATAATTAATAACTAATTAATAATTGACAAACTCTAAAAATGCTTGACAATTTACTGTAATGCACTTCAGTTTTGAGCAGCTTGCGTGGAGGAGACAAGAGGAGCGGGGAAAGCAAGGGAAAACACAAAACTCGGATTCAAGTGCAAATTAATGAATTTATTATAATAGTGCAGAAAACAAACAAAGTGATAATCCAGAGGTGTATCACACGCGGGAGCCGCGAACAAACACACGGGAGCCGTGAACGACCACACAAGAGCCGGGAACGAACGCGGGAGACGCGAACGAACGACTCGACAACACATGAGTGGAGAGAAGTGAACTAAATAGGCAGATGATATGAGAATCAGGTGTGTCAGTGCTCAGTGACCACGGCCCCTTTCACACTCACACACACACAGAACTAGGAGACAATGAATTCATGAAGCGTGACAGTTACTGCTTAGAGGTACTGTATGTGTATATTTCACTACGTGAACAATAGCGATGACAATTAATTAATGTTAACAATACGAGGTAAAACTGCTGTAAATAACTTAATAAAAGAATGCAAGCGACGCTGAGAGAATGAACGAGTTAAGGAGTGATAAAGGGTTTGGGACCGTGTGACTGTGTTATGAGAGGCTGTCATTAGGATATTTCCAGTAAAAATGCACGCGACGATGCTGAGCGTTAGGACTTTTCCACACAAAAAATCCGCTTGGGTGAGGGAAAAATTCTCGCACACCAATACAATGCTCGTACACCGATTTTACTTTCCATGCACGTACACCGATTTGCTCATATACTAAGTTACTCGTAAACCGAGGTATTATTGTATATACTCCATGCCCAAGATATGCTGTATTTGAATCTAAATTTTATCAACTTTTTTTCGAGTGTCACTATAGAGTCTGAGGAAGCCTCAGGAGCTGATTTCCGATAAATGCTCCAAGCAGTAGAGCAATCACAACAGACTCAAGCAGGCTGACCAATCAGATCAGAGAGTGCTTTTTGGAAAGTGTGTTTTAAAGAAACAAACTAAAACAGAGTAGATAGATAGAGTGAAAACAAGTGCTGAGACAACATAAATGATAAGAAAAATAGTAAAGGAACATTAAATTATGTAAACGTATTCAAATAGACGTTAACAAACTTTAACAAAACAGGACTCCTTTAAATTCTTCCTCCATATTCAACTCTAATTTGCATAACACCTCATCCATTCTATAGAATAGTCATATCCTCTGCCCTTCACCTGATTGTCCTTCACCAGGACAACAAAGACTCCTATTTGAGAATGTTGTTCATCTATTTCAGCTCAACACTGAACAAAATTCCTTAAAAGCAGATCGAAAAGCTGGCCCTAAATACCTTTTGTATGTAAAAAGGTCCAGTAGTATATAACAAAGAGACCACAGATGGCTTGGATTGCCATCATCCTGGACTGTGGGGTGCCAAGCACAGATGTAATTACATCTTCAAATTTGCAGATAACACAACCGCTGTAAGCTTAATCAACAGAAATCCTGAATCAGTGCACAGGACGGAGGTGGATTGGCTGGAGGCCTAATGTGACCTCAAACTTAATGTGTCCAATATATTTAAAAAAAGTAATCCTAATCCTAGATTTCAATAGGTCTCATGCCAACTACCACCCTTCTGCTGCTGATAGCTCTACTGCTGATAGCTCCCTGATAGCTCTGGGGATTAGGATTAAGTTCCAAGGGGTGAGCTATTTGATTATTTCACAAAAAATAATTAGTAATTATATTTCTCAAAACATCTTATGTTCCACAGAAGTAATTTAGATAATAATTTAGTGTTTTTTTGTTTGTTTTATGTGAACCATCCCTTAAACATAAACAGGCTGTGTTTTTATGTGTTTTGAACCATTCAGATCCAATACGCAAAAAGAAAACTCAATTTGGTACTCACAGACGATTGTACCTGGATCCTTAACATCACTGCCATCGCCTTCTACGGGGGCATCAAGAGAATGTTCTGACCAGCAGAATTAGTGTCTGGCATGAGAACTCTAAAACTACCCATTTCAAATAATTAAAACAGACAGTAAAAACAGCTGAGAACATTACTGGAACCTTTAACCCAACAATCCAAGAACTCTAGAATCTGCAAGACCATCAATAGGACTCAAACCTCATTGATATTATTTTTGCTAACATTGCTGACTAGAAAACGATATTGGCTAGAATAGGTCATTCAAACTACATAAGAGTTTCTTCCCACAAGATGTAAGATTCCATTGACCTCTTCCATCTGATGCTGAACAGGTTATAGAAATCAACACATTGTTGATTTTTGCATCAATTCCTATCATGGCACTCAGGAATCCTTTTCATTTTGATGCCAAACTGTCATCAACCAAATACTGTTAGTATTAACTGTATTAGTGTTAGAATTTGTCCCACAATGTCCTACGTGTAGTGTGTCTGTTTTGTCTCATAGCTTGTCCAGCATCAATGTTACAGTGTGTGTGCATTATGTATACTGTACTATGTTCTGCAATGTCCTATGTATACTGTTTTTTATATAAAATATGCTCTAGGATTTGTAAGAGACACAGTTTTGTTCCCTTGTGTACTTTAAACACATGGTTGACAATAAATGAAAATGGCATGAAATGTTGAAATGAAAGAATGTATTACTGTCAATGACACTGAGATTTGCATGAATTATAACAAGCCTCAGTTCTATAATGCATAGTTCTTAGCATTAGAACAGATGTAAGAAAATTATAATGAATCTGAAACTGATGAAAAATGCCCATTATGAAATTCCAATAAACTTACCTTCCTCACGATGGGACTGCCATCATTAATGAGTTGTGCAAGCATCATGGCAACATTATGATCAATGGTTGTAGAATGATCTGTTCTCTCAGCAGAATTCCCCACAAATGTACCCAACGCAAACACAGCCGCACACCGCACCTGCCAATGAGACAACACAAATCATTAATGAACCACACAACACTGTCAGGGTTATGGTGCTTATTCTTAGGATAGGGTCATCCTTATGCTGCTTCAATAGTAACATGTTTTTATTTATTTATTTAAAGACACAGAACTACACAGAATAAAACAGATCAAGAAATCTAGTCCTGGTTAAAGAATTTGTAAGTTGCTGTAAAGGTAAATTCTTTAACCAGGACCAGATTTCGTGGTATCTCTGTTTTATAGACAGATTTTTAAATAGCACTACTAGAGTTTCAAATAATAGAAAAATATTAGACTAGCCAACTAATAGAACCTCTGGTATGGGATCAGACAGGAGACTGTAGAGCTTCTCATGGGCGCTATCTCGAACGCCACACCAGCGTGCAGAATCAAAGTTTTGCCAGATTCTGCCCAGACAGATTGCCACCCACTGCCGCAGGAGGGGGTGAGGGTCATTGAGCTGCTCCAGACAGATTGCAATTAGGTTACCCTGCAGACATGACTCCTGATGGAAAGAGAGGTCAATGAATCATCAGAAAAACAAAAAACTAAATTTGGTTTCACTTTTTTTTTTTTGGATGGTCCCTTTTTAGCAACTACATGTCAACTAACTCTCATTAGAGTATTAGAAGACGTGTACGGTTAGAGTTAGAGTAAGTTGACTTGTACTTGTAAAGTTACTTACAGTCATTAGAATGTTTGTTGAGAGACCATCACAATAAAGAGTTAGCAGATATTAAGCAGTTAGGGTTGAAATAGATGCAAAGTTACTTATAGTCAACAGAATGCTCAAAAGGGGCCCAAAATGTTTATTTGATTATTTTAATAAATAATGAAAAATTGTACTGTATAATTCTGAGAATGCATTCTATATATACCATACATATAGTACCTGTCAATTTTTTTGAAAGAAGTCCCTTATTCTCACCAAGGCTGCATTTAATAAAAAAATAATAATAAAAACTGTAATACTGTGAAATATTTCAATATAAAAAAAAAATTTCATTTTAAATAAAAAAAATTTAATTCACTCCTGTGATGACAAATACATAATAGGGCTAATTAAAAGCAAACCAGAGGAAGAAATGTTTATAAGACTTAGGAAAAGAAATGAGATTCCATGCCGAATAACTAATATAATATTTTTCAATTCGGTTATAATAAAGCTTGTATATGTTTTTGTAAACATTTTAAGGCACTCGATATATTTATGTTGCTTAAAAGCACTTACTTGATTACATGTTCTGACATTCTGTGACCTAATCTAAAGTGCAAACAATTTACGGTTATTAAGTTGTTAAAGCATTATTGAACTCTTTAAATAATTAATGAACTAAACAATAATAATTTTTTATAATCAAAAATGTCTGTTTTTCATATGTCCTGACCACTAGGGGGCAGAGCGCCAAAACTCCACAGGTAGCCTCAGATCATGATTGACATAACACACAGAAAGTTTGGTCAGAATACGCTAATGCGTTACGGAGATATAGCCTCGCTTTATCTGGTGGCCATTTGGTCAAATTCGTTCGCATTTTTATCGAAACCTCTTTGACGAATCAACTTTATTTTAATAACTTTTTGTCAGCATGGTCTTAAGATGTTATGATTCAATTTTGGTGAAAATTGGACAAACGGTGTGGGAGGAGTTCGAAAAAGTAGGTTTTTAAAGAAAAACAACATGGCGGACAGGAAGTTTGGCCGACTATGACAAATTTTGTATCTGTGTTCTCGGTTTTACCCAAGGAACATATAAAGACAACTTATTTTACCATAGGTTAATGTATTCAAAAGTTATTAGCATTTTTGTAAATTTGTTTATAACTTTTGACCACAAGGTGGCGCTGACTCGAAACTTTTTGTGTTGTATCAGGCCCAAGTGCCGAAGACACATTTCGAGTTTCGTAACGATACGCCAATGTGTATGTTAAATATAGCAATTTATGACAAAATTCAAAATGGCTGACCCTGAAAATGGCCGATATGGGAAAATTTGGTATCGCGTGACTCGGCATGAAACCCTGAATCTAACGAGACCAGTTTTATGATTTTTGGTCGAAGCATTCAGAAGTTATAAGCAAATATTTCACTTTTTCATATTTCCAGACCACTAGGGGGCAGAGCGCTAAAACTCTGCAGGTAGCCTCAGACCATGATTGACATAACACACACCAAGTTTGGTCAGAATACGCTAATGCGTTGCGGAGATATAGCCTCGCTTTAATTTCTGCGGCCATTTTGTCGAATTATTTCGCAAGTTATTCGTAAACATTTTGACAAATCAACTTTCTTTTAATAACTTTTTGTCAGCATGATCTGGAGATGATGTGGTTCAATTTTCGTGAAAATCGGACAAACGGCCTAGGAGGAGTTAGAAAAAGTAGGTTTTTCGTAAAATTCAAAATGGCGGGAAAATTGTCATGACGGAATCGAATCATCTTGAGCCAAGGAATCAGTGAACGAAATAATTTTTTTTCTAGGACATACGGTTCAAAAGTTATTTACGTAAACGTTAGTGCAACTTTGGACAGTTGATGGCGCTAGAGACATTGAGTTAGAGACTTCAAATTAGCTATGGTCAATGATTGGCTTGTCCTCTATCAGTGTAGCAAATTTCATCATTTTCCCACAAACGGTTCTATGGCCTGCCATAGACTCCAATGGCGGAAGCGGAAGAATAATAATAATAAGAAACGGAACAAAAACAATAGGTGCCTCCGCACCTTCGGTGCTTGGCCCCAAATAATTAAACGGAACGGGAACAGAAACAATAGGTGCCTCCGCACCTTCGGTGCTTGGCCCCTAATAATTAAACGGAACGGGAACAGAAACAATAGGTGCCTCCGCACCTTCGGTGCTTGGCCCCTAATAATAGGAACCGGAACAAAAACAATAGGGGCCTCCGCACCTTCGGTGCTAGGCCCCTAATAAAGAACCGGAACAGAAACAATAGGTGCCTCCGCACCTTTGGTGCTTGGCCCCTAATAAAGAAATCACTGTTTGTACAGGGAGTGCAGAATTATTAGGCAAGTTGTATTTTTGAGGATTAATTTTATTATTGAACAACAACCATGTTCTCACTGAACACAAAAAACTCATTAATATCAAAGCTGAATATTTTTGTATCAATATTTTAAGTAGTTTTTAGTTTTAGCTATTTTAGGGGGATATCTGTGTGTGCAGGTGACTATTACTGTGCATAATTATTAGGCAACTTAACAAAAAACAAATTTATACCCATTTCAATTATTTATTTTTACCAGTGAAACCAATATAACATCTCAACATTCACAAATATACATTTCTGACATTTAAAAACCAAACAAAAACAAATCAGTGACCAATATAGCCACCTTTCTTTGCAAGGACACTCAAAAGCCTGCCATCCATGGATTCTGTCAGTGTTTTGATCTGTTCACCATCAACATTGCGTGCAGCAGCAACCACAGCCTCCCAGACACTGTTCAGAGAGGTGTACTGTTTTCCCTCCTTGTAAATTGCACATTTGATGATGGACCACAGGTTCTCAATGGGGTTCAGATCAGGTGAACAAGGAGGCCATATCATTAGATTTTCTTCTTTTATACCCTTTCTTGCCAGCCACGCTGTGGATTACTTGGACGCATGTGATGGAGCATTGTCCTGCATGAAAATCATGTTTTTCTTGAAGGATGCAGACTTCTTCCTGTACCACTGCTTGAAGGTGTCTTCCAGAAACTGGCAGTAGGACTGGGAGTTGAGCATGACTCCATCCTCAACTCGAAAAGGCCCCACAAGCTCATCTTTGATGATACCAGCCCAAACCAGTACTCCACCTCCACCTTGCTGGCGTCTGAGTCGGACTGGAGCTCTCTGCCCTTTACCAATCCAGCCACGGGCCCATCCATCTGGCCCATCAAGACTCACTCTCATTTCATCAGTCCATAAAACCTTAGAAAAATCAGTCTTGAGATATTTCTTGGCCCAGTCTTGACGTTTCAGCTTGTGTGTCTTGTTCAGTGGTGGTCGACTTTCTGCCTTTCTTACCTTCGCCATGTCTCTGAGTATTGCACACCTTGTGCTTTTGGGCACTCCAGTGATGTTGCAGCTCTGAAATATGGCCAAACTGGTGGCAAGTGGCATCTTGGCAGCTGCACGCTTGACTTTTCTCAGTTCACGGGCAGTTATTTTGCGCCTTGGTTTTTCCGCACGCTTCTTGCGACCCTGTTGACTATTTTGAATGAAACGCTTGATTATTCGATGATCACGCTTCAGATGCTTGGCTATTTTAAGACTGCTGCATCCCTCTGCAATATATCTCACTATTTTTGACTTTACTGAGCCTGTCAAGTCCTTCTTTTGACCCATTTTGCCAAAGGAAAGGAAGTTGCCTAATAATTATGCACACCTGATATAGGGTGTTGATGTCATTAGACCACACCCCTTCTCATTACAGAGATGCACATCACCTAATATGCTTAATTGGTAGTAGGCTTTCCAGCCTATACAGCTTTTAGTAAGACAACATGCATAACGAGGATGATGTAGTCAAAATACTCATTTGCCTAATAATTCTGCACTCCCTGTATAAAGTCTATTAATATATTAACTAATGTTTATAAACTATTAACTAACTATAAACTAATTAGGGCTGTAACGATACGGCAGGTGGCGAATACGAATACGTATCACGATACAGGGTTACGAATATGAATACTTATTCACGAATACACACTTCATGAAAAGAAAAAGAAAAACATTATTTTACCATCACTTTAATGACTTTACCAGTTCATACTGAGTTCAAAGATGCATCCAGGTACAAACAACAATATTATACACTAGGCAGTTCACAGCACTGTCACACAGCTTACAATACAAAGCCTCCCTGGCATTTAAAACAAAATATTTAACTTAATTAGTATTAAGTAACTTTGGAAAGGAAAAAGGTCCGACATGGTGGCGGGAATATATGCTAGACTGCACTACGGCTTGTCGCTACTTCAATGCATACGATAATTTATATTAAATGCAGTAGCGTTATGAATTGAGCTGATTTCCTCATACTAGGAAGATATAATCAAGATTTGAATCAGCCCAAGTAAAAATGGCAATTTCTTATAATTATTTTAATGAATTTGCCAGATGTCGTAACCTCTGCCGAACAATACCACCCTTTCATACTCGCGAGCAGAGTTACCTCCCTTCCATACTCGCCCAGCAGTGACTCGCCAGCCACTGCGCATGTCACTATGAGCGATCGTTTCCGTTTTAGTCAGTGTTTACTTCCCGAACGTCTGCACTGAAAAGCGTGCCGATTTAATCATGCTTTTGGAAGAAATTTCGTTTTTTATGCCTACCGGACCATAAGTTGAAGTTCAGGTTGTATTCGCCAATATTCGGTTCATAGCCTCGCGAATACGATACGTATTCGCCAGAAGAGAAATATTCGGTGCACCGAATATTCGATTGTATCGTTACAGCTCTAAAACTAATACAGTGGAATACGGTTATGTCGACGGCCTCGGGGGTTGCAAAAAAGCGTCGATATAACCGATTATCGAGATAATCAACAGCCAATATGGCGATTTACAAAAAGTTACATACACTGTATATGTTTGCTAACAACAAAAGGCATATGTGCACCAAATAACAGCAGAGATTTACCAGTATACAATAAAAAACACCTTCAATTCTCGATACAAACCTTTAATTATATTCTCCAACATTGCAAACACAATTTTGCTCACAGCGTAAACAGTCATAACATATTCGTGAGGTCACAATGCTGTACTAGATTGCATACTTTCTTGCATTCTGCCTGTCTAATGTGCTTTCTCAACAAGACGACATAAAAGAATCGACATCACCCATAAGAAAATGCTATGACAAATAGGGAGTTCGGCGGTTCCGCTTCAAAAACGTTGACATTAGGATTGGCGAGTTAACCATGAGTCGAGATAAGTGAACTCCACTGTAGTTTGCAAATGACTTGTAAAATACTTTAATTACTGTATACTTATTTTAAAGTAATACCATACACATTTACACTACAGTACCATTCAAATGCTTTGGTTCTTCTTTCAACAAGTCCTGAAAAAAATGGTTTACACGGTTTACACAAAAATATTAAACACAGCTGGGGGGGGTTTATTTTTTTAAAGAAATGTTTCTTGAGCAGATTAGAATAATATTAGAATAACTTCCGAAGGATCATGTGACATTGAAGACTGGAGTAATGGCTGCTGAAAATTTAGCCATTACAGGAACAAATAGCATTTTAAAATGTAACCCTATTATAGTCATTTTACTATAACTGTTCTGGATCATTTATGTAATGTTTAATATTTGTTAATACCCGTTCAAGACCAGCGTGAAGTTGGCCCCCCACCCAAGGCAAAATTAAAGCAAAATAGTCTTGTTTGTTTGTGCTCCGTTTGAGCTGAAAAGTTTTTTGTTTGTGCTGTTTTGGCTTTTTAGATATTAAAAGAATTATAGGTCAATCTAGGTCACTCAGCCCCCCCCCCTGCTCCAAATTCAGCCAAAATGGTCTCGTTCGTTCGTGCTGGTTTGTGCTGCTAAAAGTTTTGTTTGTACCGTTTCGGTTTTCAAAATATTAAACACGTCATCAGACCCCCAACATGCTCCAAATTCAGCCAAAACAGTCTCGTTCGTTTGTGCTTTGTGCTGCTAAAAGGTTTGTTTGTGCTGTTTTGGTTTATTAAATATTAAACATTGTATTATGGCCGATGACTTCGTCAGCCCCGTCTGCTCCAAATTCAACAAAAACGGTCTTGTTCATTTGTGCTTCGTTTATGCCAGTGAAAGCTTTGTTCGTGCGGTTTTGTTTTTTTATAATATTAAACATTTTATTATGGGCGATGATGTCATCAGCCCCATCTGCTCCAAATTCAACAAAAACGTTCGTTCTCGTTCGTTCGTGCCAGTGTTTTTTAATGTTGAACATTATAGGTGGGTTATAAATCCTGGTATTAAAATACTAAGAGTAAAATAGATAATTTATCTGATCACAAACTTATGATTCATGAGCAGTGACTATTTTATTTCTGGTTTGCCATTTGTTCAATCTCTCGCATATTTTATGTTAGTAAAGTCTTTCATTTGTGAATGAAACTTTTTGTTAGGAACTTTCATTTGTGCGGTTTCGGTTTTTATAATATTTGGTCTAAGGTCACTCAGTAGGAGTCGAGGTAAAATCCATACATTCACTTTTAATCACATTCACTAAACTGTTATTTATTCACCGTGCACTTTCAGGTTTTAACGGACACAGCGATGTGTGGAATGTAACAAACTCTAAGTGTAAGTGTTTTTACTTTGTACTCTATGTTCTATGTTCTTACGTGAATAACAGTAGTAATAGTAACACTGGTCAAAAATGCACCAATAAGCATATAAACATAAACAGTACCAGTCAAAACTTAGAAAACATTATGATTTTCTATGTGGATATCTAGTAAAGTGTAATTTATTCCTGTGATTACAGCTGAACCTGTCAGGATCCTGCCCTGACATACTTGTCTGTTTTGTATTTGTTTAATGTTTGCCTGTTTGTTTTGTGCTTGAGCACATGGCTTTGTCTTTTTTCATGTTTGCCATGTGGTCCTCTTGTCCCACCACCTCGGTTCCAGTTACCACACCCCCTTGTTTAGTCCTCGTTTGTTTGAGTCTGTTCACCTTTCCCTCATGTGCTCTGCTCCCTTTATATTGTGCTTGGTTCACTCATGTCTTTGCTGGTTCATCTTTTTATTTGCTCTTGTGTTGTTTCTCTTGTCTTGAGTGTTGTCTATAGTTGGTTCCTGCCTCCTGTTTCACCCTGGCTATAGACACTCCTGGTCTGGCAGCTAGTCTGGTGCAAAGTCATCGCATCCCCAAGTGGCAAGCCTCTGGTTTCCTGATCCCACTGCCAGATCTCCACCATTGGCCCGAGAGTCATCTATTTTAAGTCCTGACCAGCCAGCGCTCCTATTGTGTGCCCTGCCTAACTGTTTTCATGTTCACTGCTGTTTGCCCTGTCACTATCCTGTAAAAAATCATATCACTCATCACTCATATCTGCGATTGGGTCCTCCCTTATCCAGAAAACCCTTACAGAACCCTTCATAAATCATTCAGAAATGATATGATATATGATTGAAAAGACCACGTTTGATGATTTATCACATGTGTCCAGATGCCAGGTTTCAAAATTTTGTATTCCCTTTTTTGTGTTTTAGAGAACTTGTTTTTGTATTTTTCTGTTTCAGGCATGAATTCAATCCATTTCTGAAATGGAACTTCAAGATCAAGAGTCCAGTAATCTTTTGGTCTAGGGCAGTGGTCCCCAACCTTTTTTGTGCCGCGGACCGGTAAACGTGTGATAATTTTGCCGCGGACCGTTGCCCGCTCGAGATTGTTGACGGGGGGGGGGGGGGGGAGCGAGATGGATGATGGGGGGGGGGGGGGGGGGGGGGGTTGTGCGAGCGCAAGCGAGACTGTTCAAACGGAACAAATGGAGTTCACTTGTCTCGACTCATGGTTAACTTGCCAATCCTATCATGTCAACGTTTTTGAAGTGGAACCGCCAAACTCCCTATTTGTCGATATTTTAATATCTGACAGCTGGCGCTGATAGGCTGTCTGACCTGTCAATCATGCAAGAAGACTTGATTGGCTGTGCTGCAATGAGAGCGGGCTCTTCTAATCTCATCCGACACGCTTCTTACAGGGACGAGCTGCCGCACAGTGCAGCGGGAGAGACTGCTTTTTCTTTTTCTTCTAATTCTGACTTGTGTTTGTTTTCTTATTGTGTGAATTTCGCGCACAAGCACTGTGTACCGAGCCTGAACAGTTATGGATAATTGACTAAATTAAATTCAAATGTGATCTTACACAAAAAAGTTAATCAATCTACGGGTGAGGGTTATGCCAATGTTTTTTTACACAAAACCAAAAACCCGCTGGTTTGCCAATTATTTGCTTCTGCGGGTTATATGTGGGAAAATCAATGCTAATATATGTAATATGGGTTAAGATGGGTTATGTGGGAAAATTGGTAATATATGTTATATGGGTTATCTCGATAAACTGTTATCCCAATGCTTTTTTGCAACCCCGAGGCCGGCGACATAACCGAACTTCCCTGTTTTTAATAAACCAAAACTGCACAAACTAAACTTTTAGCTTTTGATGACGTCATTAGCAATAATAAAATGTTTAATATTATTTAAAAAAAAAAAAAAAAAACTTTCACCGTGGGTGTGTATAAAGCCACTGAGAGAGTTTCTCTCTTTGTCTGGCATCGTCAAGTTCGCAGACGACACTACGGTGATCGGTCTCATCAGCAACAACGATGAGACTGCCTACAGGGAAGAGATCCAGCACCTGTCCACATGGTGCAACGAAAATAACCTGCTCCTCAACACCACCAAAATGAAGGAGCTCATCGTGGACTTCAGGAAAGAGTCACAAGGCACACACAACACCATCCACATCAATGGAATGGCCATTGAGCGTGTCTCCAGCTTCAAGTTCCTGGGGATCCACATCTCGGCTGACATGACCTGGACAACCAACACCTCCAGCCTGGTCAAAAAGGCTCACCAGCGCCTCTTCTTCCTGAGGACACTGAGGAAGAATCAGCTCTCCTCGGCTATCCTGGTGAACTTCTACCGCTGCGCAATAGAAAGCATCCTGACGAACTGTGTCACAGTATGGTATGGGTGCTGTTCTGTCGCGGAGCGCAAGGCACTGCAGCGGGTGGTGAAAACTGCCCAACGCATCACAGGGACTCCACTTCCTGCCATCGAGCACGTCCAGAGGAAACGCTGTCTGCGTCGAGCTCGCAGCATCCTCAAGGACTCCTCTCACCCAGCCCACAGACTGTTCTCCCTCCTTCCCTCCGGCAGGCGTTTCAGGTGCCTCCGGACCAGAACCAGCAGACTAAAGAACAGTTTCTTCCCCAGAGCTGTCTCTTTACTGAACTCTAACCCTTGCTGACCCCACTCCTCTCTCACCCCCACCCCCACCATTCCACTCCCCTCACAGACTCTCCTCTTACCCCCCCCCCCAACATCCCACTCCCCTCACAGACTCTCCTCTTACCCCCCCCCCCAACATCCCACTCCCCTCACAGACTCTCCTCTTACCCCCCCCCCCAACATCCCACTCCCCTCATAGACTACTCTCCCCCCCACCATCCCACTCCCCTCACTGACTCCTCCCCCCCCACCTCCATCCCACTCCCCTCACAGAGTCTCCTCTTACCCCCACCACCATCCCACTCCCATCCAGACTCTCCTCTCACCCCCCACCATCCCACTCCCCTCATAGACTCCTCTCACCCCCCTGCCCCCCACCACTATCCCACTCCCCTCACAGACTCTCCCCTCTCCCCCTAAACCATCATCCTACCACCCTCATAGACTCCTCTCACCCCCCACCATCCCACTCCCCTCATAGACTCCTCTCACCCCCCTGCCCCCCACCACTATCCCACTCCCCTCACAGACTCTCCCCTCTCCCCCTAAACCATCATCCTACCACCCTCATAGACTCCTCTTACCCCCCCACCAGCCCACTCCCCTCACAGACTGCCCTCTAACCCCCCCCACCACCCCACTCCCCTCATAGACTCTCCTCTTCCCCCTCCCCACCATCCCACTCCCCTCATAGACTCTCCTCTTACCCCCCCCCACCATCCCACTCTCCTCATAGACTCCTCTCTCCCCCCCCCACCATCCCACTCCCCTCACAGACTCCTCTTACCACCATCCCACTCCCCTCATAGACTCTCCTCTTACCACCATCCCACTCCCATCTCCCTCACCACCATCCCACTACCCTCATAGACTATCCTCTTACCCCCCCCCCACCATCCCACTCCCCTCACAGACTCTCCTCTTACCACCATCCCACTCTCCTCATAGACTCCTCCCCACCATTCCACTCCCCTCATAGACTCCTCTCTCCCCCACCACCATCCCACTCCCCTCACAGACTCTCCTCTTACCACCATCCCACTGCCCTCATAGACTCCTTACTCCCCCCCACCACCATCCCACTCCCCTCACAGACTCTCCTCTTACCACCATCCCACTCTCCTCATAGACTCCTTCCCCCCATCCCACTCCCCTCATAGACTCATCTCTCCCGCACCACCATCCCACTCCACTCATAGACTCTCCTCTTACCCCCACCACCATCCCACTCCCCTCACAGACTCTTCTCTTACCCCCCCACCACCATCCCACTCCCCTCACAGACTCTCCTCTTACCCCCCTACCATCCCACTCCCCTCATAGACTCCTCTCTCCCCCCCACCACCATCCCACTCCCCTCACAGACTCTCCTCACCCCCCACCACCCCACTCCCCTCACAGACTCCCCCACCACACCAGACTCCTTCACTGCCCCCCCCACTACTACCCTTATAGACTCTTCGCTCACTCTGTTACTTATTTGTGCCATTTGCACTGCCGACTGTTCATTACAGTAACAACTGTTTACAACAACTGTTTACTGCTTACAGTAACAACTGTTTACACTTGCACCTTGCACTGCTGTACTTTAGCTGGAACATGCTCATTTGCACTACCAACTGTCCATACAGTACCAACTGTTTACATTTCGCATCTCACTTATTTGCACTGTCCATGCTCATTGCACTACCTTAAATTTAATGCTCACCTTAAGCTAACAATTGTATACATCTACCTGTAAAACTGTTTATAGTTAGAGACATCTGTATATACATTTACAGCACATATTCACCTGTAAATGCTGTTTATAGACACCTGTAATTATATTTATAGCACACACTCACCTGTTATAGTAATAACCATCTGTATATTTATATTCATTGTACATATTACCTGTAAATCCTGTACATCTCCATTTCCTGCACTTATGCAACCATTGTATATATCCTGCACTTGCTGCTATTGCACTTCTGGTTAGACCTAAACTGCATTTCGTTGCCTTGTACCTGTACTTGTGTAATGACAATAAAGTTGAATCTAATCTAATCTAATCATGGGAAACTGTTTCTTTCGTGCAGCACGATGAAACAACGCTGCTTTCAACAATACGGCTGCCGATATGAAAGCATTTTTGAATGTTTATTTTTGAATGTATATTTTTGAAAAATCCGCGATGCACTGAGGCCGCGAAACTTGAACCGCGACGTGGCGAGGGATTACAGTATTCATAAAGCTGTGAAATGTAGAATTTTAGACATTTTAAAAACTATATCAAATGAATTCATAATAGATTTATGTTGTCAGAGATAATCAAGTAGTTAAATTATTTACATCTCGTATCTGCAGTTTCAACATATTTAATGTGGTGTGGAATAAAGCAACATTCTCCCACAAGCCAATGAGAGAGAGAGAGGGAGAGAGATAGATAGATAGATAGATATTCAATTTGTTTAGTACCTGTCCTGTGTTGTAGTTGTTGACAATGACAGCGAGGATAAAGACAGCCATGGTGCGATGTTCAGCCTGGATAAAGAATTGTGAGTCAACAACAAAGTCAAAATGTCTAAGGTAATCTAATTAATATCTAATTAATAGTACAATTTTCACTGCTAGTCCGTGACTTCCTGTGCCAAAAGTGAACCAAATTCTAAACAAAGCATAGTTTAAACTGCAAATATGGCATAGCAGATTAAGTAAATGAAACAGATTTTGTTTTGAACAAAAGTGGAAAATGATTCAGTACCATCTATATGATACTTACAGGCATATACGGGTCAGCCAGCACTGACAGGAAGTACTTGTGTCCATTATCTTTTACAAGGTCAGCTTGGCATGACTACAGAACAATGAAAAAGGGAGAGAAAAGCAGGAGGGAGAGTAGGCGAGTGTAAAAGAGAAGGAATTGAAGAAGTGACAAAAAATAAACAAACACCATTACTGACTACTGACAATTTCTTGCAATTTTGCTGCCCTATACAAACTTCTTACATCTGAGTTCTCAAAATAAAACTCTTACATACTCATCTAAAGAAAACTGAAGAGCAACCATTAGACAATTAACTGATATTGCAATGACATAATAAAAGAAAAGTTATCTGTCCCATCTTAACAGAACGTGTATTGGAGGACAGTGTGGGCAAGACGGAAAGGGCAAGTTTAAATATCGACTGCTGGAGAAGTACATGTGCTGCAGTGAACAGACCAATTACACAATGATCATTCTATACAATATAAACAAATCTGTATATATATGAACAGTAAAAGTTCATGTAAAAACATTTACATTGTAATAAATAAATAAAATACTTTCTTAAATAAAAATGTATCATGGTTTCTACAAAAACTCATCTTTGCCATCGCAAGAATAAAATGTTGGCAGCATCATTTGTAAATTTAAAATGTATGTAATGCATTGGAGTGTGTTTTGCTGCAGGCTCAGTGAGGGATATGCATGAATGATCATCAATCTCGGCAGGTGTCTTAACCACTGCTGTCAAAGACAGATGGCAAACTGCTTTCACTTCCACTGCCCTTTCCAATGCCATTCTCCAATGTACAAAAATACATTTGAATGTTATTAAAAAATATATTAAAATAAATTAGATTAAAAAAGTAACATGTAATGATTAATCCTTCAATTGACCAGGGATGTGGATTAAAAAAAAGAAGATCTTTCTTGATTTCATGCTAGTTTTTGTTTTAGAATTAAAAAAAAAAAAAAATATATATATATATATACACAGTAATACCTCGGTTTACGAGTGACTTAGTATACGTCAAGGTAAAGTATTTTTCTGCACTAATACATTCACTCATTTTCACTTGAATCCGGGTTTTGTCTTTCCCCGCTCCCACCTCCTCTCATCTCTTCCACACACGCTGCTCAAAGCTGAAGTGCATTACAGTAAATTGTCAAGTATTTTTAGAGTTTAATTGTAAATTATTAATTAGTATTTATATGAGATCTTAATGGTTATAATTTTAACTTTAATTAATAGGGAAAAAAAAAAAAATTAAAATGGGCATTTATGGTCGTGTGGAACAAATCAATTGATTTTTAGTGCATTCTTATGGGGAAAATTGTTCGAGCATTTTGGTTTACGAGCTCGCTCTTGGAACGAATTAAACTCATAAACCGAGGTATTACCGTATATATATATATATATATATATATATATATATATATATATATATATATATATATATATATATACACACACACACACACACACACATACACACACACATAACAATTATAAAATAGTAGCAATTATAAAACAGTTAAATTCCAAAAATTAATTCACATTCTAGTGAACAATTCATCACTGCATGTTATTCCAAAAAAAAGTTGGAGTTGAAGTTTCTTCCTCTGAAATGACTGCACACTAAATGTTAGCCAACAGTTAAATATCTACTTGGACATTAAACAAACGCATATTTTTTTGTCCCAAAAACTGAGGGCATGAGGAACAACCCAACGGAGATAAAAATCAACAACACTGTAAAAAGATAATAAACAGAACACTCTCATATAATAGCACTAACGAATATGGTCTAAAATAGAAATCTGTTTAAATTTAAACAATACATATTTATAAAACTCTTAAGTTTACAAATTCAATTTTTTCTTTTCTTAATAAAATTTTGTCATGTTAAAATACTAGGTCTATTAAATTAATAGGTCTATTGTGAAACAAGTAATATGTCTACTGCAATATTGTTTTTGTTGTTGTTTTGTTATCAAATTGGAGCATCACATTTGATAACTTCAATACAAAAACGTTTTAGCCGGTCATTAGTATCTAAATGTTAATTGTTCTTGGAATTATGTGAAATTCTAGTAATAGCAATAGCTAAAATGCCAATAGGTTTACATACACTATCTACAGCCAAGATCTTTGCCCAGATGAAGACCAAAAGAGGCCTTAGCTCTCTCGCTGAACTCTGCAACAGTTTCAATACGTACGGAAAAATCCCCACTGAAAGAGCCTGCAGAGAAAAAAAACATAGAATGAGTGAGTGAAAGAGATAGAGTGAGAGAGATATATTAGAGGACAACGTTGATTTAAGGGAGCTATGCAGGTGCAAAAAACGCAAGCAATTGATTTATTTAGATTTCTTTCGTTCACGGGTTTCATGTATTCAGAATATCATTCTTTGATTGTGTATGTGAATTATATCAAACCCTGGCTGGTACAGAACTATATTATCATTCCAATTCTACATGACGAAGCTTCATTCCTGGAGGCTCAACCCTGAAGAGTTGAGCTCCAACCCAGATAAAAACTCACCTGGCTGTAGCTTTCTAGTAATCTTAAAAACATTGTGTGGCGAGCAGGGCGGGGTCGAGGGACCGTGAGAGCGTCACGAGAGCCGGTGGCGTGATGGATAATGAGCGACACCTGCGAGCCAGCGGTGTCTCTCGGTTCTCACGGAGGAGCGGAGACATAAAAGGAGGAGCGACGACAGTGAAAGCAAGAGAGGACCAGGCCTAGATTTTATGTTGTGTTTTGTGTGGGCAGCAGTCGACCGCGAGGGGCTGCCGTCATTACTTTCGTTTTGTATTTATGTTTTATTTGAGCATTAAAAGCTTGTTAAATGTCTGCCGGTTCCCGCCTCCTTCCTCTCTGAACATTGAACTTTGTTACACTGGTGCCGAAATCCGGGAGGTTGGAGGAAGGAGTCGCCCTGTTTGCCTGAGAGCCGAAAGCCTGCTGCCATCCGCCATGCTGGGGAGGAGCAGGAAACGGGGGACTCGCTGCCGGCTGCCCTAGAGAGGAGTCATCGCCGGCCGCCAGGAGGCGGAGGAGCGCCAAGCCATCCAGCGATCAGCGTCCGGTGCCACCGCGAGGAAGTCTCTCGGTCAGGCAAGGACCGAGAGTCAGCGTGTCTGGGAACCGGACCAAGATTTTTTATTTTTTTTCCCTCTCTCGTCGCTGTCGCTCCTCTCGTCTCTGTTTCCTTTTCCCTCGCCTCGTCTGTCCTTACCCCCAGGTACCGCGGCCGCCGTGATCGGGCCCCCCCGGAGGAGGGGGGGGGGGGGAGTAGAGCACAGTCTCGGGAGTACCCCCCCGGCCTGCGAAGGTGTCTCTCGGTTCTCAAGGAGGACCGGAGACATAAAAGGAGGAGCGACGACAGTGAAAGCGAGAGAGGACCAGGCCTGGATTTTATGTTGTGTTTTGTGTGGGCGGCAGTCGACCGCGAGGGGCTGCCGCCATTACTTTCGTTTTGTATTTATGTTTTATTTGAGCATTAAAAGCTTATTAAATGTCTGCCGGTTCCCGCCTCCTTCCTCCCTGAACATTGAACTTTGTTACACATTGATTAGCTTGTTCAGATGTGTTTGATTAGGGTCAGAGATGAACTCTGCAGGACAGTGGCCCTCTGGAAGTAAAGTTACCCATCTCGACATAAGGTGCATGCAAATTGACAGGCATATGTATTATCTAAAGGTAACTTGCAGTTAATAAACACAGTTAATTAAACAGTAGTTTAGTTTATGTAAGCTTTAAAGAAAAAGAAAGACAGATAAAACATAAACATTAGAGGTGTGTTATCTGTTGTCTCACCAAACTGACGGCCCAGGGGCCCAGGTCCAGAAATCGCCCCAGCAAATCTAGTGCTCTCAGTCTGTGTACCTGACTCAAGAGTACCTAAGAGAAACCAGATGGGAGAAAATTAATCGGATATTCTGCTCTATTCCACAGTGAGTGTAGCCAGTGCATGTGTCAGTGTTTAACTCTCCACCAGAGTAACGTATGGATTTAATATACCCCACACAACAGGAATTACCTAATGTCTCACACCCACACATACACAAAAGCAAGATGGCATAAATTCTATACAACTAATATATAATCATTTGACCAGGTGCTTAGGCTCACATTCACACACATCACGGTCAACCTGTGTGTGCACATCAGTGGTTAGGGTGGTGATTCATTAACACTTCACAATTTGGTTAATCTGGATATGACACAAATTAACATACAGGACTTCAACTTAGAGACTAACAATCTAAAATGCCTCAAAGGGGAGGAATCTACTTACTGTGTCTCTGTATTGAACTTGTGATAACATTTATTTTTGTAAGAAACTTTAATAATATTAACGACCGTTTTAAATTGTATTAACATAATACGGAACATAAGGAACACAAGTTTCTGGTTGATGAAGGGGTATTTGAGCCTTGCTGACAGGGATGTGAGGGTTAATAAGACAAGGTTGGGAAATAATGTTGAATGAGAAAGGTTGGGATACAATGATATATGACTTTTCAGACATAGTAAAGTACTAAATTATTTCACATATATGATGGCCACTTGTCTAAAGTTACAAAGCTAAGATTCTCCCACAAATGGGAACACTGCTCCAGCCTTGATCGAAGTCCAGATATCACATATGCAAATGTCTATCTTACAATATTAAAATTAGCATAATGCATGCCCAAAGGCACACACAACGAAAGAAGACTAGGCTTCAGTGAATTGCAATTTTGTCGCCATGTCATGAAACGCTGCTTTGCATAATCCTATGCCAGCATTTATAAAAACCAGTTTACATGTGTATGTATTTAAAGCATGTAAATATAGTGGTAGATATACCACGAACGGATATAGTGAGGGGGTCCGGGAACAGGCCTGCCCAGAGACAGAGCATGCTGTGTAAGGAGCGCAACAGAAGGACTGCCCACCTCAATGCCCACACAAAAACATGTACAACTCCAAAACGCATGCAATGTCCTGCCAAAACAATACGCCACCCAACCATCAAGGTATTAATAGATTGCAGGATCACGTCAAATCATGGACTGCAAAAATTATCAGCATGTACCTGGGCTATAACAGGGTGTTCCTTAATACCCTGAGGCCTATGGACAGAAGGAAGGAAGGGAGGAAGGGTAGAGATGAAAGAATAGAAACAGAAGAATATGAAGGAGGTCTGTTTTTTTTTCTGACTCTAGCCAAATGGAAGATTAGTCAGCACTAAAAAAGGTGTGTGTGTGTGTGTGTGTGTGTGTGTGTGTGTGTGTGTGTGTGTGTGTGTGTGTGTGTGTGTGTGTGTGTAAAAGCATGACTGGCTGCTGAGTTTAATGTAAGTGAAAATCTGAGCCCATCTGTGAAGAGTCCAGACCTCTTAAAGTCGTGCACAGAAGCACATAGAAATGACAATAAATGTGATCAGGAAACATTTTCATTACAGTTTACATTTTACCAGTTTTATGCATTCCCTGGGAATCAAACTCATGATTTTGGCATTGATAGTGTCTGAACTAAAGGACTATACTGTACACAGCACGTATTTTAACACTTACAACACAGCTACATTTAGCAGATTATTTTATAGAGCTTATAGGGTCTTTTATATTGGCCTTCCTGTGCTGTGTCCAAAGATAATAGAGGACATAAATTACAATAAAAAACTAGCCTGAAAGTTTAAATTAGTTGTAACAGCTTTGAGAGTTTTGAGAGTTTAAACTTTAAAACATGTCGCTAACAAGATTTATTTGGAGATTACTGATGATTCAGTTGGTCAGTGAATGCCGCTGTTTCCCACACACAGAAGCAAGCAGCATTTTCTACAGTTATATTTGCAATCTTTGATATGTTTGCCAGTATTTCATAGTTGGTATGTAAAATAGAGGGATTAAACTTACTAATTAAAGTAAAAAATCGATTGTAGACCTGCAAGTCTTTTTTCAGGATTTTTTCAAAAATGTATTTCCAGATTCCCTGGATCCAGAGTTGTTGCTAGGATGTTACTAGGTAGTTGTGAGGTGTTATGGGTAGTTTCTATGTCATTCTTAGCACAATTTAACACTTAGCTAATCACTATTAGCATGTAGCTATTCACTGCTAGCATGTGTAGCATGTTGGAAGTCCATTTTGGTAGCATGAGTCAATAGACCCAACCCCCATGTCTCTACGACTTTCTGATGCAGAGATATAGGTCTGGCTAAACGGTTGCTAGGGTACTTTGTTTGGTTGCTAAGGAGTGGACAGCAGTTTCATGATTTTTGGACAAAGCGTTCAAGAGTTATAATATGTCAGTTTTTCATATCTCCTGACCACTAGGGGGCAGAGCCCCAAAACTCTGCAGGTAGCCTCAGATCATGATTGACATGAGACACAGAAAGTTTGGTCAGAATACGCTAATGCGTTGCGGAGATATAGCCTTGGTTTATTTGGTGGCCATTTGGTCAAATTCGTTCACATTTTTATCGAAACCTGTTTGACAAATCAACTTTATTTTAATAACTTTTTGTCAGCATGGTCTGAAGATGTTATGATTCAATTTTGGTGAAAATTGGACAAGTGTGGGAGGAGTTTGAAAAAGTAGGTTTTTAAAGAAATACAACATGGCGAACAGGAAGTTTGGCCGACTAAGACAAATTTGGTATCTGTGTTCTCGGTTTGACCCAAGGAATGTATAAAGACAACTTATTTTACCATAGATTAACATATTCAAAAGTTATTAGCATTTTTGTAAATTTGTTTATAACATTTGACCACAAGGTGGCGCTGCCTCAAAACTTTTTGTGTTGTATCAGGCCCTGGTGCCGAAGACACATCTCAAGTTTCGTAACGATATGCCAATGTGTTTGTTAAATATAGCAATTTATGACAAAATTCAAAATGGCCGACACTCAAAATGGCCGATATGGGAAAATTTAGTATCGCACGACTCTGCATGAAACCCTGAATCTAACGAGACCAGTTTTATGATTTTTGGTCGAAGCATTCAGAAGTTATAAGCAAATATTTCACTTTTTCATATCTCCAGACCACTAGGGGGCAGAGTGCCAAATCTCTGCAGGTAGCCTCAGACCATGATTGTCATAACACACACCAAGTTTGGTCAGAATACGCTAATGCGTTGCGGAGATATAGCCTCGCTTTCATTTCTGCGGCCATTTTGTCGAATCCTTTCGCAAGTTATTCGTAAATGGTTTGACAAATCAACGTTCTTTTAATAACTTTTTGTCAGCATGGTCTGGAGATGATGTGTTGGGACCAACCAAATTCACGGGTAAAAATTTGCAATTTCACGGGTTTTTAAAAAAACACTCGATCACACGGAAAATTCACGGGTACAATTTTTATTAGGCAACAATCACTGCAAATAGTCCATCTGATGTCTGACCCGCTGTTTTGTATCCTAAAAAAACACTTTTCGACTGTTCACCTGTATTAAAAAACAAAAAGGAAACAAAATACGACTACAACGCACGTAGCCACACAGTCCGCAATTTCACGTGACATTAATAAAATAGTTTACAGTTTTTCGTGGCCAAAACTTGGCCGACCAATGTGGTTGCTGACATATTCTGCCGCTGCGGTGCATTGACGCTTGTGTACTGGCTGACGCTTCTCTCCGCGTCAATGCTGTTCGTTGGTACAGAAAGGTAACGTAATGCTAGCCGGCTCAGCAGAGGAAACCAACTGCTGTGCGAACGCCAGAATGCTGTTTTACTCGTATCCGGCGGAACTTCTTTTGCTGCCGTTTTGTAGGCTGCAAACTCGGCTAAGACGCTACGATCATCTGCTCCTGGTATACTCTTTATCAGTTCCTCACATGGCAGCATCGATACCTGTGTGAAATCAAAGACTCTGACAGATTTCATGAAGGCCAGTCCAGGCTGCGAAAATCGCCGTGAGCCGCTCGCCTCAATAAATAAAGTAAATGAATTGCCCTACGTACGCTCAGCAAAACGTGCAAAGAAAATGAATGTAAATGAAACAATTAACATAAAAAGTTATCGCGGTACTTCTGAACTTCCCTTCAATAAAAATTAACACTATTTCACGCTTGTTGGGTGTTTTCACGGAAAGTGGCCGATTTCACGGAAAATGTCACGGCCGTGAAATCGTGAATTTGGTTGGTCCCTAATGATGTGGTTCAATTTTCGTGAAGATCGGACAAACGGCCTAGGAGGAGTTCGAAAAAGTAGGTTTTTCGTAAAATTCTAAATGGCGGGAAAATTTCCATGACGGAAAATGACAGAATAGGGTGCAATCGAATCGTCTTGAACCAAGGAATCAGCGGACGAAAGAATTTTGTTTCTAGGACATACGGTTCAAAAGTTATTTACATAAACGTGAGTGCAAATTTGGTGCACTCACTCACCTTCGGTGCTTGGCCCCTAATAATAATAATATGTTTAGATACAATATCACTAAGTTGGCTTTCTCAAGCCAACTTAATAATAAGTTTAGATACAATATCACTAAGTTGGCTTTCTCAAGCCAACTTAATTATGAAAAGAGAAGAACAAACCAGATTGTAACACAATGGCCAACAACATTTTTTTTAAATGTATATCATCTATTGTGTTCCATGGAAGAAAGAAATGCACACAAGTTTGATATGACATGATTAAAAAAGACAGAAGTTTAATTTTTTGTTGAATTATACCTTGAAGTTTCTCTGTTTTATCTATGAGAAATTACAAAGTTTAAATTCACATTTACACACAATCAGTTAAATTGTTGTGGTGTATTTGAATATGTCAACATTTCAATATTATAATACTCAATGAACAATACAAAACAGGTACATTTAGAAGTCTGTGCAGTCATGAGTGTAGCGAGTGTGACTTTATACAATGTAAAATCTTGTGGGCATGTTCTTAAAACAGCAGGATAATGTGTTTGTATTGGAGGTGAACTGGTTCTTAGGTAGAATTTGTGATCAAAATGGAGTGTCGGTAAGCAAAACTGTGTTTGCAATGTTGGATAATATAATTAAAGGTTTGCATCGAGAATATAAGGTGGTTTTATTGTATACTGGTAAATCTTATAAAGGCTGTCAGAGTGGTTGACGACTGCTCAGATGTTAAATGGAAACAAAAGAAAACTTAAGGCCAGCACACTCTTCTCAAACATGTAAAGAGCACAAGTACAAACATCACAAATAAAAGAAGGAAAATAGAAACAGTAGATTATGCTATATAACAGTCAGCGGTAGAGCGGCCATCTCTCTCCTCACTCAAAAACATTCTCCTCCCCGCGCTCTCACCAGAACAGTGAGATAGCACTGTTGATAGCAACAGCATATGCCGTCTTAAAAGTGTATTCCCAACTTTAAAAAAGTAGCCGTTACAATCTCTGATGTTAGTTGGTGCACACATGCCTTTTGTTGTTAACAAACATATACAGTGTATGTACATTTTTATAGCATGCCGATCGCTTCATCAAACAAATCGCCATATTGGCTATTGGTTTTCCCAATCCTTAATTTTTTTTTTATCTTGACGCTTTTTTGCAACCCCCAAGGCTGTCGACATAACCGGGTTCCACTGTATTTGGTTGCACACCCCAAAAAAATAAAAACAAATCACTGAAATCTTTATTGATTGGCCAGCTCTTCTCGAGTTGCTGTACAGCTAAAATGTACTAAAGGGTATTTTGAAATGTACTATTTTTGTTTTCAGTTATTTAACTATATTTTACTATTAATGAAATACAATTGTATTATTGAAATCTAAAATTAATATACCAATTATATACCATCATGGCATACATGGTATCATGCATGTATATATATCTCTCAAGGATGATCAGAAGAAAATGGACAGCACCTTAATATATGCGTTTCACAACAAAGGGTCTGAATACTTAGGAACATGAGATATTTCAGTTTTTCTTTTTTAATAAATCTGCAAAAATGTCAAGTGTTGGATCTCTCTGAAAGACTTTTTACTATTTTTGACTTTTCAGAGTCAGTTAAATCTCTTTTTAGCCCATTTTTCCTGAAGAGGAGAATCTGCCTAATAATTATGCACACCTTGATATAGGGTGTTGATCTCCTTAGGCCACACCCTCCCTTGTTACACAAATACACAGCACCTGATATGCATTAAATTCAATAAGCATTCAATTTTATATAGCTTGGATTTGGAAATAATGAAAAAAATTATGATATGATCAAAATAATCACTTGCCTAATAATTGTGCACACAGTGTATATATGTACATATTGTGATGGAAATTTGATTTCTTATGTACTTATTAATCCTCATCCGTAGAAGTAGGCAAACTTATCAAATGTAACTGGGTGTTCTGTTTTTGTTATGTGTTGCTAACAAGCACTGATCCAACTGTACCAAGCACACAGAAAATACATCTGAGATACATCTAAGAAGAAGCAAAGGTGGGGGCTTAGAAAGCTGTATAAAAAGTCATTAAACTTTATGCTCTTTGGCTTCACATGCTTAGATGTTGTCTGTGTGAGTGAATGAATTCTTGCAAGAAATAAAGCTTTAAGATTGTTATACCTTTCGAGAATCTCACTTGTTCTTTATTGATAAACATTTAGGAAAATAATTTCCACGAAAATATATATATTGCAAGTATAATCAATACTTATCTGTATTCATCTGCCATCATGTATAAATGTTTTCAAAGAGTTTGTTACATTCTCTGTGAGGCAAAAATACAGCGGTGCCTTTGAATTTATAAATAAATAAAGATTTTTTAGGAGGCAGTTGTTCAGGTTGCTGTCAATCTTTTGAATCACATGTCATGTCAATAAAATTATCAATGTTTAATAAAAATGCTGTCTACTGTAGTTAGGTAGTTCCCTAGATTCTGAAACAATTGAGTAACTGAGAAAGTTTGAGGTTACCTGCAGAACGATAGGTAGCTGCTCCGGTGGGTTTCTGTTCTCCACACCCATTGTCAGCCACACCTGAAAGGCTGTCAGTTGCTCAGCAAAAAATGGACTATGCTGTGGATAAACAAACAAACTCTTGTGTTCCAGAAAGAAAGAATATGTGTGAGCACAGGAGTAAGCAAAAGTAAAAGAACACTTTGTTAAACCAGCCATAAACAGTGTACATAAGTGATCAGGACAGTTGTATTGATCCCAGAATTATAAGCCTTACATAATACTTTGTCTCCTGCCCTATCACTCATTTATTCACCTTGCCTATCTCAATTAGGTTTTTTCACTTTCTGTATGTATGTAAGCAGGGAGATGGGTTTTAGGTCTATGCATTAGGTGCTGTTTTTCTATTCATTAACAGTTTTATTGTGTTATATATATACAGTGGTACCTCGAGATACGAAATTAATCCGTTTCGAGGCGGCCTTCGTATAATGAGTTTTTCGTATCTTGGAACACATTTTACATGTAAAATGGCTACTCCGTTCCAAGCCCTCCAAAAACACCCCATTCAATTTCATAATAAAGCTAAATTGACCTATAAACAATGAAATAACGTAAAATGTCGAAGCTTACCTTTCGAGTGAGGCTATCTCCGAAAGTGGTGGCAGAGGAGGAGGAGGACAAACGGCAGATAAAGTAAAGTTTCGGGTGCGGAGTGGCTGAGCTAAAGCACGCCAGCACGTAACTTGGATTTTTCGTAAGTTTAGCCTTTCGTATCTTGAGGTACTACTGTATGTATGTATGTATGTATGTATGTACAGTGATCCCTCGCCACTTCGCGGTTCACTTATCGCGGATTCGCTATTTCGCGGATTTTCATAATGCATTTTTTTTTTTTTTGGTGCATTGTGCTCAGCATTCTGATTCGCTAAAAACTCACTTCCGCTTCTTGTATCAAAACATGCTACGAATTGTGCTATCATTTTGTCGTCTCGTGCAGTTATGTGTACGGAGGAAGGACTAACGCTTGGTCGCTTAGCAACCATGGTGCGAATGGCCACTGAACTTAAGCGATTAGCTGAGGAATGGGACCCTTTGATGGGCCGTTCATTACAGTTCTCCAACGTAATCGATGGTGGCATGTCGGTGTACAAGGATCTTTTTGCAAAGAAGAAAAAAGAGCGACAACAGCTGCCTATCACTATGTTCTTCTCCCGAACAAACACACCTGCACCGCGGGCTTCAGAAGAAGAGAACACTGCAGAGCTTAGTCAGGATGCAGCGGCCCAGTCTGAAGAGCTGTGAAACGGCCTACACGTGAGTCACTGTATTTGTATACATGTAATAGTTGCTAATTGTAAAAAAAAAAAAGTTTTCTATTTCGCGGATTTCACTTATCGCGGGTCATTTTCGGAACGTAACCCCCGCGATAAACGAGGGATTACTGTATGTATGTATGTATGTATGTATGTATGTATGTATGTATATATATATATATATATATATATATATATATATATATATATATATATATATATATATATATATATATATAATTTTTTTTTTTTATTATTATTATTTTTATTTATTTTTATGGGCAGTGGCAGATGCTCTATCTGTTCTAACGAACTAACGAGGCTAAGGGAGTAAACCCTAAAAGAAAATCAGGAGTGGAGACCCTAAAGCAGTTGGACAATGTACTACATCCCCTTCTGGCAACTCCTTGGTCTGGAGAATGATGGGCTCCGTCATGACGAGTTTTGCCCAAGATACACTGATAATGCTGGACAAATCTGAAGCAATCATACCGGATTCAACAAGGACTGCGAGTGCCGTTTCCCACCAGGACGGAGGTGACAAGTGTGCTACTGGTACTTTGCATAAAATCAGAGCAAGAGACAACATTACCATCGCCACCTGGAACATTAGAAGTCTGGCACAAACTGGAAGACTCCAAGAGTTGACACATGAGATGGAACACTACACATGGCACATACTGGGACTCTGTGAAGTAAGATAGAAAGCCCTAGGAGAACACCAAACTGAAGATGGGCATATATTACTACTATAGTGGAGAGTTGGACAAGTCCATAAATGGAGTAGGCTTTCTTGTTAACAAGGACATCAAGGGATCTGTTCTTGAATTTCGCCCTATATCAAGCAGAATCATCTCCATTCGTCTGAAAGCATCCCCCTTTAACATCTCAATCATCCAAGTCTATGCTCCAACTACTGATCATGATGATGAAAAAATAGAGGAGTTCTACAACAAACTTCCTTGTATAATAAACATGGCAAGCAAAAAAGACCTTGGATCCTTATTATCCAAGGAGACTGGAATGCCAAAGTTGGCAAAGATCCTCTAAGACTGGGTTGTTCATTATGGACCTTCTTGCAATGAGCGTACCAATGAAAGAGCCAGACGGCTGCTCGAGTTCGCAAGCTACAATAACTTGGTTCTAGCCAACACCCAAGGTCGACATAAAGCTTCCCGATGCTGGACATGGCATGCACCAAATGGAATCCATCATAACCAGATCAACTACATACTAGTTCATAACCGGTAGAGTTAAATAATAATTTCATCAATAGAGAAAAAACAAGAACGTTTCCAGGTGATGACGTTGGGAGTGATCACGACCTCGTCATCATAAACTTCAGAGTGAGGTTGAAGAAAATTAAAAAGCCAAAGAAAATCAGGCTCAAATTCAACCTTGAACAACTGAAGTATCCTAACATCTGCAAGTCATTCCAAGCCACAATTGGAGGAAAATTTGCTCCACCTCTTGTGATGGATGTTGACACACAACATGGCCCGTTGAATATCGAGGAATAAACAAGAATGTCCGAAAAAGCCTGAAGAAACCAAAAGAAGATTCGATTGGACAACAGTGCACAGAAATAGAGAGCAGTCTGTTAAAGAATAACAGAAAAAAGGCATTTCAAATTGCAGCCAAGAGTCAGTACTATTGAAGATAAAAATGGAACATGCCTCACAGAAGCAAGTGACACTGCAGAAAGATGGACTGATTATTGTAAGGAACTCTACAACCATCCGTCCTCAGGAGACCCAGAAGGTGCTTAAAGTTCCAAACTCTACAAATAATGATGGTTTTCCCATTCTCAAAGAAGAGGTGGAGTTTGCAATAAGAAAAATGAAGGATGGAAAGGCAGCTGGAGTAGACAACATCCCAGCTGAACTTATTAAGAATGGTGGGGAATCAGTGATAGAACTACTAGCACAAATCTGCAATAAAATCTGGCAGACAGGTGAATGGCCAACACAGTGGACCCATTCACTTATTATAACACTCCCCAAAAAAGGCAATCTCCAGCTGTGCCAAAATTACAGAACTATCAGTTTGATCAGCCATGCTACTTATGTGATGCTGAAGACTGAACAGACTGAACCCACAAGCAGAAGAAATAACAGGCTGGGTTCCGTAGTGGAAGCAGCACAACAGAACAAATTTTCAATCTTAGGCTTCTGTGCGAAAAATACTCACAACATCAACAAGACATCTATCATGTGTTTATAGATTTCAAAAAGGCTTTTGATATAGTGTTGCATGAGGCATTGTGGGCCACAATGAAAAAGTACAACATGGGCCAAAAGTTGACCAACACCATCAAGCAGCTGTATGCCAAGGCTACCAGTGCAGTGATTGTTCAAGGTTCTGTGGGGGACTGGTTCAAAACAACAGTTAGAGTACGGCAAGGCTGTCTCCTGTCACCTTCAACATCTACCACCGTGGGACAGTCAGCATTGGAGAGCGTAATATCACCAACCTCCGCTTTGCAGATGACATTGATGGGCTGGCAGGCAATGAAGATGAGCTTGCCACCTTAGTGAAGAACCTGGATGAAACATCTTCCAGATTTGACATGGAAATAAGCAGAGAAGACAAAGCTGATGACAAAGAGTAGCAAACAAATCTAAACCAAGATTAAAGTCAGAGGAAAGGAACTGGAAACAGTGGGCCAATTTAAATATCTTGGTTCCATTATCACAGAAGAGGGATCATGAGGAGAAATTTTGTCATGAGCAGCACAAACAACAGCAGCTATGTCAAAGCTAAGACCCATCTGGAGAGATAAGAACATCTGCTTGAAAACTAAAATCAGACTATTGAGAGCACTAGTCATCTATATCTTTCTGTATTCATGTGAGGCCTGGACTCTGACAGCAGAATTTTAACGAAGAATTAATGCACTTGAAATGAGATGCTACAGAACCATCCTTGGCATCTCTTACATGGACCACATCACAAATGAAGAAGTGCGCAACACCATCAGGCGCAAAGCATGCCATTATGAAGACCTTCTCACAACTGTCAAAAGGAGAAAGCTGAAATGGTATGGCCATGTTACTAGAGCGAAAAGTCTATCCACAACAGTACTGCAGGGTAGTGTCCAAGGTGGTAGAAGGAGAGGTAGACAGAGAAAAAAGTGGAGTGTTAACATCACAGAACGGACCAGGAAAAGTTTTGCACAGACAAAGGCATTGGCACATGATCGAGACAAGTGGAGGGAATTGGTCAAATGTTCAGCAGTACAGTGCCTCAAAGACCACACTAGGTCAAGAGACTGATGATGATGTGTTATATTTTTCAGGTACTTGAGGTTAGTGTTGTATGACTAACAAGGCATGTTTCAAGTCTCGTTCCCATCAATTCCCTTCAGCCGTGATTTACTGATGATATAGTACAGCCTCTCGTACCTTATTACTAACATATAATTTTACTAAATATAAGTAGACTAGATCTTAATGTGGTAGGAGCAATTAAACATTTAAGCTAAACTTCAGATTCTTTTTTGTTGGTTAATAGAAATTCTATTTCTCTTTATCGCATAAAACATCTGTTTAAACATAAAAAATCCGTAAAAAACCCACAGACATCAAAAAGTTGTGGTACTAATAGAAAACTGAACAGCATGAAAAAAAATTTGCTCAGAAGGGAAATATAGTACATCAATGACTAATACTATACAATTTATGATGGCAAATATACAATTTACTTTGAGCATGATTAGAAAATCTATAACAGGCAAAGGAAAAATACATGGAGAGATACTAAATACTGATCAGTAAAAAGCCTGTCTCTGTCTGATCTTCAAGTACAAGTCAAACTCACCCTGAAGGCAGTGCCCTCCTCGATGATGGTGGGAAGCTGGGAAAGGCAGATGTCCACCGCAAGGTCCCATGCTTGCCTGGACACACACAAACACACAAAGATGCCACACTAGTCAATCCCACAATTATGTTTCTTGCTGTGAGATTCTAGGCTCTGATCACATGAAAAGATACACTGGCACACTTTTTGACACACTCATTGTGAAGGGAGAGAGGAACCTGTAAATGTACCCGGTTTAAATCTTTGAGATAGATTATTTAACTTCTACACTTAAACAGCTAGTTCACCCACAAATGAAAAATCATGGATGAAATGTATTTTTTAAAATGAAGAACGGTAAATAAAAAAATCTAAAAAGGTATAAACTTATAAATTAATTTGGTTCTCAAATAGTTTTGCTACTACGCTAGAAGTATAAATATAACATTTACATTTATGCATTTGGCAGACGATTTTATCCAAAGCGACTTACATTGCATTCAAGGAACAAATTGAATCAGTTCTTGCTTTTCCTTGGGATCGAACCCATGACCTTGGCATTGTATGCTCTATGTAACACCAATGCTCTACTGATTGAGCTACAGGAAAGCCGGAAATATAAAATGAGGAAATATAAAAGTTACATAATTATCCATGCCAGGATCTGCCTAATTTGCCTAGCCATCTAGTGACATTTGGATCGGGACTAAAATACCATAGATATTGATTAGACACATGACGTCAAAAGATACTGTATAGGAAGTGTTTTCATTTCCTTTTAAAAATGAATTAGCCTTTTTATTCCAACTAGGGGCACTTATCTTTCACCAACATAATACAGTGGAGTTCACTTATCTCGAGTCACGTTAACTCGCCAATACTATTTTATGTTGACGTTTTTGAAGTGGAACCGCCAAACTCCCTATTTGTCTTAGTATTTTCTCATTGATTTTCTCATCTCATCGACATTCTCGAGCACGAAAGAGGGACAAATTCGTCACTTCACATGGTTAACTCGTGGCTCATAATCGTACCTAGTTCACTGTGCATGCACGGAGCTCGCTGCACATGCATGCCATGACCATTTTTGGTCTTTCCAGTCTTTCTAGCCGCTTGTCATTTTGTCAGATTATGATTTTACAGCGGTAGGACGAATTAGTTTGTCATGTCATATGTTGTGTAGTTGATGATTTCATGTTATATAGTTGTGACCTCGAGCACTTTTGTATTATACACAATGTTTCGTTGATTCTTTTTCTTCTTTGAAATTATTTTCTTTACTCTCTTTCTTTCACAGCGCGTGGTGTATTGCTGCACGCACTGTTTTCATTGCTTCAGAGTCATCAAACTTATTTGAGTTAGGCCAGTGATCCAATAAATGACATTTTGATTTGACAATTGCTGGTGTTCAAGAGTGATTGCGAAATTACACAACGCAGATTACATTGACAAAGACGTTGTTACTGATAGAAGCTTAGAAGCATTTGTTTTCAAGCAGACCGTTAAAGGCAAAACTCAAAGCATTAGACTTTAAAGGAACCATAGTAACTGCGTGTGCAATACTATTGCATAATACTATGCTCTCTCCTTCCTGCTTCTCTACAGTGCAGACGTGTTTACCCTCTGCTCTTGCTTCCTCGCGATTTGGTATTTTGTCTGTCTTTTTTCCTCTGACCCGCTGCTCGCTGGACTCCTGAAAATACTGAAATGGAATTGATTAACTGGTCAATCAGCGCGATCAATAGGATTTTCTCACAAAGAAATGGGGCACCGGGAGAACCCACGGGACTTTTGCTGCAGGGTACGTGATGGACCCTTGGAACAACTGGCAAGTCCTGTGCCTGGAGGCTCTGTCCGTAGAAGATTTATATATGATTGGATTATTGATAGCGGGGTTCCTATTCTTTGGCTTTGGGACTGCCCTGACCTATCGGAAGATTGGTAAGACAGCTGCAAGCAAATTTACCGAGCCGCTGTCTGTGGAAATTAAGGAATGCATCGGAGTTGTGTGTGACCGTTTGAAGGAATTAGATCAGAGAGTGATACAGATTGAGGAACTGAACCGTAACAATGCAGTCCGGACTGCGGATACGCAGGGAAGAATGGGCTCCATCGGAAGTCAGATCGGTGAACTTTTACGGACTGTAACCGGTCTGGCCACGAGGCTGGACGTAATGTCCAGGAGAACTGCACGGACCGAATGCGAACGCTGAGGACCAGAACTGATTGATTGATTATGAGCCGGACAAATTACCGAAGATCATCAAAATGGATTAAAAAATTGTAACTACCCCACCCGAACCTCACTGTCCCTATCTCTCAGTTGGGAGGCCAGCCTGACAGCTTGGTCTGCTATCTTTCCCTGTGAACTGCCTTATCTCCCTTCAAGAACAAAACATAGAACTGAACTCAAAAACATCTGAAGTTATGGCTACATTCCTTGTTTCCATGGAGACAGTTGAGTGCATTTGCTCAGACTAACTTGCACCGTACACACCGTATGTAATGCTTGCTAAACTGCATTCTTGTATTTCTGGAGAGAAGATGGTGCCGCAAATGGCTGCCTCGGTGTTGAGCTCTTCAGTGATTGTTTTTGTTTTGTTTGTTTGTTCATGTGTTGTAAATGTGCACTGGAAGCTTCGGCACTAAGTCAAATTCCTTGTGTGTGCAAGCACACTTGGCAATAAAGCTCTTTCTGATTCTGATGCTGTGAGCGAAATTGTGTTTGCAATGTTGGAGAATATGATTAAAGGTTTGTATCGAGATTCGAAGGTGGTTTTTATCGTATACTGGTAAATCTTGCACTGGCTGTCAGAGTGGTAGACGACTGTCCAGATGACGAGGTTTATAGATGGTTTTCACACTCTTCTCAAACATGTAAAGAGCGCAAGTACAAACCATGAAAAAGAAAACACTCTGACAAACATCACAAATAAAAGGTATTATGCTATATAACAGTCAGGGCTGCCATCTCTCTCCTCACTCAAAAACACTCTCCTGCACACAGAACTACATACGCTATCTTAAAGGTATATTCCCAACACAAAGTAGCAATCTCAAAACATAAAGAGGTACAATCTCTGCTGTTAGTTGGTGCACATATGCATTTTGCTGTTAGCAAACAGTGTATGTACATTTTTATAGCATGCCGATTGCTTCATTGCTTCATTCGTTGGTTATCTCGATGCTTTTTTGCAACCCCCGAGGCTGTCGACATAATTTTATCTCCCTGCCCTGATTTATCATTTTGGAGGAGACATGACAATTTATCATGTCTCCTAATAGTGTAAGGCACCATCCTCTCAAACGTTTCCGCAATTCTGTCCTTCTTTACCAAATGTTCTCTCTCTTTCCACCTCATCTTGTGTTTCAAGGATACCGCAGTCACAAAAAGCGCTGTATAATAGATAGATCACGTTTATTTTTTTTAATTCAAAATAGTCACCAACTTGTTAGCTCTGTTATCGACTACCTGATATTCAGATTCTCAGATATGTGGAAGTGAATGTGTTTTAATCGCTTAATTTTATAATGATCATGTTCAATGATCTGTGATGCGCGACGGGCGCCGCTGTGTTAGTCTGCGCCGCAATTCAGAGAATCTGGTCTGTCTGATTTACAACACGTCAATTCAGTCACTTCTTCTGAAATACGTGATAGTAAGTGGCCAGTGAAGTGGGAGAACAGTGAAATTTATAGTTACCAATACAATGTGTATCTGACATGAATAAAACACCTTTTCAGTTTATTGCTATTTCCACTTTTATAGACATCCGTGTGTATTTTTCAAAGTATAAATGAATTGTTTTGCCAGTACTTATGAGTATTTAAATGTTTGAAACCTAAAAGAAACCCTGGTTGAAAACACTGAATTGTTGTGATAAATGACAAGATCTGATCGCATCTTCATATTTGACATTCTGGATCAGGGTTAGTGAAAACACGTGAATTTAGCGGTTGAACCGGTGTGATCGTACACGTCAAAGGATGAAGGGTTTGTTATCTGAACTTCATACCTGTTGCTCTTGTTCAGTGCAAGAAAACCTACTCCCTGGCAAAAAAAAAAAAAAGTTCCCCAGGGTCACGTGCCCCCCCCTGGCATTGCTCCACGGCCCCACAGGGGGGAGCGTCCCACTATTTGAGAACCACTGTCTAAAAGGGACGAGCCGCTGCACAGCACAGAGAGGAGAGACTGCCTTTTTTCTTCTGATTCTGACTTGTGTTTGTTTTTTAGTGTGAATTTCGCGCACAAGCACTGTGTACCGAGCCTGAACAGTTATGGATAATTGAAGTCATGCAAGCAACATTTGAAATTCGAAATGTGATCTTACACAAAAAAGATCTATGGGTGTGGGTTATGCCAACAATTTTTTACACAAAACCCAAAACCCGCTGGCTATATGAGCGTGCGGATTATCTGCTTCTGCGGGTTATTTGTGGGAAAATCAATGCTGATATATGTAATATGGGTTTTCTCACTAAACTGTTATCTCGATGCTTTTTTGCAACCCCGAGACCGTCGACATAACCGAACTCCACTGTATACGAGTCATTGTTTTTCAGTTTCGAAAAAGGTTGCAGATGGGGAAAATAATGATGCATGCGTGTTCACGTCCATATACTTACCACATAGCGTGCATGTATGTAGGGGGCAACCTGGGGCTGCTGATTGGTGTACAGTTATATGACCTCATAATTCTCTCAGCCAAAAGAAAATTACGAAAAAGACTGGCCACCAAAAGATCTTGACGAAATAACTTCTGAAAGAGATCTATAAAGAAAGAAAGATAAATACTTTTTTTTAAATTCTTTCAAGAAATCTTGAGATTCAATAATTATGATGAGTGCATGGCAGATTAAACCATGGGCATTTTCATTAAGCACTGATGCACATAAAATAAAGACTGTTCAAAGTTAGGATACATCCCCAGAATCATGCTTAGTTCATCCTCAGAACAGAGACTGAAGTAAAAACTTTGTTTTTAGAATTTAGAATTTCTTTGTTTGAGAATTTAGATAAATATTTTGTGCTTTAATGAAATCTGCCAGAAAAGTATTTAAAGAGTTTGAAAATGCACTAACAAGCATAAGTATACTTCTTCATACAAGAGTTAGTTTTGGTTCAGTAATCTGTTTGGACAAGAACTGTTAAAAGTGATAACATTCAGTATAACTGCTTCATTTATCTCACTTCAGTTTTCTGTTTACCGCTGCCAGTCTGAGTGGCTCGTGATTCTGTTTTTGTATTAAGATGCAAATATAAATGTAGAAAATTAACTTGCAAAATTGTCTAAAAACAAGGACTGAGTGTTCCATTGAATACGCGATATTACTGCAATTTCTATGCTGAGAATATACAATTAAGGAATATAGTGGATATCACCATAATGTTAAAAGTTAAGACAGTAAACAAACTTCACTCAATTGCACAGTACGGAGCACAACTATGAAACATTAATTGATCATAATTTGCAAGAAAAATTAGCTCAGTCAGTGAAGCGGCACTAAAAACATTTTTATTACTATGTATTTTTATTTTGATAC
Source organism: Rhodeus uyekii (assembly GCA_037043235.1). Taxonomy (NCBI): domain Eukaryota; kingdom Metazoa; phylum Chordata; class Actinopteri; order Cypriniformes; family Acheilognathidae; genus Rhodeus; species Rhodeus uyekii. The sequence continues at coordinate 215,784 of JAWRVZ010000318.1, forward strand.
GTTTAAATATGATTTCAAAAAAGCAGGCATTGTGTAGCTTTTTTGTAACTTGAGGTGATTTTGCAGTAATTTTACAACAAAGTTTTGTGAAATTTGTAACAACAGTGGTTCTACCCGGATCATGTCTTTTGCAAGATGTCAAAAATTATATTTTTATTTTGCAAAAACATGAAAAATATCATGACATACATTTTTTGCTATATCACAAAGCCTAAATCTAAACTTTACATATAAAAATGTTACAAAACAGTAATATCAACTCATGTGATACTGCATAGTTATTGATTTTCCTAGGGGATATCCATCTAAACACTTTCACACTCAATCTTTTGAAGATGTTTTATTATAATATTTTAATTGCTATGGGTTTTGTCACATGACAGTCAGGTAGCAAAAAAGGATATTACTGGGGTAGTGGGAACGGATAATTACTAAAAAGTCAAACTCAGGCCCAGGCTTTAGAAAGAGCCACTCTATGTGCATAGTTACGCCACAACACCGTGTTACGTAGATATGCAACATCTCTGAAAGATTCTATTATTTTGTGGAACAAGCAAAGTGAGTGGGTTTTGAGTGAGCCAAAGTCATCTAACAGATTCTGAATTTGTCACCCTTGTGGGAGCCCTGAAACGTCTGTGCTGTTGATTAACATGAAACTAAATCTTCAGAGACTGTTGAATATCTAGAATTTTTATCAGAACAAACCTCTCGGCAGGACGTTCCATGCAATTGTGTCAGTAATAGCTGTGAAAATCCAGTTCAGCTCTCCTAATGGTGTTCTTCTGTCGTTCAGTCTGCCCGGTATCCTGAGAAAAATGAATAAGCACATACATGAAGCCCAAAAAAACAAATCAGAATATCAACGTAAACTGAGAATGATTCACTGATTGAATGTGAAGTGCTGTAAATTTCAAACTTTTTGGTTCTCAGTACAAACAAAGCACAGTAAACTTGCACTGTTATTGAACTGATCCAAACAAACACGGAACTTACTTGAGATGAATAACGACACCATTGTCTTTTGTACAGCTGCTTTATAGTTGAATTCAGTCCATTTTCATGAGTGATGAACTTTGTAAGACTGACATTGTTTTAACTAAATTGAGCTAAATAATGACACTCTTTTGTTAAGCTGGTTTAGAGCTGAAAATAAATTTGTTTCAAAATGTATTAATTTTGTACCATTAGTACTTAATTTTCTGTTTATTGTTGTGAATCTACTTTGAAACAATCTGTATTGTATAAAGGACTATATAAATAAATGTGACTTGCTTTGACACAGAGCATTATATTAGTTGATATGACAAGACTAAATAATGTTTTCTCAACATGCCAATAATGAATATTACAAAATTATTTTGCTACGAATCCCAAAAGTAAAAGAAGAATGAGGTGTGATGGTACATAGTACATAGTAATAGAACTGCACAGGACTCAGCTTCCAAAAAAAGCTGTTGCTAAGCAACCATGACATCATTTCTACTGTAATTACTGATGGGACATCCCTCCTGTCCTGATGTAGAATAAGAACCAGTGAACGTGCTGTGACCAGGCATCTCGAACAGTTAAAGCAAAAAGGAATGAATGATGGAGAACAAACAAAAAGGCAGAAAGAGACAGAGACGTGTAATAAAAAAGTAAACTGCTATATCATCAACCCAATTACTGCTCACTGGAAACAAGATGACATTCTTAAACCACAATTTCTTTCAAAACTGAGCTATCGGGGAGAAGAGCCTTGGTGAGAGGGGTAAAGAAGAACCCAAAGATCACTGTGGCTGAGCTCCAGAGATGCAGTCGGGCCATGGGAAAAAGTTTTAGAAAGTCAACTATCACTGCAGCCCTCCACCAGTCTGGGCTTTATGGCAGAGTTGCCTGATGGAAGCCTCTCCTCAGAGCAAGACACATGATAGCTGGCATGTTGTTTGAAGACAGAAACCAAGATAGAAACTTTTGACTTTAATTATAAGCAGTATGTGTGGAGAAAACCAGGCACTGCTCATCACCTGTCCAATACAATCCCAACAGTGAAGCATAGTGGTGGCAGCATCATGCTGTGTGGGTGTTTTTCAGCTGCAGGGACAGGACGACTGGTTAGAATGGAGGGAAAGATGAATGCGGCCAAAGTCAAGAGATATCCTGGACGAAAACATTCTCCAGAGTGCTCAGGACCTCAGACTAGGCCGAAGGTTTACCTTCCAACAAGATAATGGCCCTAAGCACACAGCTAAAATAATGAAGGAGTGGCTTCACAACAACTCAGTGACTGTTCTTGAATGGCCTAGCCAGAGCCCTGAATTAAACCCAATTGAGCATCTCTGGAGAAACCTAAAAATGGCTGTCCACCAACATATACCATCCAACCTGACAGAACTGGAAAGGATCTGCAAGGAGGAATGGCAGAGGATACCCAAATCCAGGTGTGAAAAACTTATTGCATATTTCCCAAAAAGACTCATGGCTGTATTAGAGAAAAAAGGGTGCTTCTACTAAATACTGAGCAAAGGGTCTGAATACTTAGGGCCATGTGATATTACGCGTTACATGTTCTTCTTTTTTAATAAATCTGCAAAAATGTCAACAATTCTGTGCTTTTCTGTCAATATGGGGTGCTGTGTGTACATTAATAAAGAAAAAAATTAACAGATTTTAGCGAATGGCTGCAATATAACAGAGTAAAACATCTAAGGGGGTTTGAATACTTTCCGTACCCACTGTGAGTGTGTGTATATTTATATACATCTATGAATTTGGCAGACGCTTTTATCAAAAGCGACTTACATTTTATTCAAGGAACATATTGAATCAGGTCTTGCCTTCCCTGGTATTAAACCCATGACCTTGGCGTTATAAATGCCAACACTCTACTGATTGAGCTACAGGAAAGCTATATACAGTGGAATCCACTTATCTCGACCTCGGTTAACTCGCCAACCCTATTATGTCGACGTTTTGAAGTGGAACCGCCAAACTCCCTCATTATCTAAGCATTTTCTTATCGGTTATGTTGAATATTTTGTTACACTTTTGTGATATACACAATGTTTCGTTGATTATTTTTCTTCTTTGAAATTATTTTCTTTACATTAATCTTCTCTTTCACAGCACGTCATGTATTGCTGCACGCCCAGTTCCCAGATTACATTGACATCGACAAAGTCGTCGTTACTGATAGAAGCTTAGAAGCACTTGTTTTCAAGCAGACCGTTAAAGGCAAAACGCAACAAAGCATTTTAGACTTTGTAAAGAAACCATAGTAACCGGGTGTCCAATACTTTTCAGAACTGTGTCCGAGCGAAATTACTGTGTTATGAGTGAATGTGTTTATGTGTGTTGTGACGGTTTATGTTGTGAGCGAACTTGTGTTTGCAATGTTGGAGAATATGATTATCGAGCATCAAAGGTGTTTTTTATTGTATACTGTTAAATCTCTGCTGTTAGTTGGTGCGCACATGCCTTTTGTTGTTAGCAAAAATATACAGTGTATGTATATTTTTATAGCATGCCGATCGCTCCAAACAAATTGCCATATTGAATTTTGATTATCTCGATCCTCGGTTATCTCAACGTTTTTTTGCAACCCCCGAGGCCGTTGACATAACCGGATTCCACTGTATATAGCTTTTTCCTGTGTGTGTGTGTGTGTGTGTGTGTGTGTGTGTGTGTGTGTGTGTGTGTATATGGGCCATTCTGCAGAATTGGTGACATTTGGCGTCCCCCATCCAAAAAACATATTTGACAAGCATTTAAATATTCAAATCTTAGATGTTTACTAAGATCCTTAAATTATTTATTGAAACGCACAATAATATTTCAAATATTTAAAAGCTTTATATTTATATCATCATCATGTATTGGGTACTTTCAATTAGGAGGTGGCTGTCCCAAACCCTTACATGTAAATTTCAACTTGTGAAAAAGATATTTAAATATTTTTTTCCATTGTTGTTTTTAAATGCATCTTTTTGTTTTGTTTTAAAAAATTAGATTTTTTTATTTTATTTTTAAATCATGAATCTTTATGTAAAAAAAGATGTGCCGTATTTTCATGTCACTACCAAAACACTGAATGTTTTATTCCATTGGGTGAGACTGATTTTAACCACAGCCCTACATTTTTGATCAGGATATATTCCTATGTCCCTCTCTCTCATATGCTATATGGTGAGTAGATTGAGCCCATCATTTTGAGGTAAATGTGTTCTAAAGTCTGAAAATCTGTGTGTAACTAAGGAATGTCACTACCAAAGACATTTTTTCTGCTATTAAGAAAACTTTTTTGGATGTTATTCCATAAAATGTAGTTTTTATATGTGTACCACTGTTCTGACCAGTGATAACCATGTGCTGATTTGCATCTTCGAGCTAGATTCAAAATTACCTAATATTGTCACTAACAACGCAGTCACGACCGAAACGTCTTGAAGTTTCGGTTGTGACATCATTGTTTTGGTTGTGACAAAAGGGAACACATAATGATTTATTAATCCGTAATAAACAAAAATGTTGTACACTGTAAAAAATCCAACTTTCGCTATCTGCTTACTGGAATTTTCACGCACAACCATTTCTAGGGTTTACAAAGAATGCTGTGAAAAGGGAAAAACATCCAGTATGCGGCAGTCCTGTGGCTGAAAATGCCTTGTTGATGCTAGAGGTCAGAGGAGAACGGGCCGACTGATTCAAGCTGATAGAAGAGCAACTTTGACTGAAATAACCACTCGTTAAAACTGAGGTTTGCAGCAAAGCATTTGTGAAGCCACAACACGCACAACCTTGAGGCGGATGGGCTACAACAGCAGAACACCACACCGGGTACCACTCATCTCCACTACAAATAGGAAAAAGAGGCTACAATTTGCACGAGCTCAACAAAATTGGAAAAGTTAGAGACAAAAAAATGTTCCCTGGTCTGATGAGTCTCAATTTCTGTTGAGACATTCAGATGGTAGAGTCAGAATTTGGCGTAATGGTGTGGGGGATGTTTTCTTGGCACACTTTAGGCCCTTTGGTGCCAATTGGGCATTGTTTAAATGCCACGGCCTGCCTGAGCATTGTTTTTGACCATGTCCATCCCTTTATGACCACCATGTACCCATCCACTAATGCTGCTTCCAGCAGGATAATGCACCATGTCACAAAGCTTGAATCATTTCAAAATGGTGCACTAAAATGGCCCCACATTCACCAGATCTCAACCCAATAGAGCATCTTTGGGATGTGGTGGAACGGTAGCTTTGTGCCCTGGATGTGCATCCCACAAATCTCCATCAACTGCAAGATGCTATCCTATCAATATGGCCAAAATTTCTAAAGAATGCTTTCAGCACTTTGTTGAATCAATGCCACGTAGAATTAAGGCAGTTCTGAAGGTGAAAGGGGGTCAAACACAGTATTAGTATGGTGTTCCTAATAATCCTTTAGGTGAGTGTACGTGCTGACTGCATATGTGCAATATAATTAGTTATTTGTATTAACATAAAATGTTGAATGTCTGATTCAACTATGGCAAACTAAGTATTGGGGTCACTACCAAAACATTACTGTCACTACCGAAAATGTGCTGTCACTACCAAAACATGGAACGTTTTGTCAAAAATAAAGTATATTGAATTATCAACTAAGACGTTATGATAGTGTTTAGTTTAATGCATATTCAACCAAATGAATCCTTAACTTTGAAATCAGTATGATTAACTTTATGCCTTCTACAAAGAAAGATTGGGTTCAAAATACAAATCTCATAAATGACACTTAAAATATTATAAAATTTTTCATTTTTAACCTGTAAAAAAAAATTTAAAATAGAGAAAAAACATATTTACAAGGTTGAAGTAAACAAAATCTTAATAGGTCAAATAATATATATATATATATATATATATATATATATATATATATACACACACATATACACATATACACATATACACACACACACACACTGTGTGCACAATTATTAGGCAAGTTGTATTTTTGAGGATTACTTTTTTTTATTGTACAACTACAGTGCTCTTGGCCAATCCAAAATGTTAACAAACCCTCAAACCTAAACATTTAAGTAGTAAAAGTTAAGTTTTGGCTTTCTTAAGAGAATATCTACATGTACACCGTTATTAGGCATCTATTAGTGTGCAGAATTATTATGCAACTAAATGAAAAACAAAGATTTTCCTGTCTCACTTATTTTCACCTGTTAAAGTGAGAATAATAAACAAACTCAATTTACAAATAAACATTTCTGAAGAAACTCAGTGACCAATATAAACACCCTTCAATAACAGTCACAAGCCTTCCATTTACAGAATCTGTCAGTTTCTTGATATAGTCAGAATCAACTTTGTTGGTGCCAGACGGGCCGGTCTGAGTATTTCACAATCTGCTCAGTTACTGGGATTTTCATGCACAACCATTTCTAGGGTTTACAAAAAATGGTGTGGCAGTCCTGTGAGCAAAAATTACTTCTTGATGCTAGAGGTCAGAGGAGAATGGACTGACTAATTCAAGCTGATAGAAGAGCAACTTTGACTGAAATAACCACTCATTACAACCGAGGTATGCAGAAAAGCATTTGTGAAACCACAACATGCACAACCTTGAGGCGGATGGGCAACAACAGCAGAAGACTTCACCCTGTACCACTCATCTCCACTACAAGGATAAAGAGTTCACCAAAATTAAACAGTTGAAGGCTGGAAAAATGTTGCCTGGTCTGATGAGTCTTGAATTCTATTGAGATCTTCTCACTGGGAGCAATTTAGTAACATGAGAATATCTATACATTCACAGGGTTTAGATGGACAGCACGCACGGAGCAGTGGATGATGAATCAAAAAACTATTTCTTACTTTCAGTCTGTGACAATAGGAAAATTTATATTCTGGGAGGACAAAAGTCATTGCTCAAAGATTTCAATTCTCACCTTAAAAGGTGAAGGTGATCTCGGTTTTCGTCTCAGCAGCTGAGCTAACATACCATGGAGATGAACAGTTAACCATGGCAAGAAACTGATGGGGTACAACCACCTGCTATAGATGTGATGCATTCAAAGTATCAATATATGAGGATTTGTATAGATTAGAAGCTTGAAAGATAAGCCCTTAATAGTCCTATAATTTTCTGAATAATGCCACATCCGGCCCGACATGTAATTATATCCGGCCCGTAAGATCCTTTTTTTATATATTATTGTTATTAACCCTTTCGCACATAAGTTCTAAATATTCTCTCTGACCACCCAACGTGAGTTTTTTTAGGCGACCGTTATTTTAGAATGTTTACCTTATTGTTCCCATTGCGACGTGTTATGCTTGTCACGTTGACACACCGCAGCCTCAAAGGCGCTATATGACATGTGCATCGCATGTATTTAGTGTATGTCTTATTTATTCAAAATATTCACATACTTATTGGCTATGTTATCAACTACCTGATATTTCGATTCTCAAATATGTGGAAGTGAATGTGTTTTGTTCAGCAGTTCGGTCTGATTTATAACGCAAATTCAGTCGCTTCTCCCGAAAAACTTGACAGTAAGTGACCGGTGAAGTGAGAGAAGAATACAGCTAACTTTATAGTTACCTATGCAATGTGTATCTGATTTATCTGATGAACGATTGCTATTTCTGTTTTTATGGACGTCAGTGTGTATTTTTCTAACTATAGATGTTTTGCGAGTACTTATGAGTATTTAAATGTCTGAAACCTAAATAAACCTTGTGGTTGAAAACACTGAGTAGTTGTGATAAATGACAAGCTCTAAGTGCGTCCATCTCTGCGCCAAAATGTATTGGCGCCAGATGACGCGCAGAAACACGTTTGAATTTAGCAGTAGATGACGTGAAGCACGAACGTTCTAATCACACCGGTGTGATCGTACCCTCCAGGGCCCAGCCAAGACTGATCACACCAGAGTGATCGTACATGCGAAAGGGTTAATGGCCCAACAATATGAAGCGTTGGTAAACCAATAAACTACAGATCCCATAATGCAGCGCTTCAGCTGCCTAGCCGAACACATCCAGCATCAAGTCAAGCTTATGATGCTGCAAGTTATTGCGAAGCTAGCCCTCACAATGCCGAAGAGAAAAGTTGATTCTGATAACAGAACCTTTAAAAACCGATGGGAGGCTGAGTGTTTATGTTTACTGACATTGTCGGTAAACCCGCATGGCTAATTTGTGGAGCTAATGTGGCTGTAATTAAAGAAATGAATCTAAGACGGCATTATGAGACAAAACATCAGGATAACCTGAAAGACCTGAATGCAGAGCAGAAGATACAGAAAGCAGAAAAGTTAAAGAAGAATCTGAATCGATTTAAAGAATCGATTGTTGATTGAGTTTGAGAGATGGCCACTTATTTAAGTCAGTTGAGTGAAAGAAGCAAAGACTTGAGGTTGGACAACGTAATGAGCACTGTAACAACCCGCAAACTTTATCCAAGCTAAAGGTTAAAATCACTGGCAATTTCAGTTGTTTTTGCGAGAGATAGACTCAGAGTTGCTGACATTCCTTATCATACAGAGGTACCTTGGCTAAGTTTGGGAAAAGTTCTCAATAGAGTTTTTGAGCTCAGCAACAAAATCTGTCAGTTCACAGACAGTAAAGAAAAGACCACCAATTTTAGGGATGAAAAGTGGAAATGCGAGTTTGGCATTTCAGGCTGATATAACAGCTGATTTCAAACGCCTTAAACCTCCAGCTCCAGGGATGTGAGCGCATGATCACTTATATGTATAACGCAGTGAAGGCATTTCAAGTGAGGCTGCTTTTATGAGAGACACAGATGCACCAATACAACTTTCCCCACTTTCCCTGTTGCCAAGTAATGTTGAACCAAGTAGCACATCGGTGTTCCCAAATACGCACTTGCACTGATAAACTGAGCGCACTGCACAATGACTTTGCATGGCGCTTTGGTGACTTTGAAGAACAAAAAAAGAAATTTGAGTTGCTTCGCAACCCATTTGCTATCAATGTGGAGAGATGGAGCTGATTGAGCTGCAGTGTAATGTTAAACTGAAGGCAAAGTACGACACTGCAGGGCCCGCACAGTTAATTCACTCCATTCCCGCAGAAATACCCCAGCTCCATCTACATGCGGCTCGAACCTTGTCCATGTTTGGTGCACATATCTGTGTGAGAAGCTCTTCTCAGTGATGAAGACTAACAAAACAGCACATAGGAGTCATCTCACTGCTGAGTACCTGCAGTCCATCCTGAGAACCTCACACCAAACATAAACAAAATTGTTGACAAAAAAAAGATGTCAGGTGTCCAGCTCTGATAAAATGACATAAGAGCAAAGACAATTGAATGATTTGATTTGTTATTGCTGAAAAGCACAAATTGTATTTACATTATATATATTATATATGCAGCGTGTTCATATTTTGAATTTGTATAATTTTGATAGCAAAATATTTAAGTTATTTAAGGTTTAAGTTGATTTATTCAAGAATAACATTCTTGTCTGTTTTTATTAATATTTATGTTAAAAATGTCAAATTTTAAAAATTTAAAAGTTTAGTTTTAGTATGTTCAATAAATGTTTATCCTGTTCGGCCCACAACCTTAAGTGTGTTTTGGATTTTGGCCCCCTGTGCAATTGAGTTTGACACCACTGCTCTACTCGATGAATGGGCAAAACTCACACAAACACTACAAAATCTTGTGGAAAGCCTTTCCAGAATAGTGGACGCTGTTACAGTTGCAAAGGGGGACTAACTCTATATTATTGTCTGTGTGTTTAGAATGCAATGTCATTATCGTCCTTGTTGGTGTAATGGTCAGCTGTCCAAATATTATATATATTTACACACACTATTTGTGTGATCTCTCACACTATTTATTTTGGTGTAAAACTATTTAAGTTGAAAATTACCAGTATCAGTCAGATTGCCTTTAAGAGAACAGACTCAGTGATTTTTTTGTTAGAAGCCGCTGAAAGACAGAGCGAATAAATGACATCATTTGTCTTTGTCTTGTAAAAACATTGAATAAAAGAAAAGAGATCTGAATGTAATAATGAGGGCGTGATGTTGATATGTCAGCAGGATACTGACGTCAGAAAGCAGGTTGAGGCAATTTATATGCATCTTTTATATGCATTATATGTGACAACTTGCAAATATATGCATATGGGTAATACTTTACAATAAGGTTCCTTTAGTTAACATTAGTTAATATTGTAAGACAGTAAAAACTGGAAGATGCTTAGCTGTCTAGCTTAAAGGGGGACTCTGTAAACAAAGTAGACTTCTGGAAATTAACAATTGAACTCTTGCAAAATGACCATCTCCATCGGAGATACAAGCATGAGTTGATCACCTTCGTATCCGTTGTTTTCACGGACGTCACAAAACCTGCGTAGTTACCCACCATGCACTGCGCACCGCCATTTTGATTCCCTACTGTCAGTGTCAACTCGTATATCTTATTGACGATCGTCGCTAATTTTACTTGTTATCATACTCTTTATTACTCTAATACTACATATTTGTAGATTGTAAATCAAAAACAATTAACATAAGTGACTTCTGTTGTGCTTATGGATACACGCGGTGGAATGAGGACAAGTTACCGCAGTTTTAGAACGCTCTGTACTTTCACATTCATGAACCTCTCCATGGACTGAATAAACATGAACAATAGTGTTTTCATTGCTGCTCTGTGTCTTTAATGCCTAAAAAGGAGATATAAAATATAACGTTAGGTGTTATTTTAACTGCTGAATCGAATTTCAATATAAAGGACGTTAGACAAATTGGTTGAATTTAACTTGTATTATTTTAATTGTTGAATATGTTTCCAATTTATAACAATAAACAAAAGGTAAAGGAATGTCAAATACTGCTAAAGGTTAAGTTTACTGAGTTACGAAGGCATTTTGGGGAAAGTTACTAATTAGGACAAAGTGGGTGGGGTGGGTTATTGTCTGTCGACTGTAACACATTTTTACTTTTGGTATAAATTGCAGCTTCTAAACATATTAAATATTGTCAATACATTTAAACTTACCCCCTACAAAATGTTTAGAGCATATGATCGTTATATTCCATTTTTCTTCAGTCTGAATGTCAGCCCTGTTGATCGCAGCTTTCCATACACGTAGCCTTTCTTCTGACAAAATTCGTGTTCTTTCACATTGTCCAGTTATCACTTTTGGAAGTTTAAAAAATCTTACATCTGTACTTACTCCTGGCCTATTTGAACATCCAAAAATTCCACAGATAGGCATTTGTGAGCATAAGTTTTGAATATACAAGCTTTGTTGTTGCTTTGCATAGGGAATCAAAATGGCGGATATGCCGGTACGCAAGTTTCGATGACGTCACGTGAAAACAACGGATTGTCTTAATCTATAGCTCCTTACCTTCACACCCTCTACCCCATCTCTCCTCTCCAAATGTTGCAATTACTTGAAATTCACCCAAAAATCGATATGGTTTAATGTGAACAATTATCATACAACACTATGTTTCTTTATATATATATATATATATATATATATATATATATATATATATATATATATATATATATATATATATATATATATATATATATATATATATATATATATATATGGTATCATTTGAAATGTCTCAGTGGGACTGGTCTCATTCCAACAGAAGTAAACCAAAAGGTGTTAAAAGATGAAGGGTTTAGAGATGATTTGCTCATTGTGATGGGTATGCCCTCTCTCAGGGTCTTTCATGCAAATTACCTTCTCAGGGTTCTCAGGGCCCGTCCACACGGAGACGCGTATCACTGTATCACATCCCAAAGTGCGTAGTCTTATAAGTAATGAAAAATGTTGAGCGAATTTATTCATCAAAAACCCAAATCCCAAATTTTATAAACTAGCCCAATGCATTTTTTCCCAGTCGGACGTGACCAAAAAGGTAACTAGCAATCTAGCAACACTGAACAGCAACAACAATGCGCATCCTCAAAGTCTTCTTCTCTGTGTATAGTGTATTATCGGTGGCAGAATTATAGCGCCCCATACAGGTCTGGTATATATACTACATCATTCTCAGACGGTTTTAGTGGTCTCGTGTGGACGCTGATATTTCTTGCGCCGACGTCATGTTTATGATCAGATAGGGAATGCACCGGCTTCATGTGGACGTGGCCTCAGTCACCAAATTTATATTTGAGGTTTCGTCTGGTCTGAGTATTTCAAGAAATGTTTCACGAGTCTCTTGCGATAGTGACAAGTATGGGCAGTCTGTTAAGTAACAGCCATAACCTCTGACAAAAAAAATCGGACTGGAGAGTCTGTGACTATGAGATCAGTGTAAAAGAATGGCCGGCACAAAACTTATGTCAGGCAGTGCATGAGATGAATGAGTGCAATAATAATAATAACAAGTTTGATAGAATAAGCAAGTGTCTACAAGCCAAAATATCATATAAGTGACCAACAACACATTGGCACACTAAACCTAAATTTGTGATCATAATAATTATGGAGTCAGATAGAGAATAAATGGGAATTTGGGAACCAGGCTCAACCCTGCTTAGCTTCAGTGGGCAACCAGTCTTAGGCTACATGGTGATATGGCTGCTGAACTAAACTACTTTGCCACACTGAAAAGGCTGAACGCACAGTGATCCTTCAACTGCTTATCAGAAACCGTTATTGGGCCTTACCATATGAACTGCATTTCTACAGCATTTATTAATCTGTTAATGATAATTTGAACATTTATTAATACAATATTGAAATCAAAAGTTGCATTTGTTAACATTAGTTAATGCTCTGTTAATGAACGAACAAACAATAAACAGCTGTATTTGTAATAAAAAAGTTAAAGATGAACAAACACAGTTGCACATGTATTGCTCATGGTTAGATCATGTTAGTTAATAATACAGTATCAAATTAAACCTTATTGTTTCATATTAAGAGACATGAATGTATAAAAATGTTTTGTATGTGGGTGCAATGTATTGTGGGTGCAACCAAAGTCTCAAAAACTACAGAAAAGTGACACCTGATCGTGAGCGTCACAGGCATCAGCATTGTGTGCTTGACTGGCAGCAGGGCAGAAGCATCAAGCAAATGTCATCGCTGCTAACTTGCTACTGACTAACACCCTGCTGCTCCCAGATGCCATCTATCACTGAACAGACGCTTAACAACAAGCCCACAGCCAAATTAATCTCTATCCATTCAACAAACTTGCTTTCTTCATTTATTTCCATAATTTAGCTGGTCTCCAGGAGCTGTATGCTTTACGGAGCACAATTTATAGAGTAACTTCTTGCTAGCTGAATGTATAATTTAGTATCAGTGTGAATCTAGGTAGGCTGTACCTTTCTTGCTTTGACATGGTTCTTTTCAACACTACGATACATGTATCACTCAAGAAAGCATGCATATTGGGTTTCAATTCCACAATGTCGACTTTTGAGACCTTTGTTTCAGTCACAAACGTGCACACATCACTCAGAGAAAGACAGCTTGGTAATTGCTTAGTAGCTACCTGACTTCAGTGCCCATAGGACATTACATTAAATGTAAGGTTATAAATAATTCCACTTTTTACACTTAATACTAAATAACAGTTTGTAGAATCTAGGGCCCGCGGGATTTGGCCCGCCGTACCGTCCGAGGAGGGAGGGAGGGCGAGAGCGAGAGAGAGCGAGAGAGAGAGGGAGAGAGAGCGAGAGAGAGAGAGAGAGAGAGAGAGAGAGAGAGCGAGAGAGCGCGAGAGAGCGAGCGAGCGAGAGAGAGAGAGAGAGAGAGAGAGGTTACAGAGGGGTTACAGCTGTCATGATCTTATCAAGTGCATTTCATCTACAGAATGCTCAAATAACTGGATCTTCCTAGATCCAATCCCATCATGCCTCATGGGTCCCAAAGCTCTTATACAGGAAAAAGTTCAAAAAAACCTTAAAGTTGCAAAGGCCAACCGTTTAGATCTTATAAATAAAACTAAATAACATTTCTAAACAGTTTCAACAAACCTCATTAGTTTATTTATTTGAAGATCACTAAAGTTGTTGCAGCTAGAAAACAGAATAATATAATTCATATGAATAACCAAAAAAGTAGAGAAAACTAAAAATTTGGATTAAAACAAGTACAAATTGAGTTGATTCAGAGCAACCACAGATACATGATAGAACTGCAAGGAATTCATAAAGTAACAACAAAAATGCTGAAAAAGTGTAATTAAAACCTTAGTTTTTTTAATTTTCTATTTTCTAGACATTTTTCTAGAGAAAATGTTTTTATTTATTTAAAGGGAAGTAAAAATAAAATGCACATTTTTTCACATATTTTTTTCACGTTTTTTTTATGTTTCTCTGCCATTTACAGAGAACAAAGGATAAATGAAAATACAAAAAGGAAAAAAAAACTAAAAAGGTCTAGAAAATAAAATACCTACTTCTCAATCAAGTCCAAGGTCACTCCTGGTACCAGCTTTGCACTCTTCTGCATACAAAACCTTATAAAACAAAAGGAAACTGTGAGAGATGTACACAAGCACTCCTTTTTAACTTCAGCCTCATTTGATTTCACCCACAGCCAAGATGCTTTATATATACACTGATTCATGATTACTCAAACCAGGCTTGACATCTTAGAATTAATCTCTCTTTAAACCAGCCTCAAACTGTACATACATATTCACACACAAATATACATAAAACACAATCAACTAAACTAATCCTCTAAGTTAATAGGAGCTTTTATTTTGCACACGCACACAGGCAGACAGAACACAGGCTTAGCATTAACACATGGCTTTTTCCAAAATCATTAGCCACTTAGCATTTTCGCTGGCCACAATTTTTCCATCATTAATGCAATTAATGTGTTCCGTTTCAGAATCTGGAGAGCATACCAAATCTCTTAAAAAAATTGTCAGGATAAGCACAATGGATAGCAGGCAGCACAGCCATCTGACTCAAATATTGCTTAAAGTTAATTAAAATCATTAACATTATTAAAATCAAAAGTTGTATTTGTTAACATTAGCTAATGTACTGTGAACTAACATGAACAAACAATGAACAGCTGTATTTTTAGTAACTAAAGCTAACAAATATTATAACCGTAACAAATGTTCATGGGTAGTTCATGTTAATTAAAACATTAATTTGAACAAATTAAAACTTACTGTAAAGTGTTACCTGTTTAACTTCACTACATTTGAAAGACAAATCTCATACTTTTCACTCTACTACCTTTCTATCAAGGTCCTTGAAGTCATTTGTATTTATATAGTTTCTATGTAGCAGTTCTAAAAGTCAGTAACTTTTTAACTTTTTTTTCTTCATCTTTACAACACAACAGTTTTATTTGCTGACAGCCTGTCAAGTTCAATGATTCCCCAGCATTTTTTTAACACTAAAAAATTAAAACAGAACTAAAATAGCATACAGCGTTTGCTCGGCTTATTGTGTGTACAAATATGCATATTTAGAAAGTACGTTTCCGCTTTCTAAATCGATTGAAGATTTAAGTTTTGTTTAAAATGCTTGCTTTGTTTAAAATCTTGGCGGGCCAACTTGCAGAAGCATATTGAGATATGTAAACTTAATTTCTAGTGAAAGCTTAATGTAAATTGTCTGTGCTTTTAGAGTTAGACCAGTGTTAATTTTGACGACGAATAATTTGTTGATTTTCATTAACAATATTTTCATTAACAACACTACCCCAGTTTTGAATAAAAAAACTATGACATTTTCATCCACTAATAAATATGATATGAAAATATCAAGAAGGGACGATTTGGGAAACGATCCAGTCAGTGCTGACGTTCTGTGTGAGATGCACACAGTTGAATTCCAACATGCTGATCTACCCAGCAGGACATAAACTTGCTGCATGTCTCATAAAACAATGTAAACATCTGGGAGAAAGAGAAGAGCAGACATATGGATAAATCTGAAAAAGCATGACGATGCGGAATAGAGCTCAGCTCATTCTGGTTTTCTGTGCATACAAAAAGCTGCCTCTCAGATGCCAAAGCAAGAGTACTAAATTTCTCGCCTTTTTGCCCTTGAACAGACAAATATACACAAAGCGATGTCAAAATAAATGTCAAGTACTCCTTTCTCATAAACAGTTGATTATGTCACAAGTGCATGGAAACAGTTGGGAGAATATTAGACATGTATCAGTGCATTGGATCCGTGCATTCAGCCTTAAAGTGACAGTAGCCTAAAAAAAACTGCTGCTGTCTATCATAAATGTAATCAAACATCAAAGCAAAAAGTGAAAAACATGAAATGTTCTTGACTAAAATTTAATAGCTTTCTTAGGGATTCATATGTATTGAATGTATACACATGAGTACGTTTGCTTGAAAGAATGAAGAATGTTGTATGGAAATCATTATACAGATTTATTTATTTCATTTTAAAACAAATAAAGATGTCAAAGGCAGTCAAACCTGACTGTTTTGCCTGTTACAATTACTCGCACCATGAGCAGAGCACAAGGCCCATTCTGAATAAAATACCTGGTTTGAGTAGCTCACCATTACGTTATACATGCACACAACTGCATGTATGTGCAATCAGCGTTTCTTACCAACGTAGGGCTATTTTGATTGGTGTAGTGAGGCAGGAGGTGAAGAGGTCAGCAGGGAGGTCAGGGTTCATGGGCAGGAGCTCACTGGCCTCACAAGCAGCCAACTGAATACAGTTCTTCATGGAGGGAGGCAGGGGCATCTGAGCCAGGGGGTGATTTGGGTTTATTGCTGCCACCTAGTAAAAGATAATGAAAACAAGTTAGCAGAAGCAAATCAGGTCCCCTAGGAATTACATTGTGCTGATGTCAACATTCAATGTTGTTTTCCATTACAGTTTACTCTATCTGAAGGTGTTAAACAGACTTGTAGGACAAACAACAGTTTGTTTTAAGAATCCTTTCCCTGATAGAAAATATAACTTTTTAGACGTTCAAAATATATTTATTTTTTTAATTATTTATTTTTGTTAAGCTGATGAGCACGATGAATTAGAGTTCAACAAGCTAAATACAATTGTTGTTATTTTAGTTTTTCAGGTTAACTACAAAACAGTGCAAGAAATAGACTTTACATCGGTAAAAACAAAGAAAAAGCAACTTGATCAAGCAACTTAGATTGCTTTCAAGGAACACATTGACATTCTAATCAGTTCTTGTTTTCCTTGGGAATCAAACCCATGACCTTGTAGACGTATTTCATGAATCTTTTATTACAAATGATTTGTATGCATTGTTTACACTTAATAAAACAGACTTTAAATGTGTGAACAATGAGTTATTGTCCTTTGCTGTTTTTTCTGCTGGTTCAAGTGTCCCTTTCAGAAAGAACTGAACTTTTTCAACACGTTCATTTACAATGGGAACATTTTCATCAATGTCTGGATTGGTAACTGATGTTTGAAGAGCCAAAAGTGCTTCTGCAGTTTTCAGTTGTATCTTCCTTTCATCTCTCTGTTTGGATCTTTCATAACGTTTCTTCACAGACAAATTAGCTCAGGTCTCCTTTTCGACAGATCCCATTTTTAAAGATGGTTCCCAATTAGGATTTGTCTTGTCATATAGGTCAGCTTTTTCACCTAGAAATATATAAATATAATAAAATATAAGTATACACAAATTAAAGAAAAGAGATTTAAATATATGTACTATATTAATATTAACATGAAAAATTAAATTATACAATGAATAGTATATTTACTTGCTAGGGCACAATCAATATTACTACATATGTACATGTTTATATTACAACATACTAGTACATGTAGTAAACGCATTCTTAGAAGTATATGTACTGGAATTCTGTGCATTTACACATACACATACCATTCCTGGCATTCATGCACATTGTCCAGCTTTTAATTTAGTCTTTAAAACATGTTACATTAAATCTGAAATTTGAGAAATTTGAGATTTAAATGCATATTTTGTAGTTACTATTTTTCCTCTTTTCCAAAACATAAAATAATGAGTAAATAGTCAATATTTGTTTTCTTTTGGAAGTTTTTTGGAACAGCTAGGCAATCATGCGTGTGCACCTTTACATTAATTTAGAATTAAAAATCGAAATACTTACCCAAAATAAAATGTTCAGAGCAGACTTTGCAATGTCGTTTCCTTGAATAAGGGTTGAAATCAGCATGGTTGATACAGGAAAGCCACAGCATCCTTCTCTCTTTCAAAAATGTCCTGCGTCAGCTTCCCTTGGTGACAGATCACTTTTGGTATGTCAAAAAACTTGATCTTACGCTCTTCATTGCCAGATCGGTTGGTACAACCTCACACAACACATGTATTTACCATTGTTTACGTTTTTTTGTGTATTTAATCCGATTCGATTGTTTAAATTACCAGTATTGGTTTTGTTTACCTTTTGATCGATACCTTTCTTTTGCCGTACATCATGGCAAACGGAGGTATTGTGGGCGGTAACGTGACGTCATCGGAAAACCATCCATTGCAATTACATATACATATATATATATATATATATATATAGTGGAGTTCACTTATCTCGACTCACGGTTAACTCGCCAATCCTATTATGTTGACGTTTTTGAAGTGGAACCGCCAAACTCCCTATTTGTCTAAGAATTTTATTATCGGTTATGTCGGTTCTTTTATGTTGCCGAACCCTAGTA
Organism: Rhodeus uyekii; assembly: GCA_037043235.1. Taxonomy (NCBI): domain Eukaryota; kingdom Metazoa; phylum Chordata; class Actinopteri; order Cypriniformes; family Acheilognathidae; genus Rhodeus; species Rhodeus uyekii. Next base: position 234,422 of record JAWRVZ010000318.1, read on the forward strand.
TCTCGAGTACAAAAGAGGGACAAATTCACCACTTCACCTGGTTATCTCGTGACTCATGAACGTACCTATTTCACTGCGCATGCGCTGAGTTCGAGTTGCACATGGATCGCAAAATTTTTCCATCGCCCACGCGCATTTTTTTGTGGAAAAGTCCTAACGCTCAGCATCTTTGCGTGCATTTTGACTGGAAATATCCTAACAACAGCGAATCACAGCTCTCTTGCGTCTTGGCATGCTCTCCGCCTCTTTCACATTGATGTTGGGTGACTTATGCACCTCCTGGTGCAAAAATTCATGCAGCTCAGATTGTTTGATGGCTTGTGACCTTCCATCTTCCTCTTGATCACATTCCACATTCCAGGTTACAATGAGGTTCCTGTCTGGTTACAATGGGGTTCCTGTCTGTCTTGATCTGGTGGTCCTACATCCACACTTTGATTGTTCTGACTGTGTGACATGTAGCATTGTCCAGCTGGAAAAACCAGTCCTCAGAGTTGGGGAACATTGTCAGAGCAGAAGGAAGCAAGTTTTCTTCCAGTACAACCTTGTACGTTGTTTGATTTATACGTCCTTCACAAATACAAATCTGCCTGATTCCAGACTTGCTGAAGCATCCCCTGATCATCACCTTTCCTCCAACAAATTTCACAGTGGGTGCGAGACACTGTGGCTTGTAGGCATCTCCAGGCCTCAGTCTAACCATTAGACAAACAGGTGTTGGACAAAGCTGAAAATTTGACTTTTTGGAAAAGATGACTTTACTCCAGCCCTCTATAGTCCAATCCTTATGGTCTCTTACAAACCTCAGCCTGGCTCTGCTTTGCTTTTCATTGATGAAGGTTTTTTTCTAGCTTTAGTACTACTTCAGCCCTGCCCCTAGGAGCCTATTTTGAACCATCCTCGCCGTGCAAGTCGCCCCAGCTGCCTTTTGCCATTCTTTTTGTTGGTCACTTGATGTTATCCTACGGTTGTTGGATGAAATCCACCATCCAGCGTCTTTGAAATTTTAAGGATGGATCCCTCTGTATCCCCTCTGCCAGTAAAGCCAGAACTAAACCCTTCTTTTTCACACTAAAAGCTTTCCTTTTTTTTATTCCAATTACTTTTGAGGTACGACTAGCACTGTTTTTTTTTCATCCATCTGGTCCTACTGCAAGAGAATAGTGATGACCACAGAAGTGTTTTTTTATATATACTTTTCCTTATTAAATAAGATTTGGTTCAGGTGATCACCTAATCAGTACCTCATTCAGTAGAATGAATGCCAGTGTTGGAATTCAACAGACATTGGAATGGAATGGTTTCCATACATGTACAGATGCTAATTAAAGGAAAAAATTGCAGCGGTCTCCATTTTTTCCAGAGCTGTATGTATATATTGGATTGTTTCAGACGGACCGTTTTGACTGCTGCACTGCTGCTGTTTCCTGTTTGCTCGAGTGGATTGAGTTTGTTTGCGTCGTATAAACTTGTTTTTGTTTTAGATATTAAACTCAACGTTCGTTCATATTGCTAAATACAATACTAGATTATTTAATATATTGTAATCGTCAGCTTTAATCTAAGTCGCTAAACGCGTTAGCATTGTGCTATCTTTCTTAATTACTGTCCGTGCATACAGCGTTTTCACCAGTTGTTTGAGTTCATCAAACAACTGGTGAGTTGGATCAACACGAACGGTGAGTCATGTCATCTCCTGTAATTGTTACATGCACTACCTGCTTCATGTATAGTCTGTCTGTCTCAGTTGGCATTAAGGGCTTCACATGTGATAAATGTAGGAAGATAGTCAGGCTGACAGAGATCATCTCAGAATTAGAGACACGCATCCAAACTTTAATCGAGGATAGTAAGAATGCAAGGGCTTTAGATACTACTTTGGATGCGACTAGCTTAGTAAACCCTGTACATTGTTCGGTTCCGGCTGTAGAGCCCGTGCAGCAGGGCAACTGGGTGACTGAGACGGCATAATAGCAGGTCAAAAAACCACTGTTCCATTCCGATTAGAATATCAAACAGGTTCTCCCCACTCAGTGACGCACCCACTGAGAAACCTGTTGAAAGAACCCTAGTGATTGACGATTCTATTACTCGGGATGTGAAAATAGAGACTCCAGCCACCATAGTCACATGTTTGCCGGGAGCCAGACGTCAAAGCAAATTTAAAAGTGCTGGCAAAGGCTAATCGTAAATATTCTAAGATTGTTATTCACGTCGGCGCTAATGATGTCCGACTTCACCAGTCAGAGATCACTAAAACTAATATTAAAGGTGTGTGAACTCTCAAGTAAGATGTCAGGCACTGTAATTTGCTCTGGCCCTCTTCCTATGCGCAGGAGTGATGAGATGCTTAGACATCCAGCCATTGAGTGAGGATAATCTACTAAGTGGTGCCCGTAGAATAACATAGGGTTCATAGACAATTGGAAAAGTTTTTTGGGCAGACCTGACCTGTTGTAAAGAGATGATATTCATCCCACCTGGGATGGTGCCGCTCTTCTCTCTAGTAATTTGGTACATAGTCTTAGAGCTAAACCTTGACTAACTGGGGCCCAGGTCAGGAAGCAGACAAACTGGCTAAACAGACCATCTGCTAGCTGTCTCACATCACAGAGGTCAGATAAATTACAACACATAGAGACTCGTTCTCCTAGATATCCTATAGAGACTGTGTCTGTTCCCCGAATTAGCAAATACAAAAAACTCAAAAATGTTTAAGGGTAAAAATTTAATTGATTTACAAACAACTAAGAACGGATATAACACAAATTAACAAATGATAAAGCTTGGGTTACTGAATATACGATCCCTTTCCTCAAAAGCACTGATATGAATAAATGATCATAAATGATATGATTACAGATCATAAACTAGATGTGCTGTGTTTGACACAAACCTGGCTAAAACCAGGTGATTACATTACTTTAAATCCACCCCTCAAGATTACTCTACTAGGTGGTTGCCCTGCACGCTTAAATTCCAGCTGGTCCGAAATGCAGCAGCTCGAGTTCTTACCAGTATGATATCATATTAGCCCAGTTCTGTCAAACCTGGACTGGCTTCCTATTAATCACTGAATACATTTTAAAATCTTCCTAATGACTTACAAAAGCATTAAATGGTTTAGCTCCACAGCACTTGAGCGATCTCTTAACACATTACAGTCCTTCACGTCTATTGCGATCCCAAAATACTGACCAGCTTATAATACCTAGAACAGTGTTTTTCAACCAGTGTTCCGCGGCACACTAGTGTGCCGTGAGAGATCGTCAGGTGTGCCGCGGAAAATTATTCAATTTCACCTAATTTTTCTAAAAAACATATTTTGAGCGGCTGCAAGCGGCAATGGTGCGCGTCTGTAGTGATGTTACGTCTGACACCGACGCTCCGAAGCTTGCTTCAAACTCGAACGGTCCTTGCAATGAACCACTGCTTCGGAGCTTGTGTCATTACGTCACTAGTCACGTGAAAATGACGTTTGAAGCAAACACACTGCTTCACTCCGGCAGTGAAACGCCTGACTGATCTGACAGCCCGGTCAGTGTTGACGGGTTTGAAACCTGGCGGCTGTATTTCTTATAAAAGTGAAACCAAACCGTGGGTTGTAGTAGACGGTGTTTGCATTTGCGTTAATGTTGAGGAGTGGATTGAGTTTATTTCAGTGTTGTATATTCAAAGCAATATATCCCCATTTATATCAGCTTTCTAAACTGTTTTTGTGTACTCCTGTATTATCTGTTCCATGCGAGAGAATGTTCTCTAAAGCTGGCGAAATAGTAAAAAAGAAAAAAAACCTTTCTCCAGTCGCCTTTCTCCAAAGACTGGAGAAAATAATTTTTCTAAATAAAAACCATAACATTTCATGAACACTTTGTCTAAGCCTTCTGCATGTACCCAAAGCACACCCTCTATTTTTATTTATGTATTTGTATTATTAAAGCACATACGAACATTGTTACATAAAAACATGCATCAAAGACAAAAACTTCTAAACCCTCTGCTACATTATACAAGTACACAAAAATATCAGTCCCACCAGTTAACATGTTCTGCTTCCCACAGCTAAGCTAGATAAAGCTTTCATGCATGATACTGCCCGTTGGTATTTTAAAAGAAACCAGAAAACCTGATCTGTCCTTGTCTAAAGAAATAATTATGTTTTAATATCAAGGTAAACACATTCAATTCATAAGTATCTGTAAAATTCACCTACATAAATGAGTTTCACAGCACTAACACTGTTTCAGCTTTGATCGCCTCTGTAAACACGTAATAAACGAGGAGTTAACATATAAGCCTACTTCCATTTATTCCATTATGTAATGTGGAAAATATGTAACGCTCAGCATCGTGGCACGCATTTTTTATGGAAATATCCTAAACACAGCCTCTTATAAAACAGTCACGCGGTTCCAACCCCTTTATCACCCCTTATAACTCATTCATTGTCTCAGCGTCGCTCGGTTTGGCTGCATCATTCACCACAGTAATACTTTTATAAGTGATTTACCGCAGTTTAACCTCGTGTTGTTAACATTAAATGTGATCGCTATTGTACACGTAGTGAAATATATACGTACAGTACAGCATAAAGAAGGTACGAAATTCTCCCTCTCAGCAGTAACTTTCACGGTTCATTGTCTCCTAGTTCTGCCTGTGTGTGTGTGTGTGCATGTGTGTGTGTGAGTGGGGGCGTGGTCACTGATCTCAAACACCTGATTCTCATCTCATCTACCTATGAAGTTCACTTCTCTCCACTCTTATGCTCGCGCTGTCTCTTATGCTCGTGCTGTCTCTCTTATGCTAGCGCCGTCTTTGGATCTCCCCCGACATTCACTCTGGATTATCACTTCACCTCATCTGCACTTCAGCCCATTGCTGACAGTAACTCCCCGCCCCCCTCCTACCTCCTCTCGTCTCCTTCACGCCAGTAGACGCTGCTCAAAGCTGAAGTGCTTTACAGTAAATTGGCAAGTATTTTTAGTTTAATTGTTAATTATTAATTAGTATTTATATAAGATCTTAACGGTTATAATTGTAACTAATTAATAGGGTAAAACAAAAACAAATATTTAAAATGGGCATTTATGGTCGTGTGGAACAAATCGATTGATTTTTAGTGCTTTCTTATAGGGAAAATTGTTTTGGTGTACGAGCATTTTGGGTTACGAGCTCGCTCTTGGAACAAATTAAACTCGTAAACCGACGTATTACTGTATATATATGTGTGTGTATATATATATATATATATATATATATATATATACACAGTAATACCTCGGTTTACGAGCGACTTGGTATACGAGCAAATCGGTGTACGAGCAAGGAGGGTCGAATCGGTGTACGAGCATTGTATCTGTGTACGAGAAAAAAATTCCCTCACCCATGCGCAGTTCTGTGTGGAAAAATTCCTAACGCTCAGCATCCTTGTGCGCATTTTTACATGAAATATCCTAATGACAGCCTCTCATAACACAGTCAGGAGGTTCCAACCCCTTTTGTAACCCCTTAACTCATTAATTGGCTCTATCATTCACCACAGTGATATTTTTATAAGTGATTTACAGAAGTTTTTACCTCATATTCTAAACATTAATTAATTGTGATCACTATTGTTCACGTAGTGAAATATACACGGTTTTAGCCAAATAATAAACAAAGTAATAGGGTTAGAAAAAATATTTTTTTACAAACAACATATAAGCCTCTCCTACAAATGAGCACTGTTTTCATGTTCGTCGGACCTGCCGTTTCTCTGCAGTATTGGCAAAAGCGCAAGGAGTTAAATGTGACTTCTTACCCCGTGAGCGGGGCTCGTTTTAACAGACAGCGGGTTAGTTGTAACACCATGTTATCCAATGCAAGTTCATTCACGTATTTTTATTTGTTTAAAAAAGTTGCGTCTTGATGATCATAAGCATAACTTTTTTCCTTTATTTTTTACATTTGTTGTGTTTTGAACAATGTAATGACATGAAAAAACGTTTTAATAGGTTAATACAATGCAAAATATATGATTATTGATGCAACTTGTTCAATGCCGCTTAGTGTTACAACTAACCCCGCGCTGTCTTGTTTACTTCAGGACCGGATAGCAGCCACTGCGTTTTTCACGTCTTTCAAAATGGTACCATCTTTTAGCCAAGAAGATGGTAATCATAACAATATAAGATTAGACTAACAATCTTTCACATATTCTTTGAAAATCGAAAAACAACTACTATAACAAAAAATATTTACATGCTGCCAAAAGAGTTTTTCCTGTGGTTCTCATCCATGAAATTTCTCGAAAAATGGCCAAAGACGTGTGCAAACAGTGTGATGAAAAGCCCTTTAGCACGTCACATTTATGCCCCTGCAACTATCTTAAAAAAAAAAAAAAATTTTCGCTGTTACTATTTACCCCGCGTTACTTTGTGCCCCGCGCTCCCCTAGTTCTCTCGCGGCTCCCGCAAATTCGTTCTCTTGCGGCTCCCGCGAATTTGTTCGTTCGAGGCTCCCGCGAATTCGTTCTCTCGCGGCTCCCTCGAATTCGTTCGTTTGCGGCTCCCGTGAATTCGTTCGTTTGCGGCTCCCGTGAATTCGTTCGATTGCGGCTCCCGTGAATTCGTTCTTTCGCGGCTCCCATGTTCCACGACTTTAACTCTGGATTATCACTCTTTGTTTTCTGCACTATTATAATAAATTCACTCATTTGCTTTCATCCTTGCTTTCCCCGCTCCCCTCTCCTCCCTCCTCTCTCTCCTCCAAGCAGGCTGCTCAAACCTGACTTGCATTACAGTAAATTGTCAAGTATTTCTAGAGTTTAATAGTCAATTATTAATTAGTATTTATATGAGATCTTAATGGTTACAATTTTAACTGCAATTAATAGGGTAAAACCAAAAAAATATTTAAAATGGGCATTTGTGGTCATGTGGAACGAATTAATTGATTTTTAGTGCATTCTTATGGGGACATTTGTTTTGGTGTACGAGCATTTTGGTTTACGAGCTCGCTCTTGAAACGAATTAAACTCGTAAACCGAGGTATTACTGTGTGTATGTATATATATATATATATATATATATATATATATATATATACATATATACACACATATACATACACATATACATACATATACATACACATATACACACACATATACACACACATACATACACACATAAGTTCATTATTTTCCATAATGTAAAGATACAAATTAAACTTTCATTATTTTAGATTCATTGCACACCAACTGAAATATTTCAGGTGTTTTATTGTTTTAATACTGATGATTTTGGCATACAGCTCATGAAAACCCAAAATTCCTGTCTCAAAAAATTAGCATATTTCATCCGACCAATAAAAGAAAAGTGTTTTTAATACAAAAAAAGTCAACCTTGAAATAATTATGTTCAGTTATGCTCTCAATACTTGGTCGGGAATCCTTTTGCAGCAATGACTGCTTCAATGGGGCGTGGCATGGAGGCAATCAGCCTGTGGCACTGCTGAGGTGTTCTGGAGGCCCAGGATGCTTCGATAGCGGGTCTGAACCTTAAGCTCATCCAGAGTGTTGGGTCTTGCGTCTTTCAGTTTTCTCTTCACAATATCCCATAGATTCTCTATGGGGTTCAGGTCAGGAGAGTTGGCAGGCCAACTGAGCACAGTAATACCATGGTCAGTAAACCATTTACCAGTGGTTTTGGCACTGTGAGCATAAAGCTTTTCAGCAGATGGAAGCATGAAGTGCTCCAAAATCTCCTGATAGCTAGCTGCATTGACCCTGCCCTTGATAAAACACAGTGGAGCAACACCAGCAGCTGACATCAGACCATCCCCAGATGGTCTGATGTCACCTCAGACCATCACTGACTGTGGGTACTTGACACTGAACTTCAGGTATTTCCTTCTCCCCAGTCTTCCTCCAGACTCTGGCACCTTGATTTCCGAATGACATGCAACATTTGCTTTCATCCGAAAAAAGTACTTTGGACCACTGAGCAACAGCCCAGTGCTGCTTCTCTGTAGCCCAGCGCTTCTGCCGCTGTTTCTGGTTCAAAAGTGGCTTGAGCTGGGGAATGCGGCACCTGTAGCCCATTTCCTGCACACGCCTGTGCATGGTGGCTCTGGATGTTTCTACTCCAGACTCAGTCCACTGCTTCTACAGGTCCCCCAACGTCTGGAATCGGTCCTTCTCCACAATCTTCCTCAGGGTCCGGTCACCTTTTCTCGTTGTGCAGCATTTTTTGATCTTTTTCCTTCCCACAGACTTCCCACTGAGGTGCCTTGATACAGCAATCTGGGAACAGCCTATTCGTTCTGAAATTTCTTTGTGTCTTACCCTCTCGCTTGAGTGTCAATGATGGCCTTCTGGACAGCAGTCAGGTCGGCAGTCTTACCCATGACTGCGGTTTTGAGTAATGAACCAGGCTGTTTTTTTTAAAGCCTCAGGAACCTTTTGCAGGTGTTTAGAGTTAATTAGTTTATTCAGATGATAAAGTTAATACCTCGTTTAGAAAACCTTTTCATGATATGCTAATTTTTTGAGACAGGAATTTTGGGTTTTCATGAGCTGTATGCCAAAATCATCAGTATTAAAACAATAAAACACCTGAAATATTTCAGTTGGTGTGCAATGAATCTAAAATAATGAAAGTTTAATTTGTATCATTACATTATGGAAAATAATGAACTTTTATCGCAATATGCTAATTGAGAAGTACATATATATACACAGTACACATATACATATGCACACACACAGCAATACATATATACACACACACTCATGTATTTAATTTAAAAAAGTTAAAAGTAAAAAGACGTGATCAACCCTTAAAACAACTTAACTATGGTTTATCACACTTGAGTTCAATTTCTCTAGCCACACTCAGGCCTGATTACTGCAACACCAGTAATCAATCAAGAAATCACTCAAACAGGACCTGCCTGAAAAAGTGAAGTAGACCAAAAGATCTTCAAAAGCTAGACATCATGCAGAGATCCAAAGAAATTCAGGAACAAATAAGAAAGTAATTTAGATCTGTCAGTCTGGAAAAGGTTATAAAGCAATTTCTAAAGCTTTGGGACTCCAGCAAACTACAGTGAGAGCCAATATCCACAAATAGCGAAAACATGGAACAGTGGTGAACCTTCCCAGGAGTGGCCGGCCGACCAAAAAGCACCTGTAAGATTGCAGCGAGGATTCAAAAAGGTCACAAATGACCCCAAAACATCTTGAGGATCCCCAAAACTTTTGAGAAAATACTCTGTGGACTGACTAAACAAAATTTGACATTTTTGGAAGGTGTGTGTCCCATTACATTTGATGTAAAAGTAAAACTGATGCAAAACTGGTTTTGCTGATTCTGGACCTTGAAGATTTGCTCTGATTAATGGAACCTTGAATTCTGCGGTCAACCAAAAAATCCTGAAGGAGATTGTCCGGCCATCTGTTCGTGACCTCAATGTGCTGTTGTTCATGTCTCGGTATGGTTCATTTTTGCCTCCCAGTGGACTTTTGAAGTACTGCACTTTGTTTAAGCAGTTTTTAGTTTTGGTTTCTCTCACTTAAGACTGTCAGTAGAACATGCATGCGGTTCCTATCAGCGGTTGATTCCTTCGTTTGAACTTTGGGAAACATATGTCTGTGTTACAATTTATACTAAATAGCATTTAAAGTGTTTAGGAATTACTGGATTGAGATTACAGCTCTTTTTTCAGCTATATTTTTGTTATAAGCATTTTCGATTTCTGTTATTGGTAACGTGTCATGTTAGCATATTAAAAAGCTAATTTCTGTTTGTTTGTACAAAATTAGACTGCATTGTAAAGTTGATTATATTTCTGTGAATGTAAACAGTGTTCATACATATTGTATTTTCTTGTATGTAGTTTTACGGGATGGAATATAATTGAGAAGAATAATCAGAAAAGTCACTAAAGTCACAAAGACTGCTTTCTGGAGTTCTTTTCTGAAGATGTACGCTATCTGTTAAGCCTTTGCTCAAGCAACGCAATTGGTTAGAACAGAATACTCAAGCTAAAACAAACTTGGGTTCTGTAGCAGGACAATCATCCAAAATACACCACTGAAGTCCACCTCTGAATGGCTGAAAACAAATTAAATCAAGACTTTGGAGTGGCCGAGTCAACGTACTGACCTGAATCCTATTGAGATGCTGTGGCATGACCTTAAAAAGCAGTTCATGCTCGAAAATTATTTATGTGGCTGAAACAACAATTCTGAAAAGATGAGTGGGCCAAAATTCCTCCACAGCACTATAAAAGACTTTAAAAGATTATAAAAGACTTGCAAGTTATCTTGATTGCAGTTATTTCTGCTAAGGGAGACCCAACCAGTTATTAGGTTTAGGGGGTAAAAACTTGGGCCATGTTGGTTTGGATTTTGTTTTCCCATAATAAGAACAATCATTTAAAAACTGCATTTTGTGCTCAATTGTGTTATCTTTGACTAACATTTCAATTTGTTTCACCAAGAAATCAAGAAGGGGGCAAACTCTGTCACACCATGTATGTTCATTGGCAAACAGTTATATGTAGTTCATCTTAGTGGTGTATATTTTTTTCTGGAATGTAATGTAATGCTCCGTTCACTTCAGTCACTTATTCTCATCTAGATTTCAGGTGAGGCGACGCACATCTGAAGTGAGCCTATTGATCCACTACGACAGGGGTCTCCCAACTACTGCTTACGTGGACGTTATGTTTTTACCGAATTAAGATAGAGACACGCTAGAGTGGGAAGGAGATGTTGCAATGAAATGCATTTGGGAACTACTCCCTTTCACGTAATTTCTGAAACCTTATAGGACAACGCCAGTTGACAACTGGCCAATTGTAGCACGATGCGGATCTGGCAGACAGACGGTACAAATAGCATAACCACGGCAATTGCGTCAGAATATTTCCTTCACACTTCTCTAAATGGAATATGGAAAAATAACCGAGGTTACGATAGTAAACGGAGACGGTTTGCAACCGATTGCTACATTACAAAACCTTATTCGCTGCTTAATTTTTTTACTTCCGGTCACCGTCAATATACCGTTTTTTTCACGCATATAATCCGCAGACGAATGTCTTTTGCAACCTCATATACCTCGTGGGTGTGATATGTAAAATGTATACAAATGTTATGTATAAGCATATAGAATGTGTGATATAGCCCGCAGGACTGGTGGAGTTTTTTTTCCTGTTTTTGCCTACGGAACATAGGCTACCTGTGTGAACAAACATTTTCAAGAATAAAATACGAGAAGAACAATTTGAGAAAACAAATTTGTCCGATGATAATCTCAGGTCACTTTTGATGTTAGGGAAATCAAATCTAAAGCTGCTTTTTTGGCATCCAGGAAAAAATTTCACCATTCCCACTAATACAGGTGTTCATGTGTAGTGTATCGTTGTGTTATTAAGTAACAACTGAATAAAATAATATTAAATAAATAATTAAAAACAACATCCATGTTTTGATTCTTTTTTTTTGGGCCTCGAGTGTGTAGTCAGCCCCCGAACTGCTTTTTGACAGTTAATGCAGCCCTCGGGCTGAAAAGGTTGAAGACCCCTGCACTACGAGAAGAGAACTGTCCATCTTAGCTACGCTTCACTCACCTCACTGCAGCCTGCAAACGTATGCTGCAGACTGTATCAATGGCTGTTCACATAGAACAGGATTATTGTTATTTCCGTAAAATTCAGTAGACAATACTTCTTTCAAAGTAGTACTCACTTATCAAGTCATGGTTAACTCGCCAATCCTATTACGTCGACTTTTTGAAGTGGAACCGCCAAACTCCCTATTTGTCTTAGTATTTTCGATTCTTTAATGTCGATTCGTTAGTCGCTGAAATCTCATATCTCGAGCACGAAATAGGGACAAAGTCGCCACTTCACATGGTTATTTTGTGACTAATTGCATACCTAGTTCACTGGCTTGTAGATCGCGGTCCGCTCACAGTTCACTACTTGTCGTTAATCTCGTCTGAGGGATAACACGCTGTAGCATCCCGCACGTTTTTTGTGATTTGAGCAATCTTTGTGTTTGCATTGTTGGAGAATATAATTAAAGGTTTGTATCAAGAGTCGAAGGTGATTTTATTGAGGTGGTTTTGCATACACCTTTTGTTGTTAGCAAACACAGTACGGTGATGAACCGATCGGCATTCATCTAAAAAAAAAATGTACATACAAACTAACCGCGGCAACACTGTTGTGTAAAAAGACACCAAAAACTCAAGCATGTACATTCTCACATCATGTACATCATTTTAATAACTCACATCATGTACATAAATACATTTTCATTTTTCTTTCTTGCGAGGGTTGTCATCTTTGGCGCTCTGACAGCTGGAGCTGATCATGCAAGACGACGTGATTGGCTGTGCTGCCATGAGGGCGGGCTCTCATCCGACGCGTCTTAAAGGGGCGAGCAGCTGCTGCGCGAGAGAGAAGCACTGTGTACTGAGTCTAAACAGTTATGGATAATTGAAGTCATGCGAGCAACATTTGAAATTCGAAATGTGATCCTACACAAAAAAGTTCATCAATCTATGGATGCAGGTCATGCCAACGATTTTTTACACAAAACCCAAAACCTGCTGGCTATATGAGCGTGCGGATTATCTGCGTCTGCGGGTTATAAGTAGGAAAATATATGTTAATATATGTAATATATGGGTCATCTCGCGAAATCTTGATCTTGATGCTTTTTTGCAACCCCCGAGGCCGTCGACATAACCGAACTCCACTGTATATCTCATCAAACCTTTAGAATCATTAATTGAGTATTGTAGATACTCTGAAAGGTGAATATGGGTTATTGAATTTTAAATAATGAAAATGTCTATGAACTATTTTGATTTGAAATATTCACAGATTAAATATATGACCATGTTGAAATTCAGCCCATAAAAAGATGCAAGACCTAAAAATGAAAATGACCTAACAATGTATTAAAGTGATTGCTAGGGTATTGCTATGGGATTACTAGGGTACTTGTGTGGATGCTAAGTTGACCCTACGTGGTTGCCAGGGTGCTGATAAGTGGTTGCTTGGGTACTCAGGTTGGTTGCAAGAGTTTTTCTAGGCAGTTGCTAGTGTGCATTATATACACGCATTATAATTTCTATAAGATCTTAGGTGTATAACTGAATCCAGAGAAGACAACTTCATGAAAGCAAATCCAGTAAATGGATCAGGTAAATAGTCTGTAATCTACATTGGATACCAGACGATGAGTGACTGAAGTGTGAGTGCTGGGTATGTGTAAATGAGGAGCCTGGTTACACTGTGAAAGTAACCCCGTCGTCCCACCAGCTGTTCCTGAGGGCAGATGCCCCTGACCTCAACTGCGTGGTGTTGAGCATTGTGGAAAGCATGAAAGGCTGTGAGGAGGGTTGAATCACCAGGGTTGGACCATCTCTAAGAACCCATGATCTTTCCTCAGGTCTGTACCCCTCCCAGTTGAGGGGGGAGGTACTTTAGTCAGCCCCCAAAGCACCCGTAAGTCCAGGATTTCTCTAATGGTATAGACAGTTTCATCGTCCAGGATCAGAGGTGGGGAGCAAGGGCTTATCAGCAGGACCAGGCTCTGTGGAGGAATCAGAGAGAGGAGGGCAGTAAGGCTTGAGGAGTAAAACTTGATGCGTGAAGCTGTTAATTCTATAGTGGTGTGGGGTTCAAATGTGGCAGGGTTAATTTGCCAGGTTATAGGAATGGGATCAGTGTATCTGGGACTTTTTGGTGGGCAGGCACAATCTGATGTCCAGAGGTGGTAGATGGGAGCACCAGTCTGCTGGCCATCGGTGTGACCCTTCTGCCAACACACCACCTGTTGGAGATGGTGGGCGTGTCTCTCTCACTCTCATGGAACCAGTAATTGACTGATGGTACATCCGATGACACATCCCAAGAACAGGGGACTGGATGTAGAGTATGCACTGAAAGGGTGTTTTTGGTAGAAAGTTTGTAGGAATCATCTAATCCGTTTAATTTTCCTCTCTGTCTGCTCGTTGGTTTGAGGAGGATAACCAGAGGAAAGACAGATACACTTAGGAGGTTGAATGAGGGGTCAGCTTTCCAGACTGGGTAGATAAACTGAGGACCTTGATCGGAGACCAAGGCTTCTGGAAGTGCAAAGTTGCAGAAGACATGATTGAATATCCTCTCAGCTGTTTCCATGGCAATAGGAAAACCCTTTGGAGAATGCAGATATAAGTCTAATGGTGGTAAGTCTGTGACAAAATCTTGATGTGACAAATGCCAAACTGAGTTCATCAGAAGGATTGTTGAGTTGAGTTCTTGATATGTAGATGTGACCAGGTGGGCTCGGAGGCATTGGCTTCGGAGATCCTTTCAACAGGGGCCGCTGGATTGGCCTGACTATAAAAATGGATTACAGGCATTATTCTCAGTTGTCTGTGCAAGCTGTTGCATTTCTCGCCATGCGTACCTGCATGATTACCATTTTCATGGTAATCATGCAGTTTAGGTGCCTATATTAAAATGGCCACAGATCGCGTAATTTCAGACAGCTGGGCGGCATATGCAAATCTTTCCAACTTACGGCAAGGAATCTACACTTGCGAGGTTGTGGTTCATCAGCACAATCTCGTAGATCTGAACGACAGGGATATATCCACACAAACAACGTTGAGAATATGTGGATGTGTGCCAAACACGTACTTAAAACACAGTTTGGCACACATCACGCATCCTATTTCCATCCTAACTGGAGTTTGTGTTCCGAAATCCATTTCGAAGCGATGATTATTATATTGCTTAAGCACCTAAACTTGCTGCATGCACACCAGCACACGGGTTTCCCTTTCACCTCCATGAACATATAGGAAGAGTTAAATTTTTCTTTAAAAATCCGACACTTTGTGTCCACTTTTTTCTTTTTATTTGACAAAGAAATTTCGACGATGAGGTTGCCACGGCCAACAGAAAAGCGCGTAAACTGACAGAACTAAATGCCACTCAGAACCTGAAGGCCAGTGCTGCCATCTGCTGTTAGTTCTGCTGAAAATAAAAATAACTTTTTTCATATTGCAGATTTATCTCCCGGGCCGCACTGAACCCCCTGGGCCATACGTTTGACACACCTGCTCTAATTAGATGGTTGCCCCACTTCTTATGTATAGAATTCCTATATGATGTCGTCTACATTCTCTCAGTAGTTGGGTCTTTGAAACTCCCCTAGATGTTTCCCTATATGTGCTCAAACAAATAGCTATTACAGTTGAGAAAGTTTTGTAAATTCTTTTCAATTAGTGAAAAAGGAAAAGACAGAATGTGGCACAGGAAAATTTAAATCTGGATATGATATGGAGAGAAAAAAAAACATCTAAAAAGGTGCCATGTTTACTTAGTTGTCACAAAACTGGTTTCATTAAACAGTCATCTGTATGACAAAAATAATTCTCATTTTCTGCAGCATTTTAGCAAAAGTATCTAATTTTCTTCTCGTTGTGTTTCTCCTCTTGTTAAAATAATCGCGCCATATGCAGCTCTTTATGTGATGTTTTACATTTTTATCAGGAGAAAGCAACGCACAAAGTGGAAAGGGTTTGAAGGAAGTTTGCATGACTCTATAAAAACACTGGAAGATGTTCCACTAAAAGATCATTACAGTAAACAATCCTGAGTACTTGTGGTGTGAGCCTCTCCTTTCTACTTTACTGTATAGTGTGGAAATGGTAAAATTGCGCAGTTATGTCCTGCAGTCCAGAACCAGACCATGGTCCGTCAATTTGAATACCACTGTTATAAGTGAAGCTCAAGGATCACTAAAATATTTTTTTAAAATCATGTCATAATCCCTTTAAACTTTTAAATACAAATATTTGTAATAAAAGTACATTTGGAAACAAGAGTTTTATTCTGAAACAGGCACTTTGCCTATGCCAGCTCTTTAAGTTTGAAACACTCCAGTTTACCAGGTGTAAACTGGCCCTAAATGCAAGAAAAGAAATGATGTGCATATGGAAGCTCTCTCACTTCCTCCTCTCTCTTGAATCAAGTAAATTAGAATTGCAGAATACACAAAAATCTCAAATAACAAATAAAAAAACAAACATGTGATAGTTCAGGATTTTAAAATGCTGCATTGACACCGTTGGCCAACTTTCTAACACTCAACCACAAATTAACTTTCCGTGGAATGGCGAGAAGTTGTCTTTTCCAACCATACCAAGCAAGAGAGAAGTTCATTTGCAGCAATAATCAGTGGAATAATGCACAAATCTGACACACAAAATGTCTATCCTGCACTGAATTTGGACTATTTGCACATTGACAAAACTTGTTGACGAAATCCTATTTTGGTCGTTGTTTTTGGTCGTGCAAAATCCTACATATTTAGGCTTCTTTGCAAGGCACATTTATATTTATAATCATTAAGGGAATGCAAACACCAAACTCAACATGCAAACATGCAATGTCCCCAGTGTTTATGTAGTCCATGTAAAATTACGTTGAAAATATGTAGGCCAATTATCAGTGCAACAATTATAAGTTATGAACTTACAAGCATGTTTTATTAATAATTCTAGCTGAAATATGAGTATATTTTATTAATTCTTCCCAGAGTTTTAGTTCCATTCCATTGAGTTCTATTAAATCGAGAAAAATAGAACAATGAACTTATATTTTAGTCTGCAATAACAACACAGCCCAGTGCTTTTGTAAAACAACTCCAGAATGTATAAAAATGCTAAAAATAACCTTTTGGTGAGCAAATCCATTCTAAATGTCAATTTTCTGCAAATCCAGCTCCCGCTAAGAAGATAAAATAAATGTGATTAATGTGCAACAAGAAGAAAAAAAAGAATTTTAGGAAAGGGCCACTAGATCTTAATATTTGACAATTGACTGATTGGTCATATGTATCTATAAAGTTATGAGTTGCTGCTCACAGGGGACAGGTTAAGGAGTCTTCAATCTAAAACTACACTGATAAAAACAGCCCCTCTCTCTCTATTTCTCTCTTTCTTAAACAGGACATTATAAGATATTAATTAGTAAGGCATATGCCTATAAAAGTACTTTTACTTTTTTTTAAAGCAATAAAAGTATAAAAAATACTTTTTATAAAAGTGTGTGTACATATGTCTGTGTGTGGTTAATACAGGTAAACCCTATATTATGAAGACAAAATGTGTGGGGAGATTTTTGGCACCCATGAGGAAAACAGCTCATAAATAAAACTAGATGTTTTCTGGTTAAGGGTAAGAGGATAGAATATGCAGTTTGAACAGCATAAAATTAGGTCTATGGGAAGTATAATAAATAAAAACAGTGTGTTTTAATTATATAAGGTAGATTACCTGTTTGTCAGACATCGTAAAAGACAGAACTGTGTGGGGAACTCCCTGCATGGGGATCCTTCTGCATTACTGTCATTACAGAACACGATCTCTCCCTTTAGCTCTCTTTATCATTCTCATCTCTTGAATTAAGTAAATTAAGCTAATTTTATTAAAAAACACCCAAACAAGATGGTCACATTTAATATATTTGTCAACCAGAATACACACAACAACAACAACAACAACAACAATAATTGTGAACCTCCTTTCCAAATCTGGTTCTCAGTTCCAGTTATGGAATACTAAACTGTCCACTAGTCATATAAAGCAAAGGAATGTCATCTGGTTTTATTTGCTTTACTGTATTACTGAGCATTTGGACATTCTACTCCTTTGAAATACTGCGCTTTCCATAATATATAGCAGGGAAGCATCCATATTTGGACACGAATTGTGTATTAGTATTCTAAAACCACTCTTTTTTTCTTTTAAGCAAGATTATCAGTGAGGCAAACATCTGTGCCTTGATTTTTATCTGAGTGGCAATTAGCAACCAGTGTAAATTAATAAAGAGAGGTATCACCTTAGATGATAAATAAATAAAATAAAGGTTTGCTCTCATTGGCTCGAACCGAAAGAGGGGAAAGGTGTGTGTGTGAAAGCAAATTGCTCAATTCAATAACAACTCTTCTCTATGAGCTGAGTAAAACCATCTCACTTCTCTTGCCTCATTGCTTGCCTTCATTTTTACAGGAGAGGAACACTTATCCTTATTACAGTCATAAATTATTCACTAATCGCAATACCCATAATTCAAGAAGTGGAGACTGGAGAAGCAGTCAAGCAACAGAAGTTAGGAATAACTGTCACTGTTGACAACAGTGTTCAAATGTATTTCTTTCTTTTCTCAATTTGAACCTTTGATGTTACTAGGAAATATTGTTTATTCAGTTTACTGTGACAACACGTACTGAAGTCCCATTTGTTCACATGCCGTACCACGTGACTTAAGTTTTGCTGGGCTAGTGTAGGGGATTTACAGTTAAGACCCGAGGACCAGATATGTTGAATGAAGACCAGGAGTCAGAAGTGCAGTCAATAGTAATTTTTGTGAAGTTTAGTTTGCAGTTTCATCAGCAGAAGCCAGCTTCATGTCTCAAAAGGAATTTGTAGGCCGCCCCAAATACAATAACATTGTTACAGCAATTATACTCTAACAGAGGGTGCTAACTACGTCAATGATGACAGTTAAATGATTCTGATTGGCTAAGAAAGAAAAAGATAAACAAAACTAGTATTTTCCACACAAGAGCAGACCGTCTGAAGCATATCTTCGTTGATCACATGGTTGACGGGTTAGTGACCACGTGGCTTGTCGAGAACGGAGTAGTCATTCCGTCTCCATATGGTGCCAGTTAATCACCTCACCGATACAGACCATATTAATGCACACACAGATACCGTATTTTCCACACCATAAGACACACCGGATTATAAGGCGCAGGCTCAATTATGGGACATGCCTCTGCACTCAACCCATACATAAGGTGCACTGTATTATAAGGCGCATGCTAAGTTCTACAAATAAAGGTAACAGAAGCAAAACAGTGAGTTTTATTTAACTTTATTCTACTATATAACAACACACTCACATTATGTTTTAATCAATCCATCCAAATCCGTCAAAGTCATCATCTTCTGTATCTGAATTGAACAGCTGGGCAATTTTGCCATCAAACATGCAGATGTTGTACCGAAATCTGACTCCCCGGACAAATCTGACTCCCCTCGCATGCATATATTAATACAAGCTTCCTTCAGCATATTCGCTTATCGATCAATATATTGTTTTACACACAGCAAACACCAAAAAATTTACTTTCCAGGTCCCTTTATGTATCTTCCAGGTCCTGTGTGTGTGTGTCTAATCACGATGCTAAATCTCCTCAGCTGTTTGTGCTCCTTTGTCTTTGTTAGTTGTGAACGTTTCTAGGTTCGTTTTACGTGACGAGTGTGGATGTTCCTTGTTTCCACTAAGAAGTGCCGTTTCTGTTGTATTTCCGGTATTTTGGTTTTTGTGTTTCCTGAAGAAAGCTCTTACGATTGGAACTTATTCTGCTTCTGCATCACACTCGTTCCCATTGGATGACACCTTTATACATATTTCATCATTTAATTTAAGTGTACTCAAAACTTCTGTGCACGTTTGCAGTAGTAGCAAAGCTACAGGAGGCATGGTGGAGGCAAGCGTCCGTACTATATGTACAGTGGAGTTCACTTATCTCGAGTCACGGTTAACTCGCCAATACTATTATGTCGACGTTTTTGAAGTGGAACCGCCAAACTCCCTATTTGTCTGTACAACCAAAATATAGGAAGGAGTGGGAATCAAACCCTGAATTCCAAGGCTGGTTAAAGCTGTTTATTGGTGATAATACGAGGGAATACTTCTTGAAAGTATGCAATCTAGTACAGCCACACAACGCGCACGCACACACACAAACACATCACTGTTTCTTGTTCTGATGCGAGCTCTGCTCAGCGCCGCTGCGGATTGAAGACCTGCTTTCAACACATACTGCCTCTCGAACCCTTAGATCCTCATCTGTACTCCCTTTAGTTCCATCTTGCATACATCTAATTTCTATAGAATTGTGAGCTTTTAGCTATGCTGCTCCTCACCTGTGGAACTTCAGGACATTCGTAATAGTAACTCTCTCCACATTTAAAAATCCTATTTGAAAACACACCTCTTTAGGCTGGCTTACCATTGACACTGAATATGTGTGGGTTTTTATTTTAGTTTTTTGCTGCTTTATTTTTTTTGCTTGTAAATTATTATTTTATCAGCATGTAAGGTGTCCTAGAGTGTCATGTAAGGTACCCTTAAATAAAATGTATTACTATTATTATTATTATTATTATTATTATCTCCAATGAGTGGGAATTTCACACACCATCTGTGTGACAACCGATCATTTGAATACTATCACCCACTTTATTAACCCTTTTTTTAGGTGTTTATTGCCCCTCAACTCAGCAAGGTAACTTCTCGGAGGAGTTGGATATGTTACTCTCATCCTTACCTGAAGAAGGGTTAGAGTTGGTCTGCAACTCTGGTAGTACGGAGACTTCAACATCCACATAGAAAAACTTCAGGGTACAAACTTCTACATTGCACTTGCCTCTTTTGATCCCAAGTGAGTGTTTACTGCTGATACTAACAAATCAGGTAAATCAACTGGACCTTATTTACAAGTGCTACTGCTCCACTGATCATACACTGGTTACTCCACTAGATACTACTGATTAGATCAATTATCGATATCAACAGATATGAACACTTTTATTGTGATTTGTTTTCTTATTTGGCCATATCAGGACCAACTCTTATTTATTGGACAAGTACAGGTGGAACATCAAGTGTTTTTTCTCAAATATAAATGACAATGAATAGACATTGTCATTAATTAATAATTGATTACCTGATTTGTGAGCATGATTGTGTGTGTGTGTGTGTGTGTGTGTGTGTGTGTGTGTGTGTGTGTGTGTGTGTGTGTGTAATATCACACACCTCCAGCTCCTGCTCCCTCTGCAATGCAAACTGTTTGAATGACTTGACAATGATCCCTGCATTAGAGCAGTCATATACAAAGATGGAGGGACTTCCCATCCACGTCTGTAGGTCATAGATGGACAGAGGGATGTACTGGGTGTAGTTCTGAGAGAGAGGGAGGGAGAGAGAGAGAGAGAGAGAGACTTAACAACTTAACTCCAAAACATTTCCCTTTAAAAACTCTTTTTAACTCTTTTATAAAAATGTATAAGTTTTATAAGTTAATATACATTCACAAAGCTAGAAATAAGAGATAAATGTGCCTGTTACTATTGAATTTAGTTTAATGATTAAAAGATCAAGTCGAGTCACCTTTATTTATATAGCTCTTTTTACAATACACATTGTTTCAAAGCAGCTTTACAGAGATAACAGGAAGAAAATACAACAAAGTGTTTTTGGCTGTATCAATAATATAATCAAATATAGCAAATAGTTTAATACAATACATGACGAAAATCATCAATATGTTCTTTAGAAATTCGATTTAACAGCTTATGTTCAACCCAGAGGCAGCGCTGTAACCAAACTGATGTGTCAAATCATGTGGTATGTCCAGAGTGAGGTGACAATGACACATGCAAAGTTTGGTGTCAATTGGTTAAATCATTGCTGACATAGGGCATTAAAGTCATTTTGACATCAAAGCACTTAATCTTGGCCAGAGAGAAAACCCTTTGTATCTGAAATGTAACTATCAAATAATTTTACTTTAAGCATACACTGAGAGTCTACTTACTATGTGCATTTTTAAAACGGGGAAAATAAACCCAGTAGATCCAATTGTAGTTAACGCCAAATTAATAATTGTATGATTTGATTTACAATAATACATATAGCAGTATTTTCTTTATTAGTCTGTTTTAATTAATTTAAACAATTCTTGAATAGACAACAGCAACTTATTGATAAATTCTAAGAAGTGTAATTTTTTTTTTATTCTTTATGAAAAGGTTTGTTTTTATAGTTACAGTAAAAGCAACAACAGAACTTTTGAATAAAACTAAATGTTTAATTGACTACTTTTTCTTTATTTTCATCAATATGAAAAGGGTTAGGGTTACGTTAATGCGTTGTGGAGATAAAGCCTCATTTTATTTGGTGGCAATTTTGTCAAATTCTTTCGCAAATGTTTCAAAAATGGTTTGACGAATCAACTTCATTTTAATAACTTTTTTTGTCAGCATGGTCTGAAGATGATTTGATTCAATTTTGGTGAAAATTAGGCAAACGGTGTGGGAGGAGTTTGAAAAAGTAGGTTTTTAAAGAAAAACAACATGGCAAACAGGAAGTTCGGCCGACTATGACAAATTTGGTATCTGTGTTCTCTGCTTGACCCAATGAACATATAAAGACAATTTGTTTTACCATAGGTTAACGTATTCAAAAGATATTAGCATATTTGTAAATTTGGTTATATAAATCCCGAAACTTTTTGTGTCGTATCAGTATAAGGCCCTGAAGACGTATACCGAGTTTCATAATGATATGCCAATGTGTTCATTAGATATAGCATTTTATGATGAAATTCAAAATGGCCGACGCTCGGGAAAATTTAGTATCGCACGACTCGGCATGATGCACTGAATCTAAAGAGATCAGTTTTATGATTTCTGGCCAAAGGGTTCATAAGTTATAAGCAAAAATGTCACTTTTTCATATCTCCTGACCACTAGGGGGCACAGCGCCAAAACTCTGCATGTAGCCTCAGACCATGATTGACAAAACACACACCAAGTTTGGTCAGAAAACACTAATGCGTTGCGGAGATATAGCCTCACTTTCATTTCTGCGGCCATTTTGTCTAATTCTTTCGCAAGTTATTCGTAAACGGTTACACAAATCAACTTTCTTTTAATAACTTTTTGTCAGCATGGTCTGGAGATGACGTGGTTCAATTTTTGTGAAAATCGGACAAACGGCCTAGGGGGAGTCCGAAAAAGTAGGTTTTTCGTAAAATTGTAAAATGGCAGAAAAATTTTCATGACGGAAAATGACGAATCGTATTGAGCCAAGGAATCAGTGGACAAAAGAATTTTGTTTCTAGGTAATACGGATCAAAAGTTATTAACATAAACATGAGTGGAAATTTGGACATGTGGTGATGCTAGACTACAGAGATTGACTGTTGTCAATGATTGGATTGTCCTTTATGAGTGTGCCAAATTTCATAATTTTCCCGCAAACGGTTCTATGGCCTGCCATAGACTTCCATGGCGGAAGAAAAAGAAGATGAAATATAGCTGCAAGCAGCCATGACGGTGCCAAGCACAAGGAGGTCATTAAATGTCATGCCGACATGGCTAGCAGCATCAGACCAACGGCAGTAAGCATCTAAAGACATTTCAATATGACTTCAGTCTAAATGGCTGAAAAATCACCAAAATGATCTTTAGAATTTCGTTTCACTTCTCTCAGTTGAACTCAACTTCTCTCAGTTACGCACCGCTCGTCTCCCGACTCTCTCTCCCGCTGCAGACCTCGCTGAACCACGCCCCCCCCTGATACTTTTCCTGATACTTTATGGCCTTACCTTGTTGAAGACCCAAATCTCTCCATTGATGGTGGGTCTAGGCACCCCATGGCCATTATAATGAAAGAGAACACGTTCCTCTTTGGCATTTCTCCGTAGTGAAGTGCACAACTTCTTCACCTCATCAACTGTAGGGTCCAAACTCTGCTTATAACGGGCCTGGAAGAGAAATGATATTAGATGACTAAGACAAACAGAAAGAACATCTCAACACATACAGATCTCAGATCATAACATACTTACAACACAAAATATAAACACACTGATTAAAACAGACTGAAATTACAGTGAAAAGACTGAACAATGTACAGTGAAAATAATCTGCTAATCTAATCTATGTAGCTTTACACAACTGATAAACAGTCAAAAAACAACAAATTCCAGCACAAGATTACCACTTTATTAGTGGAATATACTTAAAGACGCATGAATAAAATGAAGTTCATGTATATATTTTAATATATACAAGAACTTCATTATATTCATGTGTGTTATAAAATATATTCTTGCCATGAGCTACTTCATAAAGTGATGGGGAAAAATTGGATATGGAAAAAGTTATCACCATAAACAAACAACCACCGACCTGCTACCACTGTTATACTGAAGGTGCGGTGCGATGCGGAGATAGGCAAGGAGCAGCGTAACTTCAGCAAACACAGCTTTATTAATAAACTCGGAAAACAAAAGGCTCAAAGACAAACTCAAAACGATACTTGTTGTGCAAAAACAAAGGAAACAAACTCGGAACAAGACACACATCGACACACATCGCCACACGGTACTCACACGAAACAGTTACAACAGGACAGAGTCGCAAAGACAACATCAACCACCGACAAAGACAAGGGAATAGCAACCGAGTTAAATACACACGGGAATGACAAACACCTGGAGGAAACTAACAAACTAAGTGACGAGACAGGTGCAGGGCGGGAACAAGAGGAAACAGGAGTAGACCCAGAAGTGAAACAACACATGACACACCAGACGGGAAGTGACAAAGAAGTCCCAAAAGACAGAGAGTGCACAAATAACACGGTAGACAGGACAAACTGTGACAACCACTTAAAACAAGCTCACTAAATTATCCCATCATGGCACAGTAGACAGACACATGATGAGACAGGTCAACAGTAATAACAATTGATTTCTGGATGAATAGATGGAGAAGAGAGGTCAGATAATATGGGTTTGAATATTGACTGAATGGGATTCCTGACTTAACGACTGAGTTATATCAGGGCCTTAATAAAACATTCAGAGCTATCTTTTTCCATGGCTCTTTATGCTGCTGAGAATGTGTGTGTGTGTGTGCGTGCACTAACTGAGTTAAGATGGTCAAAAGAGAATGGTCTTGGGAGTGAATGTGAATAAAGAGAGAAGACAGGATGAAAAAACTATAAAAACTTTATGACTATCATTCACTTCACTGACATAAACCAATTTTTTTTATCACCATTTATTTTTATTTTTATATTCATATCACCAATTTTTTTTTATATGGTTCTTTATTATGCTTTTTTTCTTCTAATTTTGCCCCAAAAATCTTTCCTATGAAGCTTACGTTTTATTGTCCGGGTTAACAATCTCAGCACAACAAGCAATTGAAATCTAATACGACAGAAGAAACATATCTGCAATGATGCAGTGTGAATCACACATTATTCTTTCACTGTCCTCTCCAGCTGGTGCAAGTATATATATGTGGTATAGCATAACTCTTGATTGAGTGAGAGGATGGTGTTTGGGAGAGTGTGATGAAATTGTGTTTAGAGCTCAGCTGAAACATTACAATTACGATAAAGACGTTACAATTGCGGATCAGGGACCAGTTGCATTAACACAGTCACTATGTTAAGACAAGTCTGACATGCTAGCAGTTAGCCATGGGGTTATCAGTCAAAATTTGTCAAATTACACAAATTTACATTTTTATGTAGCATGCTATATTTCCATCCAAAGTGTCAAATTGAATATATGCACAAAATTGTAACTGCACATAAAACATAAAACACTTAACTTTAAACACTTAAAATTAAACACTTTCCATCTACGTATAGCTATAATAAATTACTTGTACAGTGGAGTTTGGTTATGTCGACGGCCTTGGGGGTTGCAAAAAAGCCTTGGTTTTTGGTTATTCTAACAATTGAAGTTGGAGGTGCAGCAGCTCCAAGATGCATGGGAAGCAAACCGGCACGCTAGTCAAGTACTCCATCTAGCGAATCTCCACTCTCTACCGAGCAAACTGGACGAAATTCTCTTACAAATAAATACGGAATTTTTAAACTTCGTTGCTGTTTCTCACCGAAACCTGACTGAATGAAACTATTAAGGACAATGTGTAACATCTGCCAGGCTTCCAGCTGTTCAGTGTGGATCTCTGACACCAAAAACTCATTCTGATTCAATAGCTTAATGGTTCATTGCATGAATTTACCCAATTTGTCCGATATAGACCTGGCTTTCTCACTTTTTGTCCACACCCCCTGACACTTTGGCCTTAGGGCTCAATTATGATTTATTTCTCAGATACAAATTTTTTTGTATAGCAGTTCACAATGATGTTTTAAATGTGGACAATATCAGATTTCAGTGAACTGACCTATATGCGCAAAGGCAAGTCGAGGATATGAAAAAAAAAAGAGTAGATTTTAAGCATTTATGATCTGCTTTGTTTGTACATTGAGCGGTCACTGTAATACGAGTTCTGAAATACTGTCCTTCCACTGACTAACTTTCACAACTGGTTTGATAACGTTGGGTATTAAAAAACTCTGAAGTGACTCCCATGAGTGCACAATTTTGACAAATGTTGTTATAGAGAGACAAACGTTGAATGAATTCCAACATTTAAACTGTCACATTTGCCTGTAGTCTGGACGTAGCCTTTGACACCTGTATAGATGAATACAGTCAATTCACATGTCTTTACTTATCCGCTAGCATCGTGCGGTGCACTGCACAACTAGTGCTCTCCATCAGGCTCAATCCATTGCTGTGGTTTTAGTCTCATCCCATGAGAGAATGAGAGGACAGAGATCTTGAATGAATGTGCTGAGCCAGGTGATCTCCAATATGCATCCCTGTAAGCCTCCAGTTTCGTTGAATGATGCAGTCACTCTGTCGCTGTTCAAATACAGCAGCTGGATTTCTGGTACAGGCTGCAGAAGAGCTTCAAGTGATGCAATTTCAAAAACACAGTTTACTCTATTATTTTACAATGATGCAAAGCATTTAGTCACAGGTTTGTGGAACGTAAAAGCACTGTCCTGCATGTTAACACAAATCAAATATAAATTATTTACAATTCATTTTCCAACTCTGGGAAGCAATTCTTAACACATGAATTAATTTCACACACTTAAAATCTTAAGTGGCAGCTGTTTAAAAAAAAAAAGTTTTGTAAAATTTGCAAGTTTATACATAAGTATGTGTGGGGTTTTTTATGTAAACAAATTAACTTCATCACTTTGCGAAAACTGCAATTTGCAATTAGAGTTCGCTAAAGACCTGTCGTCAGGATGAACGCTTCTGCTCTCACTGCAGCATCACTGGCCTCTCCGGGTGAAAACAGATCGCTGTTTCCTCAGACCCACCAGCATTTCATTTACTTTCTGTATTCTCAGTTGTCCGTGCAAGCTGTTGTATTTCTCGCCATGCTGAGTTTTATGGTAATCATGCAGTTTAGGTGCCTATATTCAAACGGTCACAGATCACGTAATTTCAGACGGCTGGCATAACTTCTTAGATCCGAACGACAGGGAGATCCACACGAACAACGTCGAGAATAAGTGGATGCGTGCCAAACGCAAACTTAAAACACAGTTTGGCACGTCACGCATCCTATTTCCATCCTCACGAGTTTGTGTTCCAAAATCGATTGCGAAACGATGACGTTTGCGGCAGCATTATCTGCTATAGCTGCCAATTATCCCGTGTAGATGTTGGGTTAAAACTGTTTTGCTGATTTTCTTTGACCATGTAAGATTATCTTTAAATCCCTATTGTTTATTTAGTGTTTTTGAATATACGCTGCTAAACTCCATGCTTACCGATTTTATAGTGGCGGCGAATATTATATTCCTTAAGCACCGAAACTTGCTGCTGCACACCAGCACACGGGTTTCCCATTCACCTCCGTGAACATATAGGAAGAGGTCCATTTTTCATGATAAATCCGCCACTTTGTGTCCACTTTTCTCTTTTTTGACAAAGATATTTCGATGATGAGGTTGCCACGGACAACAGGAAAGCGCGTAAACTGATGGAACTAAACGCCACTCAGACCCTGAAGCTCAGTGCTGCCATCTGCTGTTAGTTCCGCCGAAAATATATATTTTTTTTCATATTGCAGATTTATCTCCCGGGCCGGACTGAACCCCCGTACGTTTGACACCCCTGGTATAAAACAAAGCAAAACACCCACTAAAGGTTCTTGTTTTGGAAGCAATGCCGTATAATCTTCCAAGGCATAATGGACCAGTCTTTCTTTGAAGTTGCTTTTATAAAAGATAGAAGACTCTCATGACTATTTTTTCCAGAACAATGACCTGAAGCACAGTGCTGCAAGCAGAGTCAGTGTGGCAGAGGTTATTTCAACTAGGATAAGACAAAAGGGGGTTGTACAAAGTATTAATATCAGGGGTGCCAATAATTGTGGGACACATTTTTTTCTTTCTAAATGTGTGCATTTGTATTTATTTTTTATAGACGTACTTGAATAAAAGATTGGGTTTCTCTCATTTTTTTTGCATTTGGGTTCCATGTTGTTTGTAAGTCCACGACCACATCTCAAACAAGAATGCCAATAATTGTGGAGGGCACTGTATATATACATATACATACAGTGGGTACGGAAAAAATTCAGACCTCCTTAAATTTTCCACTCTTTGTTATATTGCAGCCATTTGCTAAAATCATTAAACTTAATTTTTTTCTCAATGCACACACACCACCCCATATTGACAGAAACACACAATTGTTGACTTTTGCAGATGAAAAAAGTGAAAACTGAAATATCACATGGTCATAAGCAGTGGTCCCAAACCTTTTTTGTGCTGCGGACCGGTAAATGTGTGATAATTTTACCGCGGACCGGTGGCCGCTCGAGCTTGTTGACGGGGGGGTGGGGTGCGCGAGATGGATGATCGATCCGCGCGAGATTGTTGATGGGGGTGGCTGGGTGCACGAGATTGGGTCCATGTGAGATTGGAGATTGTTTAAACACACCACCTCACCGCCAAAGCGGCAGCATCACAGCCTCTTGCAGCCGCTCATGGACCGTGGACCGGGGGTTTGGGACCCGGACCCTAGCTTGCTTTTTTAACTCAGGTGCTGTCCATTTCTTCTGATCATACCTGATATGGTTCTAAACCTTCATTTGAGTCCAGCTGTGCTAGATTATACTGATTGGACTTGATTAGGAAAGCCACACACCTGTCTATATAAGACCTTAAAGGTCACAGTGCATGTCAGAGCAAATGAGAATCATGAGGACAAAGAAAATGCCTGAAGAGCTCAGAGACAGAATTGTGGCAAGGCACAGATCTGACCAAAGTTACAAAAAATTTCTGCTGCACTTAAAGTTCCTAAGACCACAGTGGCCTCCATAATCCTTAAATGGAAGAGCTGGCCGTTCGGCCAAACTGAGCTATCGGGGGAGAAGAGCCTTGGTGGTAGAGGTAAACAAGAATCCAAAGATCTGTGGTGGTCTTTCTCAGCTGCAGCGACATGACAAATGGTTGCAATCAAGGGAAAGATGAATGTGGCCAAGTACAGGGATATCCTGGATGAAAACCTTCTCCAGAGTGCTCAGGACCCCAAGCATACAGCTAAAATAACAAAGGTGTGAAATCCAGGTGTGAAAAACTTGTTGCATCTTTCCCAAAAAGACTCACGGCTGTATTAGAGCAAAAGGGTGCTTCTACTAAATACTGAGCAAATGGTCTACTTAGGAACATGTGATACTTCAGTTTTTCTTTTTAATAAATCTGCAAAAATGTCAACAATTCTGTGTTTTTCTGTCAACATGGGGTGCTGTGCGTACATTGAGGGAAAAAATATAAGTGTAAAAAGTTTAAGGGGGTCTGAATACTTTCCGTACCCAATGTATGAATATATATATATATATATACACACACACACACACATACATATACATATATATGGGCAGATGACAAATAAGGGTGAAACAGCATTTTTTACAGTATATATACAGTAGTACCTCAAGATACGAAAGGCTCAACTTACGAAAAATCCAAGTTACGAAAGCAAAGACGAATAATTTTACTGCTCTATATACGTAAAGTTTTCAAGATACGAAAGGTTTCTGAAAGTCCGAGATTCGCCCTATAACAATTTTGAAACTCGCGCCGCACGCCGCCATCTTAGTTATAGTAGACTCGCCACCATCCTCCTGCTCTACCATTGGTTCCTGATGCTAGCCAAGCCATGAGATCCTTCTCTCTAATTGGACAGCATCCCTCCCATTATGCATCTTCTATACGTACGTGCTGGCGTGTTTTAGCTCAGCCACTCCGCACCTGAAACTTTACTTTATCTTCCGTTTATCCTCCTCCTCTGCCGCCACTTTCGGAGATAGCCTCACTCGAAAGGTAAGCTTCGACATTTTACCTTGTTTCATTGTTTATAGGTCAATTTAGCTTTATTATGAAATTTAATGTTTTTGGAGGGCTTGGAACGGATTAGCCATTTTACATGTAAAATGTGTTCCAAGATACGAAAAACTCATTATACGAAGGCCGCCTCGGAACGGATTAATTTTGTATCTCGAGGTACCACTGTGTGTGTGTATATTTATATTTATATATACATATATATACATATATATATATATATATATACACATATACATACACATATATATATATACACATACATACATACATATACACACACACACACACACACAGCTCTTGAAATTCGTTGCGAAAAGGGCACTGCCAAGTTGCCTTAGAAATTATAGAATTTTAAATTATAGAAATTTTAGAATTATATATATAAAATATAGCTGCTAGCAGCCATCACGGGGCCAAGCGCAAGGAGGGCATTAAATGTCATGCCGACATGGCTGGCATCATCAGACCAACGGCAATAAGAATCTAAAGACATTTCAATATGACTTAAGTCTAAATGGCTGAAAAATCAACAATACGGTCTTTAGTAATTCGATTTAATGGTTTATCACGTTCGACCAACAGGCAGTGCTGTAACCAAATTGTAGTGTCAATTCATGTGGTACATTGAGAGTGTGGTGACATTGACACATGCAAAGTTTGCTTTCAATTGGGTAAACCATTGCTGACAGAGCACTAAAGTCATGTGTTTGTTAAACATAGCATCTTAGAAGAAAAATCGAAATGGCAGATGCTCAAAATGGCCGATATGGGAAAATTTGGTATCACAGGACTCGGCATGACCCACTGGATCTAAAGACAGCAGTTTCATGATTTTTAGACAAAGCGTTCAGGAGTTATAATCAAAAATGTCAGTTTTTTAATATCTCCTGACCACTAGGGGGCAGAGCGCCAAAACTCTGCAGGTAGCCTCAGACCATGATTGACATAACACACACCTAGGTTGGTCAGAAATCGCTAATGCGTTGCAGAGATAAAGCCTCAAATTCATTTTTGCGACCATTACGTCGGATTCTTTCGCGAGTTACTCGTAAACGGTTTGACATATCAACTTTCTGTGGATAACTTTTTGTCATGATGCTCTGGAGATGATGTGGTTTAATTTTGGTGAAAATTGGACAAACGGTCTGGGAGGAGTTCGAAAAAGTAGGTTTTTAAAGAAAAACAACATGGTGGACAAGAAGTTTGGCCGACTATGACAAATTTGGTATCTGTGTTCTCGGTTTGACCCAAGGAACGTATAAATATAATTTTTTTTACCATAGGTTAACGCACTCAAAAGTTATTAGCATATTTGTAAATTTGGTTATAACTTTTGACCACAAGGGGGTGCTGCCTCGAAACTTTTTGAGTCGTATCAAGGTTAGGTGCCGAAGACACATATTGAGTTTCGTAACGATACGCCAATATCTTTGTTAAATATAGCAATTTATGACAATATTCAAAATGGCCGACACTCAAAATGGGCGATATGGGAAAATTTGGTATTGCACGACTCGGCATGATGCACTGAATCTAAAGAGACCAGTTTTATTATTTTTGGCCAAAGCGTTCAGAAGTTATAAGCAAATATTTAACTTTTTCATATCTCCTGACCACTAGGGGGAACAGCGCCAAAACTCTGCAGGTAGCCTCAGATCATGATTGACATAACACACACCTAGTTTGGTCAGAAAACGCTAATGCGTTGCGGAGATAAAGCCTCAATTTCATTTTTGCGACCATTACGTCGGATTCTTTCGCGAGTTATTCGTAAACGGTTTGACATATCAACTTTCTTTGGATAACTTTTTGTCCACATTGTCTGGAGATGATGTGGTTCAATTTTCGTTGAAATCGGAAAAACGGCCTAGGAGGAGTTCGAAAAAGTAGGTTTTTCATAAAATTCAAAATGGCGGGAAAATATTCATGACGGAAAATGACGTCATAGGGTGCAATCGAATCGTCTTGAGCCAAGGAATCAGTGGACATGAGAATTTTGTTTCTAGGTCATACGGTTCAAAAGTTATTAGCATAAACGTTAGTTCAACTTTGGACAGTTGGTGGCGCTAGAGATATTGAGTTAGAGACTTCAAATTTTTTTTGGTCAATGATTGGACTGTCCTTAATGAGTGTGCCAACTTTCATCATTTTCCCGCATACGGTTCTATGGCCTGCCATAGACTCCCATGGCGGAAGCGGAAGAAGAATAATAATAAGAACCGGAACAAAAACAATAGGTGCCTCCGCACCTTCGGTGCTTGGCCCCTAATTATAGAAAGGGCGCCAAGGCATTTTTTTGTTTTCTAATAAGGGCACAAAGGCAATGTTGAAAACGTCACAAGGGAATTAAGGCAATTTACGTTTTATGTACATTAGCATAATGTTTGCTACTTTTTATGTTGTCCGTTTCATACTCTTAAATGAATTTGTGATATTGATGTTACACCCTATAAAATGCCAAACATGGGGACTCACGGAAGCGGTGAACGTGAGGCTCACGAGCGAAATGAAAGTGAAACCGAAACCGAGAGAGATGACAAGGAACTCAGAGGGAGAAGCGTGACTCAGCTGAGAGAAAGTGAAACAGTGAAGACAGTGGGAGTGAAACGCACCTGCTTATGTTTTGTGTTTTGATTTAAGACTCTAAAGTAATAAAAGCTCGTGAGTCTCAGTAAGCTGACCCTGCCTCCTACCTTCTCCGTGACTAACGAACCTTACCACAGTCGAAGCTTACCTTTCGAGTGAGGCGAAAGTGGCGGCAGAGGAGGAGGAGAAGGACAAACGGCAGATACCAGCTTCGTACTTCTTTATGATCTCCATCTTTATCTCCAGAGCTAAAGCACGCCAGCACGTACGTACAGAATATGCATGATGGGAGGGATGCTGTCCAATTAGAGA
Organism: Rhodeus uyekii; assembly: GCA_037043235.1. Lineage (NCBI taxonomy): Eukaryota > Metazoa > Chordata > Actinopteri > Cypriniformes > Acheilognathidae > Rhodeus > Rhodeus uyekii. The sequence continues at coordinate 267,431 of JAWRVZ010000318.1, forward strand.
GAAGATCTCATGGCTTGGCTAGCATCAGGAACCAATGGGAGAGCAGGAGTCTACTATAAGATGGCGGCGTGCAGCGCGAGTTTCAAAATTATTATGGGGCGAATCTCGGACTTTCAGAAACCTTTCGTATCTTGAAAACTTTTCTTATGTAGAAAGCAGCCATATCACCCTGTACTCTAAGACTGGTTGCCCACTGAAGCTAAGCAGGGTTGAGCCTGGTTAGTACCTGGATGGGAGACCTCCTGGGAATGACTAGGTTGCTGCTGGAAGTGGTGTTAGGAGGCCAGCAGGGGGTGCTCACCCTCTGGTCTATGTGAGTCCTACCGCCCCAGTATAGTGACGGGGACACTGTACTGAAATGAGCACCGTCATTCGGATGAGACGATAAACCGAGGTCCTGACTCTCTGTGGTCATTAAAAATCCCAAGGATGTACTTCGCAAGAGTAGGGGTGTAACCCCGGCATTCTGGCCAAATATGTCCATCATGGCTTCCTAACCATCCCCTTTCTCTGATTGGCTGCATCACTCTGTCTCCTCTCCACCAATAAGCTGGTGTGTGGTGAGCGTTCTGGCGCAATATGGCTGCCGTCGCATCATCCAGGTGGATGCTGCACTCTAGTGGCGGTTGAGGAGATTCCCCCTTCCATGTAAAGCGACTTTGAGAGACTTTGATAAAGCGCTATATAAATGTAATGAATTATTATTTATTATTATTAACATTCTGACATTAAATTGTTAATATGAGTGTAGTATTAGTCTGAGCAAAAGTCAAAGCAAAAATGCTAAAGTCGGCAGATTCTGTCTGGGTCTGAGATAAGCACACTTTCAGCTTCTGAATGTGAATTGTAGGCACTTAAATTCAATTGAGTGAAAAGGTTCCAATCTGGCACTTGTGTAGCACTTGTGTAGCACTTGGAACCAATCAAAATAATCTCATTAAAGTACTTAAGCAGGATTGTGACCATGCTACCACTACACAAGGCATGTAATTAGCTCGAAACTTAGTTCAAGAGTGTGAGAATGAGTCAGAAGCAGGTTTGAAACAGATGAGAGTCAGGATTGAGAGACAGCTCTAGTCCTCCTGTTCAATCTGTTAGCTGTATTCTTGGAAGCTAAATGTTTCTGTGACTAAGTGACATTATGGATGGAGTCTGAAAGGATGGATGGTAACTGGATGGAGTCTGAAAGCCATCAGTTTGTGTGAGGTGATGAGAGCTAGAGGAATGGAAGAGTGATTCACAAAACACAGAGAGAGAGAGAGAGAGAGAGAGAGAGAGAGAGAGAGAGAAACATCATCCCTCAGAAACATCAGCCTCCCTGATTAAAGCCATTCCTGCACTACAGGAGCACTTCACCCAGCTGGAGATGGAGATGGTGCAGCACAGGGAAACTGTGCTCAATCAGAACCAGCCAATCGCATGCGCTCACTGCACCGATCTCCAGCAGAACACAGAGCGCTTGACACAGCCCTCACAGAGCAGATGAGGACGCTCCAGCCGGAGAGGGACAGTTATCAGAGCGAGCTGAGCGCACTGAGACTCCAGCTGTTGGACAGAGATCAGTCCTCACAGGAGATGAGGCAGCAGGTGAGAGAGCTCAGCAGAGCAGCGAGATCCAGGCCCTGAAGGAGCAGGTGAGAGAGAACCTCCTGTCCCGAGCAGATCCACAGCGCTCAAACCCTGCCCTCCACCCCAGAGTCTCCTGACACAGGGAGTCAACACCCACCCCTCAATGTCGACAGCCCACAGCCATCACAGCGCCCCCTATCAGGCTCCACAGCGCAACTGTACCAGCCCTTACATGCCAGCAGCCCAGCACCTCAAATAGCTCTGCTAATAGACTCAAATGGCAAATATATGGACATTAAAAAACTTTTCCCACATCACAGAGCCGTTAAGCTTTGGTGTCCAAACACTGACAGAGCCCTGGAGCTTCTGACAGAAGCCCAGCTCGGCCAGCCCAGCCACATCATCATACACACGGGCACCAACGACCTGCGGCACCAGCAGGACCGAGTGGCAGACTCCCTCAGAGCACTGGTGGAGAAAGCAAGAAACACTTTCCCCGAGTCAAAAATCACCATATCCACCATACTGCAGAGGAAAGATTTCCACCCTAAGACAATCTACAAGATCAACTCCATCTCCATACACTGTGCCCTCCTGCCCAACGTCCACTTGGCCCACCATCCAGACCTGGATGCTGACTGTCTATATGACCAAGTCCACCTGTACAAAAACCTGGTGCATATCCTTGCAAAGAGAATTAAAGATGTTGCTCTGAACAGGGTCAACCAGATTATGCCCAGGAGGAGCAGAACCAGCCCCAACCCAGACAGGCCAACGGAGAGACGGGTTTCAGGAAACTACACGGCACCCAACACCCCATCTAGACCCTCGCCTGGACCAGCTGCCCAGACACCACACAGAGTGGATCCCCGCAGACCTCCAGCTTCCAGACCGGATCCCCGCAGACCTCCAGCTCCCAGACCGGATCCCCGCAGACCTCCAGCTCCCAGACCGGATCCCCGCAGACCTCCAGCTCCCAGATCGGATCCCCGCAGACCTCCAGCTTCCAGACCGGATCCCCGCAGACCTCCAGCTTCCAGACCGGATCCCCGCAGACCTCCAGCTTCCAGACCGGATCCCCGCAGACCTCCAGCTTCCAGACTGGATCCCCGCAGACCTCCAGCTTCCAGACCGGATCCCCGCAGACCTCCAGCTCCCAGACCGGATCCCTGTAGACCTCCAGCTCCCAGACCAGATCCTCACAGACAGACACTGTCCCCCACTGGAGCTGAAGTTCGTGCCCAGCAGTCCCCGGTCCGGCCCGGCAGACCAACTTACGCCCAAGCTGTCAGCGGAGGAGCAACCTGGGCCAACACTGAACTCCACGACATACAACAGATGCTGAGTATCATCTGCTCACGCCTACTGACACACAGCGGACACTGGTGAAAAGACCAGATAGCTAGTGTTAGTAGTCTTCTTAGGACGAGTAAAGTGTTAATGTAAAGTGTATGTGTTGTATGTAAGTGTTGAATTGTTGACACGTTAAGCTCCCACTTTAACATTACCCGCTTATATATGTTCACCTAACTGTTTGCAGATCTTCTCTCTCCCCTAAAAATAGCAAACAACCCTTTAAAAATCACTCAAGTTTGAGATGAAATCACTTAGATTTTCCATATGGAATATCCAAGGTCTAAACTCATCGCTATTTGGTTTAAAGAGCAGAAACTCTCAATTTATGAGAGAACTGCAAGATTTAGACGTCATCATCCTACAGGAAACCTGGTGTAGAGGAGATGCGTCTACTGGCTGTCCCTCAGGATACAGAGAGATCATAGTGCCGTCAGTCAAACTCATATCCGTCACTCAGGGCAGAGACTCGGGAGGGATGATCATATGGATCAAATTCCAACTATTGAACTCATAAAAAAAGAAAAATACCACATTTGGCTGAAAATTAAAAAATGTCTGATATCGGCATCCCAGCCGGTTTTCCTCTGTACCATATATCCAAGAGGAAACCTTCCAAAACATGGAAAGGGAAATCAGCCATTTCCAGGCCCAGGGAAATGTGCTGCTGATGGGTGACTTAACCGGAGAAGAACTTGATTTCTTAGACTCTCACGGTTCCAGATTCATCACTGGCAATAACCTTTTATTAACTTCCCACCCCGCCAGACAAAACTGTGATGAATCTGTGAGCTCTTGGTAACAGCACTGTAGATTATGCAATCACAAACCTCCAGCTTTCCTCTCTGAGAGCATTCATGGTCAAACCCTTAACCCCTTTCTCAGACCACAGCCAAATCAGCCTCTACATCACACAATTCGAGACACTTCCCAAACCAATCCGGCCCATATAATTCGGAGCTGTGCCTCAAAGCAATATAAAGCCACGCTCCGTCGCAAGAAAAAAAACAGTTCTTTTCAATTTCTTCAAAACCAGTTTGAAGAAATTGAAAAATCTATAAATTCAAACAAATTTTGGGATAAATTGAAATCATTATACAAACCAAATCAAGACATTCTGGCAATCCAAGATGGGGAGGAGTGGAAAAACCACTTCCAATAACTATATACCCCAACAGAAATTACCAATTCTTATCAGAGTGAAATAATAAACTAAACAAATTGGAAAGATCAATTAAAGCAAACCAAAACCCCTTAGATTTCCCCATAACAATGGAAGAATTGGAAGAGAAATTACGGGTCCTTGAGCCCAAGAAAGCCTGCGGTGTCGACAGCATCATGAACGAGATGCTGAAACACACAGAGCAGAGCTTCAGACTGGCATTGCTGAAACTCTTCGAAGATGTTCTGCGTGTCGGGATCTTCCCTGAGATCTGGAACCAGGGCCTCATCAGTCCCATCCACAAGAGCGGAGACAAATCTGATCCCAACAACTACCGAGGCATCTGTGTGAACAATAACCTCGGGAAGATCTTCTGCAACGTCTTAAACACGAGACTCTCGCTCTTCCTTATGAAGCACAATGCCTTGAGTAAAGCTCAAATCGGCTTTCTCCCAAAATATCGCACATCTGACCATATCTTTACCTTACAAACACTAATTGACAAATATGTACATCAAAACAAAGGTCAGATTTTTGCTTGTTTCGTTGATTTCAAGAAAGCTTTTGATTCAATCTGGCACGAAGGATTATACCTGAACATTATATACTCATTGACAGCGGAATAGGGGGGGGAAGTTCTATGATTTGATCAAATCGATGTACACAGACAGCCACTGTGCTGTCAGGATTGGACACCAAAGAAGCGAATTCTTCCCCCAGGAGGCGGAGTGAGACAGGGATGCAGTTTAAGCCCCATGCTCTTCGACATCTACATTAATCAATTGGCCAATATATTAGAACATGCTCCCTTCCAAGGTCTCGCTCTGCACAACACAGAAATCAAGTGTCTTCTGTACGCAGATTATCTGGTTCTCCTGTCTCCCACTAAACACGGGCTTCAGGAGAGCCTGAATCTGCTGGAGGATTACTGTCAGTCCTGGGCTCTGACCGTCAACCTCCAGAAAACCAGAGTCATGATGTTCCAGAGACGCTCCAGATCACAGAGACCCGCACACACGCTCACACACAGAACCATTGAAACCACCAAAACATACACTTACTTGGGCCTGACGATATCCTCAACAGGAAACTTTTCTCTGGCAGTGAATATACTAAATAATACTGTCCTTATTTAGCTTAATATCACTATTTTATTTATTTTTCTTTAATTTCTAAAATTGAATTGTATCATTATTTTATTTAATTTTCACAATTTTCTATATTGTTTTAATGCTTTGGCAATACAAAATGTATCTTTTGGTGGGTCAAGTTGGACCGCTAAGTTGGTGGGTCAATGTGGTCACACATTTTGTGGTCTCACATGCACTAAATTCTACTATTGAAAAGAAAAATTTGAACTATAATAAATTATTATATCTCGTCTACTCATTTAAAATAGTGTCTACAATTGTAAGAGAAGATTTGCAGGCATGCAGAACTCAATCTCAAATTTCTCGAGCAATGAGTGGATTCTAAATTAAACACTTGTTATTGGCCATTGCATTCAAGAAATCATTGACTACATTACTCACCTTTGCGAAAAAATCTTTGTAAATGTATTCATTTGATGTTCTCCACAGCATAAACACCGATACACACTGGAGCGTTTTTCCAACTCTTTTTTGATCATATAAAACGTTCCTAGTTATGGGCAGCTTTACCCTCTAAAAGTACACCATATGTCCTAATTATTTGCTGCTTTATATGCTCCTCTAAATCTGATGCACCAGTGGCACAACATGATATTCAATGTGGTACAAATATGCATACCTGACTATGGATGGAAAATAGTTTTTTATTACTATCATTATTTTTACAGGATTCATTTCACCTCTTGAGTATGTGTGTTCTATGAGGTAACAGCAGGGTGGAAAGCTCTTACCCTGGGCTGCCAGTTTTCATACTGTTTCTGCAAGCTAGCCCCTATCGTCTCCAGGGCTTTCTGTGGACTCATGGACAGAGGGTCTAGAAGATTAAAAGATAAAAATACACATTACAGTATTACTGTAAATTCAGACAATAATATAAGCTACACTAATATACTATTAAATCAGATGAATAATCTAGAAGTACAAAGGAATAAATTTCAGAATAAATTAATTCTGTATGGATTATGAAACATTTCTGTACTGCTCACACATCAACTTTTGAAATGAAAAATAGTGATGTTGAACGAGTTTCCTCTGAGGAAAGTGTTCGTTAAATTGGTTTATAGCTGAAATCATAGAAATCTAATGTAGCTTACATAGAAATCAATGCCCACTGTAATGTAAACCCTAACCCTATCATACAACACATTACTTATTTCAAAAACGTTCAAACCCATGTACAAAGTACCGTAACTTCACGCATATAACCCCCGGGTTATACCAGATTTTATAAACCGCGCAAGGACAAGTTATATAAGGGTGCGGGCTATATCAAAAAAATTTTACACATAATATTTCAATATACTTTTGATGTCCCTAAGGACATGAGGGGTTTCTTTGTGGTATTTTCTTTGTTTTTCTTTCTTGCAAGGGTTATCATTAGGGACCAACCAAATTCACGATTTCACGGCCGTGACATTTTCCGTGAAATCGGCCACTTTCCGTGAAAACACCCAACAAGAGTGAAATAGTGAATTTTTTATTGAAGATGAATATTTTTACTGATAAAGAGTATACCAGGAGCAGATGATCGTAGTCTTAGCCGAGTTTGCAGCCTACAAAGCAGCAGCAAAAGAAGTTCCGCCGGATACGAGTATAACAGCATTGTGGCGTTCGCACAGCAGTCGGTTTCCTCTGCTGAGCCGGCTGCATTGCGCTACCTTTCTGTACCAACGAACAGCGTTGACGCGGAGAGAAGTGTCAGCCAGTACACAAGCGTCAATGCACCGCAGCGACAGAATATATGTCAGCATCCACGTTGGTCGGCCAAGTTTTGGCCACGAAAAACTGTAAACTATTTAATTAATGTCACGTGGCATCGCGGAGTGTCTGGCTACGTGCGTTGTAGTCGTATTTTGTTTCCTTTTTGTTTTTTAATACAGGTGAACAGTCGAAAAGTGGTATTTTAGAGTACAAAACAGCGGGTTTGACAGCAGATGGACTGATTGCAGTGATTGGTGCCTAAAAATTGTACCCGTGAATTCTCCGTGAAATCGAATGTTTTTTTAAAAACCTTCCGTGTAATTGCGAATTTTTACCCGTGAATTTGGTTGGTCCCTAGTTATCATCTCTGGCCCTTGTACTATCACTCTGACAGGTAGTGCTGATACATAGGCTGTCTGACCTGTCAATCATGCAAGATGTGATTGGCTGTGCTTCCATGAGGGTGTGCTGTTCTCATCTCATCCGATGATCAACACATGCAGAATTCACTTCTTAAGGGACATGCAGCTGCTCAGCGAGAGAGACTGCTTTTTTGTTTAGTTCTGATTCTGGTTTGTGTTTGTTTTCTTATTGTTTGAATTTCGCGCACAAGCACTGTGTACCGAACCTGAGAAGTTATGGGTAATCGACGTCATGCGAGCAACATTCGAACTTCGAAATGTAAACTCACACAAAAAAAGTTCATAAATCTATGGGTACGGGTTATGTCAACGATTTTTTACACAAAACCCCAAAACCCGCAGGCTATGTGAGGGTGCGGATTACTTGCGTCTGCAGGTTATATGCTGGGAAATAAGGTTGTGTACTTCTTTATTACACACAGAGGTGTCATACAAGGGGTAATGGTAGAATTGGGCTACAACCGAGGAGGAAACCATTGGATCGGTGGATGCATGGTCAATGGTCAAACTCACCTATCCAGCACTCTAGTCTGGCACAGGGTGAAGTCTTGACTACATCAGGAGGGTCCACGCCAACATTGAGACATAAAACTAGAGCCACACTTACAGTTTTCATCTGTAGGAAAAAATAGAGGAAAAAATGACTGAAATGAAAAAGGTACAATTACTCAAAACTAAACTCCTTCAAGAAAAGCAGCAAAATATAAAATCAGCACACAAACACTAGTACAGTGGGCAAAAAGTACCTGGATGACCAACCACTACTTTGAGATTCTGAAGTGAACATTCGATGGATACTTTACCATCCCATAAGGGAACAGGAGATGATTTGCAAATGGCAGGAAAGTGACACAATTGATACTATACGTCACGATAACAACATCATGGCAGATGTTGTGCATCCGAATTTCAGTCATAGAACACACATTTAAACTATACAGAACATACTTTTTTCGCAAATTAAGTTGAGCCTAATGTGTTTCCACCCATATGCAATTTCAGCGCATGCCTTGCAGTCTCTAATGAGTTGATGCATAAAATTAGTTATGTTAGAACATCGAGGCAATCAAAACCTGCAGTGAACCATAAGACAGGTTTGAGGAGCACTGATCTAATATGTTAGGTATAAAAATGGAAAAAATTCTAATTACATAAGCTATTACACAACTTTATCGAGTATAATGAGCATAACAACTTTATGGTTTTATCGAGTATAACCCTCAATGTGAGTTTGATGGGAACGGAAACAGAATGCTGGCTCCATCACCAAAAATAATCTCCAGGAAACAAAAAAAATAACTTACCTTACCATCTTTGTTTTAATAACAAAGAGTAGATGTGTGGTGTGTGCAATTTCTGTGCCACTAGTGATTTCATATGGAAATGCAATCTGTTTGGTTAACCTGACTAGGGGCATGTTTCCCGTACAATTGTGTAAATCATGCAATGTAGGCAATTCCAGTGACTTAAGAAAGCTGACAGGCTTAATTTTACACATGCAATTTACGTATCTTGGATGTTCAGGAGTGATTTCACGATTCTATATGATTTGTCTTTAAACGCATACATGGATATACAGTAATACCTCGGTGTACGAGTTTAATTCGTTCCAAGAGCGAGCTCATAAACCAAAATGCTCGTACACCAAAACAATTTCCCCCATAAGAACGCACTAAAAATCAATCAATTCGTTCCACACGACCATAAATGCCCATTTAAAAAAATTATAATTTTGTTTTACCCTATTAATTAGTTAAAATTATAACCCTTAAGATCTCATATAAATACGAATTAATAACTGACAAGTAAACAATAAAAATACTTGACAATTTACTTTAAAGCACTTTAGCTTAGCCGTGATGGAGACAAGAGAAGGGGGGAGTTTACTCGCTAGGGAAAACAAAACCCGGATTCAAGTGCAAATTAGTGAATTTTTTACACACACACATACACAGGCAGAACTAGGAGACAATGAATTCATGAACCCTGACAGTTACTGCTTAGAGGAATTATATATATATATAATATATATATTATATATATATGTATATTTCACTACGTGAACAATAGCGATCACAATTAATGTTTATAAAAGGAGGACTGTTATGAGAGGCTGTGTTTAGGATATTTCTAGTAAAAATGCGCGCGACCATGCTGAGCGTTAGGACTTTTTCCACAAAAAAAATACACGTGGGTGAGGGGAAATGTTTCTCGTACACCGATACAATGCTCGTACACTGATTCGACCCTTCATGCTCGTACACCGATTTGCTCGTATACCAAGTCGCTCGTGAACCGAGGTATTACTGTAATACATTTAATAGAAAAGTAACTGTTGGCATTCTTAGTGCTGCGGCAATCAATATTCAAATAGATTAATATTGCATAATGCATAATGTTCATTATATGGGTCAGGAAAACTAATTATTTGTCTAATTCAACTAATGCTTTATAACATTTTTGGTCAGTCTAATTCATAGATTGTTCATCTGGCTAAATATTTAAATGGAGAATAAAAGGAAAAAGAAATAAAATTGACATGATCATAGCACTATAAAAAAAAATATCAATAATGATTTACAAAGAGTTACAGAACTCATAACCTCTTTGTTAGTCCAAAAACATCTTTTATTGAATTCAAGCTCAGAAAATGACTTGTTTCTGATTTGTCACGTTACTATGTCATAATATGACACTGGTTCACTAGTCAAGCAGTAGTAAATACAAGACAAAAACATAGGATTACTCCAGCAACAAAACCAAAGAGATGCTTTTGAGGATTACAAGATGTTTTGAATTGCCAGATTGTTCTACTGAGTATTTACACTGTATCGCTGCAATCAAACTGTGATAGCTCTGATTTTATGTTCTGTCCTTTACATTAATACGGTTAATGCATTTCATTACTGGATACAGAAGTTAGATATAAGAATTCACTGTTAACTTTAATTATGATCTCTGAATATCCTATAACAGCAACAGCATGACAAATGCTTCGTACATTCATTCATAATTCTGTTTACACAAAGCACTGCAGGTCGTCCTATGTAAATTATAACTGTGTTAACTTAATTATTTTAGTATGCAAAACTGTTACCCAATCAAATGGTATGTCTTATTCATGACATCCAACTGCAATACTTTAAATGAGTCCACCCCACATTACTGTTATAAACATGAGCCTCGTCTGAAAGGTAAAGGAAGTGTTGCTGTAAATTATAGTAAGTAATTTATCAGTATTACTTAAAGGTCTAGTTTGAAATATAATTATTATGAAGTGATGCTGCTTTATGTAAAACTATCTAGTGTACAGTGCTGGCCACTGTATACAGAGCACCAGTGCACCATATCGAGTGTCATATCGATATGTGATATACATGACCAGTGCCATATCGATCACTGTATGTCCACAGTATGTTCCTAAAGGTTCAGGTGCTAGGACTGTTGCTTTTCACCCTGTACATGCTTCTTTTGGGTGAAATTATAAGGAAGCATGGCATTAGCTTTCACTGTTACACTGATGATACTCAGCTCTATATTTCTTCTCATCCTGATGAAACGTACGAATTCACTACATTAACAGAATGGATAACTGATATACAGAGATTCTACACCAAAGATTCAGAGATTATTAGACTAAAAAGGTCTGCGTGTAATAACCTAGACTATTATCTAACACTCGATGGCAGCTCTGTCAAGTCTTCATCGTCATTTAGAAACCTGGGTGTGCTCTTTGACACCAATCTCTCTTTTGAAAGCCATAGTTCTAGCATCTGTAAAACCGCATTCGTCCATCTCAAAAATATATCTAAATTATGACATATGCTCTGAATGACAAATGCGGAAAAAGTTAGTTTTTGCCTGCACCTGGACACAAGCCCAATATAGCCCTGAAGTGTCTGCAGAGACCATGCCTCTACTAGACCCTCCCCTGTGACGATCATGAATCCATCTCCAGACCGAACTGGATTTAATATTTGAATTCAATTGTTGTCAAAATAATCATGCACTGTTTGGATGTTGGCTTTTTTTGTTTGTTTTTTCTCCATTCTGTTCTTCATTCACTCAGTCACCTGCTAGTTTTGGTTCTTTGCCACAGTAGCCTCTGGCTTGCTTAGTTGGGGACACATAACACTTATTCTTCAATTTTACTGATTCAACTGCTCTTTTAGAGCTGCTGTACAGCCAAAGCAAGCTTTGTTTTTACTGTTTTACTGTGACCACTATAAAGCTGCTTTGAAACAATCTGTGTTGTAAAAAGAGCTATATAAATAAAGGTGACTTGACCATATATATTTTTTCCTCAAAGAATTTGCAGATTTCCTGTCAAAATTAGCAATGGCTGCAGATAAAGTTATAATTGTTGGTGATTTTATATCCATGTAGATAATGAAATCCCGTACTGGGATTGGTATTTAGAGACATTTTAAACTCTATCGGTGTTAGACAACGTGTCAGGTGTAACAGGTCAGAATTTAACTAATAATAAAAGCGATATAATTTGCAATAATTATAATACCAACTAAAATACTGAAAGACGCAACAAAGTGTTTACTTCAAGTCATTGTAATTTAAAATGAGAACAAATTAAAATGTCTAAACACTGGAAAAGTGACAAGTTTTATCTGCGCGTGAAGTCATCAAGGCTAGACAAAAAAAAAACTGCTTGTTGATCACGAGAAATAAAAACAATCTGAGTGCAGTGATTGTAGATTTTGAGGCAGATGGTTGACTATTCTGAGGCCTGTAATATCCGATGCAGATGATAAATACATATGAAACACCCAGGATTTGGTCAGGGTTTTTTTTACTACCATTAGGATTGAACATTTCGAAACCAGAGATGGCGAGCCGCCCCAATAACCTGTAAATCTAACCTGTAAATCACGTGGGGGGTGCGTGGAACGGAGCGGTCGACCTATCGGGGCTTGCGGAGCGCGGTGACAGACTCACAAAGTTGGCAACTGAAGCGTTCTTATTTTCGGGAGCTTCCGGGATGGTGATAAAGGTCGACCAATCGATCGCGATCGACCGGATGGCAACCAAAGATCGACCAGTCGATCGCGATCGACGGGTTGGCGACCACTGCTCTATGCCTTGTGAGTGGGTATGGTTTAGAGCTTTGCGTGAGACGTGCTCCATCTAGTCTGTAGTCATGTTTTCATTGGCCTATGTTGCTTATGTTGTGTTTTATGTTGCGCACAGTTTGTGTTTTCACCAGCTGTGCACTCTGTTGCTTCTTGTGAAGACGTGGCAATGCGCGTTCGTGTCTTGTCATTGTATATCCCGCCCACCTTGTTCCCCTGTTTAACTTTGATTTGTCCCAGGTGTTTCCGATTCAATTGTCCTTCCTCCAGTGTCCAGTTTATTTTCCCCATAAGGCTCCTTTGCACTACTGACTGTTGCACTACAAACTTGCACCAAGAGATTATCACACACACACAAACACACTTCACTTAGGAAGAACATTCGTACACATTCAATGTTCTATGACAGGGTTGGCAAACTATGGCCAGCTGGGGTTTTTAAATCAGGCCCGCCAAACTTGTGGAAAATATATTATTAAATTTTAGTTTAATTAAACCTCCTTCATTTTACATTCCCCTGTAACGTTAGTGTTTCCCCAACAGATGGCACACTTCAAAGACATTGACCTTTGTTTGTGTGTGATGTTAATCTCTATTTCACTTTGCACTTTGAGCTCTTCAGTAAAAATGAGCGGACAAGAAAAGTTGACAGTGAGTACCGAGTGTTTAATAAAGTTTAATAAAATATTTATTTTATTAATTTATTTAATAAAATAAATTTTATTTTATTTTATCCTGTTAAGCAAAAAATGGTTCTTGCTGTTTAATGCAGGACATGAGAAAAATTAACGATTTGATAAAGCCACTGTCTCCTATTGAGCCAGATATACAAACTATAATTCTATTCCTTCAGAACATGCTTTTTTTTACCATTATTGATTTATGCTCTGGCTTTTTCAGTGTACCTGTCGATTGCGGAATCTAGCCGCTCTTCACATTCTGTTTTGGTAATTCTCAGTTGACATGTACGAGACTCCCACAAGAGGGTGTGGGTGTGTGTATACACACACACACACACATATATACATACATGTATATATACTAGGGATGTGCTTTTCGACTAATTTGTAAGTCGTTTAAACGAACATTTTGTAACCGACTAGTCTAAAAGTAATGCCGTTAAAAATAAGGTCACTTGTCCACAGCGCACTTTTCCTTCTGGAGACTCTGTGTGTTGGTTTCCATGGTGATGCCTGTGACAATGAGTTCAATAAACCGGTAAAAAATTAAAAAATATATCTTTCTTTCAGCTAAACGTGATCACAGTGACGGACATTTGTAGTAAATGACGCAATGATTTGGCTTTTTAGGCTCGTCTCTCCAAACATTTCCGTGTCTGTTGTAGCGTCTGGACGGTGTCTCAAATTGATCGATCAAAAACAAATATCTGATTGTGACTTTTTGAATGAACAGAATGAGGCTTGAAAGCTTAGAAATGCCGCTCTGTCTCACTCACGGTCATTTTATGGCCCTGGGGGCCATAAAAACCCTTTGTTCCCCCGACCATCTCCTGACACCCACATTCCACAGCATTAACATCTACACACACACACCCCATCTCCTGACAAACACACACACATGGAATATACAAAAATGCCTACATACACTATGTAAACTCGTATAACACTGATGTATTCGTATGTATGCATGCCCTCCATGTGTAGTCTTTTTAGTTATTTTAGGTAGTTCATTTAGAGGTTTAAATGTGTATAATCGTTTAAACGAAACCGCTTTGTGTCTTTCTGCCTTTCTTGGTATCATTTGAATTCGTTCAGCCTGCTCTCTCAATCTGTATTTTGTTTAATGCTGAAATGCATTACATATTTTCTACCTTTGTTTGATCAAATCTGATTAAGTTCCACACAGGAAGTGTAATTTAACGAGAATCAGTGGGCGTCGTTTAAACTATTATCTTGAGCTGATTCGCTACACTGTGATTAATATGGTTATGCTCGGATCCAGTGGAATCATTATGTCAGTTTGACAACAGTTTATAAAAAAAAATTCTCATCCTACTTTAAAATACTCCCAACACCACGCTAGTCTTTCAGTGGTCATTATTAAACCCGCCGCGACTGATATATACAAAACGCATGGCAGATCTGCGGTAAAGATTTAGTTTCTGCTCGGATGACAGATGCATCTCATTTATTTAGTTTTGCTTATATATTCAAAATATTCACACACTTGTGTATTATAAATTACCTGATATTCCAATTCTCAAATATGTGGAAGTGAATGCGTTTTGTCGCTTAAAAGCCTTTATATAAAAGCCTCATGTCCACTGATGCGCGACAGGCGCCGCAGTTAAGAGAATCTGATCAGTCACTTCTCTCGAAATACATGACAGCGAAGTGGGAGAAGTTTATAGTTACCTATGCAATGTGTATCTGATATGAATAAAACACCTTGTCAGTTTATTATTGAATGGATTGATTTTCAAACTATAAATGTATTTTTTGCCAGTATTTATGCGCATTTAAACGTCTGAAACCTAAAATAAAAGGTAAGTGGTTGAAAACTGAATAGCTGTGATATATGACAAACACTGAGCGCGACCGCAGCGCCAGTCAACGCACGAAAACGCGTTTGAATTTAGCAATTGATCACGAGACGCACGGAACGTTCTAATCCTGCATGTGATTGCGCGCATCAGAGGGCTACATGTAAGATTAAAATGTCATTTGAACAAAATCTCGTGGGTTTTTTTTCTCGTGTAGTCGACTAGTGGTTTCGGTGGCGACACCCTATACCGTGTAGTCCAGTGGTCCCCAACCTTTTTTGTGCCGCGGACCGGAAAACGTGTGATAAATTTGCAGCGGACCGGTGCCCGCTCGAAATTGTTGACGGGGGGGTGCGAGCGCAAGCGAGACTGTTCAAACGCCTCCACAGGCACAAAGCCACAGCCACTTGCAGCCGTTTGCACTTCTCGTCCAGGCTATGATTACTTCCAGGCTTGATTATTGGCAATGCTCTTCTGGCTAGACTGCCATCAAGTGCAATTCAACCCCTACAACTGATCCAGAACCCTGCAGCACCTCTTGTTTTCAATGAGCCCAAAAGGGCCCAATTCACACCTCCCTTTATCACTCTGCACTGGTTCCAACTTGCTGCTCGCATCAATGCATTGACGCTTGCTTACAGATCTACCACAGGCTCAGCACCCTCTTCACTCGCTACTTAGTAACTGCCTGGTATATTCCCAATTAATTTACATTTTTATTTTTTCTGGGATCTTTACGGGCTTGCAATGAAAATGTGTATATAATACATCCTAAAGAATCAGTTGTCAATATCAGACACGTGTCTTTTTTTTGCTTGATGAAAAATTTGATTAAAAAGAAAGAATTTGGTATAAAATGGCGGCCAAAATTGACTTTAAGCAAGCATGTCAAACAGTTTAATGCTGGCAACGTGACATGTACAGACTGCGGTTCTTATTTGTATTTCAGATTATAAAACAATGACAATAAAAAATATAATTGACTAAAAAAAATTAAAAAAAAAATCACAATTTCTTTGTGTTTTTATTTTGTTTTAGGAAATCTGAATGAACCATCTCGTTCGTACATGTACGTCACGTTTTTTGGGTGCAGGCTTACTTCAATGCAGCTCAGAAAATGAATCCTGCAGTTTGTCCTTGATCACAAACAGGAAATGAAACAAACAAACTTCATTTATGTACGTTTATTTTCTAAAATCCACTCAAAATACTGCCAAATTGTACGATTTTAACTAACCATGTCACGATGTAACGCAACGCAAGTTTCAATAGACTACAGCAGTATTACAGGCTGTTTTTGTACTCCAGATACAGTGTGAAAATAAGCGAAATGTAGTCACAAACAAAATCGACACCATTACTCGTTTACAACAGTACTCGATCACCGGAAGCGCGCATTTAAAAAAAAAAGAAGAAAAAAGTATGACGCGTCACGCATATCCTGTGTATGTAAGGACGAGACTCTGAGCCGGAAACTGAATCGCGACTGATTCATCCAGAGTTTTCTTCTTGATTTGAGGTAAGTGCAGTATTCATTTATAATGGTTCTTATATAAACAAACAATACTTTACATCTAAATTACCATCATAGGCCATTGTATGAACTCGTTGAAATGTGGTATTACCTGGTTTTATGAATGTCGCTTGTTATGGAACGAGACGGTCAAATGTGTCTAACAAGGTAACACTGCTTTTTCTCAAATTATTTTTATAGA
Source organism: Rhodeus uyekii (assembly GCA_037043235.1). Classification (NCBI taxonomy): domain Eukaryota; kingdom Metazoa; phylum Chordata; class Actinopteri; order Cypriniformes; family Acheilognathidae; genus Rhodeus; species Rhodeus uyekii. Next base: position 284,094 of record JAWRVZ010000318.1, read on the forward strand.
GTTTTAGAATTAGTTATGACACTTTGTTGTCTTTCAGTCGAATACGAGCCAGTCGCTGTTTTTTTTAAGGAGAAATTACATTTGTTCGTGAAAACATCATGTTCGTTACTGTTACTGACAAATCTGTTTGTAAAATCTTGTCACGTGTAACGAACGGCAGGGTCGGTTAAAGAACATTAGTAAATGACTGTACGCGCACATGTATAAAATAAAAATGCAGTCATTTACTTACAGTTTCTTTATGATAGTAACGAACTTAATACTTATAATGAATATGTTTTACCGGTATCTTTTCCGGTTAGCAGTGTCATCCATTACATGTGACGGTGGCATTGTTGTACATTGTTTGTCACATGTAATGGACACGATGGATGTAGCTAGAACAGCTGCTAATGTTTCTCAATACAGTTTAAATGGACATTACCATGAAGATTTAACTTTTGTTTGTACAATCGATCATTGTATTGATTATTCTTTGGTTTATTTTATTATGTTGGATTTAATGAATTTGATGTCAGGTGTGTTACCTGAGACAAATTTGGCCTTACAATCATTGGCAACAGTCTGAAATATCATCTTAGCTTCACAGTAGCAGCATGTTTTAAGCTATAAACTGCTATAAATCTATAAATAGATTACTACATTTGTTTTGTTTTAATAAAAATAATTGTAACAATATATTGTCTTATTTTCACAGATAATGATTAAGATGACGAGGACATCAGACCGACTTGCTGGGAAAAAAAACCTTCCTGAGCCAATACAGACTGAACTAAGTGTGACAACACGTGAATCTGCAAAGGAACCCACGTTATCAGCTGGAGCAAAGAGGAATCGAAGGTACAGGCAAAATTTAAAAAGATCCAGTTCGATACAATGTTTATCGGGAAAAGGAGACAGCGTCTGAAAAAATATAAGGCAAGTCTAACTCCTGAACAAAAGGAGCTTGAATGAGAGAAAACAAGGATTACGGTAGCAGAATGGAGGAAAAGACAAAAAGAATTGGGAAGACCATTACAGATTCCAAAGCCTCAGACTAGAGCATGTGTAGAAGAAGAGAGAAAGACAGGCTCCGACAACAGAGATATAGGGCTGGATTGGCACAGCGACCACAGAAAAGAGGGTGGATCACTAAGAAGAAACTGTAAAAGGGCTGTAGAACCATCTTCAAAAAAGCATAATCATCCAAAATTAAAATCAAAGGAGACTCTGAAGTTATTAAGGAAACTACCTAAAAATCCACTTCTGTTCGCAGAAGTAATAGATGAAGTTGTTGAGACAGTGTAGTTCACGTCTCCACGGAAAAAAAACAAGCTCTTCAGTCAAAAAACATACTTCCAAGATCAGAAAGGCGGCAAATAGTTTTTTCGAATGCAGTCCTAGATGAAGTTAGTGAGAGGTACAAACAACTGAAGAAGTTTAAGTCGTCTGCTCATAATCTCAAAAGAGCTGCCTTGAAAGATATTTTGTTGAAAGCAAACACCGGATCAAGTATAAACTATATCCGAAAGAAATATGGTCTCAGTTTTCATTATATAAAAAAGTGCCAGACACAGAAATTTGAACGAAAGACTTGGACAAGCGAAAAAATGAACACGTGCTGCTGCGAGTACTGTGCAAAATGTCACTTTGAAGAGGGATGCCATTAATAACTTTCTAGCTGCAAAGGGTCTCCATTGCCTCATGCTGCCTTCAAAAGTTGCTATGAATGATCTGACCTTGTGTGACAAGGAAGTACACATTCAAGGTCATAAGAGCTGCATTGACAGAAAATGTTCCAACTGTGGAGTTAAAATAATCAGAGCTAAGCTAAAGCCAGCAATAGACATTCATGCAGATGCTGTAGTTAAATGGACAAAGTGGGCACTTGTCAAAGAAAACATAAATGACCGTACTGGAACCAACAAAACAGTATCTAAACGGCAACTTACGCCAGTTGAGGGCACACTGGACAAAGTTCTTTCAGAACTGGAGGATGAACTGATTTCCTTTTCATGCCACCTAGCAAATTGGCAACAAAGCTTTTGCTGACTTGAAAGACAAGGGGCTCACTGGACTCGACAACAAGTAACAATTCATCCAGTGATTGCTCATTATCATTGTTCACAACGTGAACATCATGACACAACCTCTGTTCTTTATATCAGATGACCTGCAGCATGACACACATGCAGCTCAATATTTCCAGATGATTGCCGTGCGAGAGCTACAATCCAGAGGACTTCAGTTCAAAAAAATAATTAATTTATCCGATGGATGTGCCGCACAGTACAAGGGTAAAACAAGTTTTGTCAATGCCTCATGCAGGGAAGACGATATTGGTATACCGACAGAAAAACACTTTTTTGGCAGTCGCCATGGAAAGGGCCCTTGTGATGCAGAGATTGGTGTCGTTAAGAGGGTGGTTTCGACTGCTGTCAAAGAAAGACAAGGCTATAGTTGCAACCGCAGAAGAAATGTTCACTTTTTGCATGAGGAGGCTGACACGACCCGAATCAGCTGAAACCCAGTCACAACAGGATAACATTTTTGTTTGTTCCTCAACATACAATCAACAGGCACAGACCGGAAAGAACTGGACCAGAAATTAAGACCGTGGTTGGTACAAGGACCTTGCACTGTGCTCGTGGCTTGACGCCATATGTCCTGAGCATTCGAGAGAGGAGCTGCTTCTGTCTAGCCTGCACATCTGAGGAGGGCCTATGTGCAAATGCAGCATTTTGTGGTGACTGGAGAGTTCACGTTCTTTTGGCACACTTGAAAAAGAAAACCGCAAGACCACAGCAGAAAGGTAATAACTAACAATGTTTTGATTGAACACAATTGACAACAAAGTTTTAACTTGTATTGTCTTTTCTTTATTTAATAGAATGAGTGTATTGTTTTGTGTGTAAATGTAAATTATATTTGAGTTTGACAACTTAAAGTCTCTAGTCACTAACTATTGTAAATCTTTATTTTACCAGAGCCAACCAAAACAGCATTTTCTAATAAAATAGTTCCTGCCACATCACAAGTGCCAGTGCCAGCCTGTGTCACAACAGCACTAATCTCAGATCTGTGATTAAGGCTAATTCAATCAGGTAAATATTTGGCAGAAAATAATTGGTACAAATATTAGCTCTGACATTCTGGACATAAAACTGAGACTGAGCAAAATTGTTCATAGCTATTCATGAACACATTGCTGGCATTATGGATGCATAATTTAAATAATGAGATTTTTTTTCTAACTCATTTCAGAGCTGGTCAGTTTCTTTGGGTCAGTGTCCCAGTCCAACAGGGTCGCAAAACCATCTGGAAGGAATATGGAGCTGTTGTAAGTATAAAGATTCTGTTCTTTGCCTTTGTCAACAAGTCAGTATAGTGATGAAAATCAGTGTGACAGACCCATTGCCTGTGGTATAATCTGCACAATTTAAATTATCCGTTTTGGCTATAATTTTGCATATTGTTGTGCATTGATATAGGCACTGTATGTGCTATAGTTTAAAATGATGGTTTTATATGCAGCAATTGTAATAAATTTCAGAAGCTTATAATAGGTTTTGCTGCATATTGCAGGTGCTTCAAGTCCAGGAGGATGATCTTGAAGTGCGGTACCTCCGCCAGAAGGATGGGAAATATTATTTCCCTGACACAGAGGATGATGCATGGATTATACGTGCTGACATTGTTGGCCCTCTTGATATCGCTCAGATGGCCAGTAGAGTGTTCCACTAATTTTGTAATAAATAAATACATTTTAAATTACACAGTTGTTAAGTGTTTTTCTGTCACCACCTTCATTTTAGTCAGCCTGTCACATGTAACACTGTGACACTATCCTCCGTATTGAATGTTTATAATCATGGAAAACAACGTCCCATCATTGACATGTATCTTCAACTTATGATTCACACACACACACAACATATTGCAATGGTAATAGTATAATATTTTACTCAAAAAAAGGCTATATCATAAAGGTTGAACACTAATGTCCTGTGTTACAGTGTGACAAGTTTGTTATGATGATAAGAAATGTTAAACATAGAATTTGAGGATTTTGCTTTTAAATCTTCCTTTTATTTGAATTTATAGTAAAGGTCTTCAAATATGGTCTTGTTTTGTAAGTTAAAGGTATTTTATGTCACACTGTAACACATGTGACACCTTAGCACTCATTAAGTTGGCTTGAGAAAGCCAACTTAGTGATATTGTATCTAAACTTATTAATTTTCTTCTTACCTAAAATTCTCAAAGAATCTCCTCCTACAGCTTTAAAGCTACAACCACTAAACTCTGCTCAGACTTCAGACCTGTTCTGACTTGAGTTGCTATATCGTTTCTAAGGGATCGGGGGTACGATGTTCGCCCCAGGGGCGAAAAAGCAGACGAAAAATCCCATTGACTTAACATTGCGACGAACTTTGACGATTAATAACTCGGAGCGAGGAATTTGTAAAAAGATTAAACTCGCCACATTTGAAGAGGGTGACAGCCTGTGTAAGAACATACCACACAATGGGGTAAAAGTTGCACCCCTGGGGTGCTAGAGCTGCCCAAATTTGCCCCATAGAGATGAATGGGGAAGGCTGTCCCATGAAACACCATCTACTATGGCAAAATGCATAGGGATTTTGAATTGAACATAGCTCTGCAGCACAGCGTAACAGAGACAAGGGGGAGGGCTCATTTTACTCAGGCGACCAATGAGTGTCTCAGGATCACAGTGAAGCTATTAAGCCACGCCCTAGCAACCATTTAGAGCACCTTAGCAACCCATCCCAAACTGGCAAACTGCCAATCACCAATGTTTTCAAAACTTCCTAGCCACGCCCTAGCAACCATTATCGAGCACCTTAGCAACCAAATGCAAAGCGAGATATCTTCAGTTCTGAATGTCGTAGAGGCATTGTGGTTGGTTTATATCGTTCATACTGACAAGCAGCCTTTGAAGTGACATCAATGGCAGAGGCTTAGCCACTCCTTAGCAACAAAACAAAGTACCCTAGCAACCGTTTAGCCAGACCTATATCTCTGCATCAGAAAGTCGTAGAGACATGGGGGTTGGCTCTATTGACTCATGCTAGCAAAATGGACTTCCAACATGCTACACATGCTAGCAGTGAATAGCTACATGCTAATAGTGATTAGCTAAGTGTTAAATTTAGCTAAGAATGACACAGAAACTACCCATAACACCTCACAACTACCTAGTAACATCCTAGCAACCACTCTGAATACCCTAGCAACTGCCTAGAAATACTAATCCCCAATTACTAATACTGATCCCCAACGGTCAGTTTTCACTAATGTGAATCATACTTTTTATTCTTAATAATACTTTTTAGTCTATCCATATTGCAATGGATATACATTTTTGAAAAAATCCTGAAAAAAGACTTGCAGGTCTACAATCGATTTTTTACTTTAGTCTATTTTACATACCAACTATGAAATACTGGCAAACATATCAAAGATTGCAAATATAACTGTAGAAAATGCTGCTTACTTCTGTGTGTGGGAAACAGCGCCATTCACTGACCAACTGAATAATCAGTAATCTCCAAATAAATCTTGTTAGCGACATGTTTTAAAGTTTAAACTCTCAAAACTTTTCAAGCTTGAAGCTTTTACAACTAGTTTAAACTTTCAGGCTAGGCTTTCTCAAGCCAACTGAAGTTTATAAAATAAACTTCCTCTATCTAGTAATAATTAAGTTGCAAGTATGTGAAAACGTAACCACTCAGTGATTTTCTGTTTCTACATGAGATTCTATGCACATTGGACCTTCTAATAAACAAAAATGCAACAACAACATTATAATTAAAATTTTTGACATCTGTCCATCATAGTAGTCACCAATTCTGGAGAACTACTCTACTACGAGTCTACAAACCAACCAGAAACCTAGGATGGGTTTGTAAAAGAGTGGTGTTCAAACTCTCAAACTCTCGTTAACTTAAAAACACATTGTGTGGTTTCTTGTTTTTAATGTTGATATGTCAAAAAAGCAAGAAAGAAATTTACCCCCGAATATCCAACATGATTGCAAATGTAACATTTTATACAACAGTTCAACAAAAAAAAGGTAATATTAAGTGATGTTCATTTTAAAGTGCAGTGTGGCCATGACACTAAATCAAGAAAAAACAGTAAGCAGCACAGATGAATACAGAAAGTAGATAATGTTCAATCAAGATGAATTGTCTGATGCATAAATGACTAAAGACAACATTGAAAGATTGTCTCTCACCCTGTCTTTCATTCTCCAGCTTTGAGCCAAAGCTTTGGATCCCTCAATCTTCTCTGTGTGACGTTTCTTCATGAAGGCCAGTGGAAGATTCCAGTCAGTCATGTCCACCTCCTCATCCTCCACCAGACCCACCACAGTGGTGTGAAGCAGCTCAGCATCCATTTTCGTAAAGAATCTGTAATCATTAACTAAATTAGTATAATTTAAATAATTTAGAATTATTAACAGTATCAAAAAAATAAACTGGATCTCAATCAGACTATATCAATGTAACAGTTATGACAATTAACTTCATCTCACCAACGCCAATTCAGCAAAGTTCAGTAGTAATCTAAAATTGCAGCATCAGGTCAAAACCCTACTTCCCAAACATAACAAACAAGAAGCGAATATGAGTGACGAATGCAATTGTCTCAACTTTTTTTAAATTGTCTACTTCCACGATAAACCGGCAAAGCCGATTTCAGATGCTCTATAAACAAATCCCAGAATTGTTATTAGACACAGATCTCTGAACCTGCCATATAGACATTTACAGTCAGGTGAGGAGTTGAAAACCGCTTTATCACAGATGAAGTGAATTTGATGCAATATTTGTCACAAACAAACAGCTTTAGATGTTTCCATAAACACACAAAAACACTTTTCATTCAAAACTTTCTGTTCTGTTCTTCAAACTGCTGATGAAGGCAGTGGCACTGGGACAACGACAGGTAACGTTAATGTTTAGCAAGCAAACAAAATTAAGCCAACTTGAAGTGACACGGATGTATACCAGTTAAGTCACAATTTCTGTGTGCAGTGATTTAGTCCTATAAACTGGGACCTGCATTACACGTTAGATGTTATTTGGATGCATGGCTAAATCAGCTAATGGCTAATACAGCTGGCTAAATCGATGCTAAAAATGCTTTAAGGATGATATAAGCAAACAAGCTTAACATACATTAAACCAGTTATCTTGTTAAAATGTCCTTATTCTTAAGGTTTGCTGCATTGGTTTAGCTTTCTTGTTTTGATTTTTCCTCTTTATGTTATAGCCTCTGCCCCTGCTGACCCTGGAATGATGAGACTATCAAATATCAATCCATTCACACTAGCAGAAAAAGGAAAAAGATGGCAAGAAGAGTACCACAGTGCAGTCAATTCATGGTTTTGTGCCTTTTTCAACAGTTGATGCTCCAAGTTGGAGGTAAGCTGTAAGTAGTGGTGTTGTAAATTTACTGTTAAGATTGTTGGCTCGGCCTCTAGGTAATCTATATAATTTAAGCTAGTTAATATTTTAACCTTTTATCTTAAGCAACAATGATAAAACTGTGCTATGTTTATGTTTTGTGTTCTGTTGATGTCAATTATAGGGAGATAAGAGCCTTAAACCACAGGTGTCAATCCCCCAGCCAAGACATGCTCTCAAATACCCTCATACTTGCATGGTATGCAGTAGAAAAAGAAAACATCAAGAAAGAGTTACAAGATATGAGGGATGTTGCTGTAATTGCTGATGGCTGGACTAGCATTGCACAAGACCAATACCTGACAGTGTCAGTCCACAATGTGAGATAGCTCTATGAAAGAGAAACTCCTAAATACAAGGGCAGTACACACATTAAAGACAGGGGACATAGTAGCAGAAGAGATAGGAGAGATTCATGATGAATTCAACATAAAAGGACAGAGAGTTGCAATCAAAGTGGATAAAGCAGCAAACATGGATGTAGCAATAAAAAAAATGTCCTAAAATAATTAGCTGCTTTGGAAATGGCAAATTAAGTAAGAACAGAAATCACTGTCAGCAGCACTACAGAGAAGAAACAGGCACTGATAAATCACAACAAATTATTTCTATCTACGCTGTCCTCAGTGAGTCCAGTAACCTGGAGTCTGTTCTTCGTACCTCCGTACCTTACGTATCCAAGATCAGATGGCACATCTGAGGTGAACTAATCTCAGATGTGTTATGATCTAACTATGATCTGGATGATTCGGTTCTTCGAACCAAACCTGTTGTCAATGATTAGTATAGCTGGATTGAGTTATCTGAGATCATTGCGCATTCGTGGGTTTGCTTAAAAGGGGTTATGTATCGATAGTAGAAACGAGGGATGTGTGAGTCGACTTGTCGACTAGTCGACTACACAGTACAGGGTGCAACTATTCGACAACGAAAACACTAGTCGACTACACAAGAAAAAAAAAGATTTTATTGTTCAAATGACATTTTAACCTTACACGTAACCCTCTGACGGCGCCATCACACGTGGGATTAGAACGGTCCGTGCGTCTCGTGATCAATTGCTAAATTCAAACGTGTTTGACACACTCACACTCAGTGCTTGTCATACATCCCAGCTATTCAGTTTTCAACCACGTACCTTTATTTTAGGTTTCAGAGATTTAAATACTCATAAGTACTGGCAACAAAATGCATTTATAGTTTGTAAACACACACCGATGTCTATAAAAGCGGAAACAACAATCCGTTCAATTATAAACTGACACAGTATTTTATTCATACCAGATATACATTGCATAGGCTACTATAAACTACATATTCTTCTCCCACTTCACCGGACACAAACTGTCATGTATGCATAACCATATTAAATCACAGACACAGGGAAAGGTTTGGAGAGATAAGCCGAAATCATTGCATCCAAGATGGCAGCGCAAGAACATCGCGAGGCTCGGGGTCTCTCCAGTTTCTGCAATTTTGCAGTACTATTCTTGCTCATCTTGGGTCTGTTTGTGCAGAACAGTTGTGCCTTCACATCGTACGGGAATTTAGCCTTTGGATATGGTTTTGCTAAATTTCCAAGTTTTATGGACAACCTTCGACTCCTTCCTGAGATCGCTCGGACACCCGAGGCTATGCACCCCACCCAGCCAGGTGGAAGTGCTCGCAGACAGCGTCGAGATCATAAACAAAAGGCAGGGGAAGCACAGAGGACTAAGATCTAGGCTATGGCTAACACCATACCGGCTCTCTTTACCTAGCATCTTCCTTGCCAGTGTACAGTCACTAGTGAACAAAATGGAGGAGATTCAACTCAGCATGACATACAGCAAGAGACTTTTGAACTATAACGTCCTAATCTTCACTGAAATGTGGTTAAATAGCGCAATACCAGACTCCGCTATTGAGCTAACGGGACATCACATGCTTCGTGTGGACAGAACGATAGATGGGTCCGGTAAGACAAGGGGAGGCGGATTGTGCATAATTAACAAAGCCTGGTGCACAAACTCTGCTGTTGTTGGGAGCCATAACCAGCTAACCTTGAGTTTCTCATGGTTAAATGTAAACCGTTCTATCTGCCGCGGGAGTTCACTTTCACCATTATAATTGCTGCCTATATCCCCCCCAGATGCTGATGCCAAGCTTGCTATGAAAGAACTTTTTGCAGCCATCAGTAAACAACAGACTCTTCACCGGGAAGCAGTAATTAGGGGTTCAAACGCGAAGCGTTGAAAACCTATTGTAATTGTTAAGATTTTTATTATTATTATTCTTCTGCCGTACTTCTTATCGTGCAGACCAAACCGTAAGGTCTAGAGACTTGAAAGTTGGTCAGATGGTAGGTCTCAATTTGGGGAGAACGTATCAAAATATGACGCAAATCGGGCAATAGGTGGCGCTACAGCGACTACAAACGCGTACACGCTCATAACTTGTAAACCGTTTGTCGTACACTCAAGTGTCTTATATCCCTGGAATTCTTGGCTCAAGACTTAAATGTATATCTCCGATTTCATTTCCGCCTATAAAAATTTTCCGCCATTTTGAATTTTCTGAAAAAAAAAAATTTCGAACTCCTCATAGGCCGTTTGTCCAAATCCCGCAAAATTTCCCACGCATCATCTAGAGACTCTCATGACCAAAAGTTATTCAAAGAATTTTGATCGGTGATTCAGGCTCGCAACAACACGCTAAAACGTTTGCATAAGGCAAAGGCACTTTTGCTAAAATCGTAATAACTCTGGAGCGCAAAGAGATAATCTCACCAAACTTCACATAGTCATGTATAAGGTCATTTTGTGGTCACAACAAAAAAACTGCGACGGTTGACCACTTGGTGGCGCTATATTGCGAAAAAAACTCTAAATTACCTGTACTGGGTCACATGTTAGTCTGATTGACCTGAAACTTGTCATGCACGGTCTTTGTTCAAGGGTCCATGATGGTCTATGAGGACATTGGTGTATCTCAAAAAACATGACCATCATCGGCCAATGAACTTTGAGCATCAATTAGACCAGCTTAACGAAGGTCGATCGGAACGAAACTCGATGGGTGTGTTTGACTCATGGCCCTATTGGTCTGTCAGAATTTTGAAAAAAAATCGGACACTAGTTGGCGCTGACGAGTTTTTTGCGTCTCTACTCACGTGGTATTTCACGCATCCACAGAATATTGATATCATCTGATAGATCTCCTCATACTGAACAACTTTGCCTCAAGAACCACTGCTGTCAATCAAATTGTTTGCGAAATATTGGAGATTTTTGAAATTTCAACTTTTTCAATCTCACTGGCTTGAAAATTCCCACGCATCATCTAGGGACACTTAAGGGAAAAAGTTATTCAAAGAATTTCGATTAGTTAAACCGTTCAGCAGATAGAATTTTTCATATATTTAAGGTTTGGCCTATTGTGAATAAAAAGCCTATATATCTTGTCCACAAGCAAGAAACTTCACAAAACTGTGTAAATGTTAAGAATAAGTCATTTTGAAGAAACTTGTGAGGTTTCATGTATTTCTGATGCTCGTACGGCTCACAATAAATTATAAACTTTCTATATTTTAAAATCTTAGAAAAGCTGTCATACTAGTTTTGTCCACAAGAGAAGCGTCACAGATCTGTGAACATGTTAAGAACAAGTCATTTTGAAGAAATGTGTCAGGTCTCTTGTATTTCTGATGCTCATTGGGATCACAATAAATTACAAACCATCTACATTTTAAAATCTTAGAAAAGCTGTAATACTACTTTTGTCCACAAGAGGCACCATCAGGCTAGAAAATCTTTTTATGTGGAGAACAAGTCAGATTGACATAGACTGACATAAACCGACAGAACAGTTCAGATGTTCAGTTCACAATATTAATATCATTTAATCTTCTCAGTCTGAACATCTTTGAAAGATGTCTATTCATTGTTTGCACAGAGTAGAATCTTCACAGAACTGTGCTCATTAGGAAAACTAGTCAGATTGACAAAAAAAGGTCATTACAGTTCAAATGATATGACGTGTAGTGTTAAACATATCCACATTATTATCATTTGATAGATCTTCCTATACTGAAAAAATGTGTAACATGTCTATATATCATTTAAGGCAAGGCAAGTTTATTTGTATAGCACATTTCATACACAATGGTAATTCAAAGTGCTTTACATAAAGAAGAATGTTAAAAATAAATCATTAAAAATGATTAAAAGAATAAAAGATGCGTATAAAATAAAATGCAAACAGTTCGGACATAGCACAGTGCTCAATCTGCAAATGCAAAGGTAAAAAGATGTGTTTTGAGTCTTGATTTGAATGTGGCTACTGTTGGAGCACACCTGATCTCTTCTGGAAGCTGGTTCCAGCTGCGGCTGGCGTAACAGCTAAAAGCAGACTCTCCTTGCTTTGAGTGAACCCTGGGTATTACTAAGTGACTTGATCCTGATGATCTTAGTGATCTGTTAGGTTTATATTCTATGAGCATATCTGCAATGTATTGAAGTCCTAGGCCATTGAGCGATTTATAAACAAGTAACAGTACTTTAAAATCAATTCTAAATGTAACTGGAAGCCAGTGCAAGGACCTGAGGAAACTTCATATTTAAATTTACACAAACTAGAAACTTCATAAAGCTCTGTTTATGTGGAGAACAAGTCAGATTGACATAGACCGACATACACCGACATAACTGTTCATATGTTCAGCTCACAATGTCAATATCATTCGATCTTCTCATTCTGAACATCTTTGAAAGATGTCTATACATTGTTTACACAAAGTAGAAACTTCACAGAACTGTGCACATTAGGAGAACTAGTCAGATTGACCACAAACCGTCTTGACAGCTCAGATGGTCTTGCGACGTTTGAACCCCGGTCATTGCTGCTTGCAGCTATATTTATTGTTGTGGTTGATTTTAAAATCACTCAAACTTAAAGACTGTGCTACCCAAATTTCACCAGAATGTTTCCCGTCACACCAGAGGAAACAAAACCTACACAAACATGGCTGGAGCTTACATGGCGACACCCCTCTCCCACCTGGGACAATCAGACCACATCTCTTTGTTCCTCACCCTCAAATATGCACCCCTCATCAACCGTGTGAAGCCATCAGTGAAGACCATCAAGGTGTGGCCTGCAGGGGCAGATTCCACACTCCAGGAAAGGTTTCTACACAGACTGGCGTATGTTTGCTTCTCAGGCCACCAATGGCGCTCACACAGACATTGACTGCTATATCTCTTCTGTATTGAACTATATTAATACTACCATTGACAGTGTTACAACCCAGAAACAGATCACCACATACCCAAATCAGAAGCCATGGATGAACAAGGAAGTGCAACTCCTGTTGAAGACACGCAACACTGCCCAAGTGCACATGCCCAGTGTTCTCAGGGCATGTGCGGAGCAGCTCGCTGGGGGTTTTACAGACATTTCTCTTGACCAGGCAGCTGTACCAATATGCTTCAAATGCAATTCCCAGCGCCTCCGTTAACGGGCGTCCGGGCGTAATTTACGTCCGAAAATCGCCAGCGTACGCCGAAATTTTAAGTTCAGGAAGTCCCGCGGGACGTCCTGTTTAATGGTTTTACGCCAGATCACAGAGCGCTCGACGTACATGTGCATTGCAAAGTGACCAAATGCATTGTAAATCACCACATGCGCCGTAGGCGTGTATGCTAAGCGACTCCATTGATAAGGACACAGCAGGTCACTTAATCTCTTTCGCCATACAACTCCTGTCAAGATGTACACTAGTGATGTAACTATTCCATTGTGTCAGTGCCAAAACATATTAGTCCGAGGTGCCCTAACAACTACCGCCCTGTAGCACTCACACCCATCATCATGAAGTGCAGAGTTCGACAAATCCACTTGCCCGCTAGCATTTGCGAGTGAAAGCTCGGCTCGGGCGAGTTAGATTCTTCAGATTCTAACAGAGCTACACGCGTAAATACGGGTACCCGCGAGCTCATTTTAATCACTCGCGCGGCGTGACATCTAATCTGCGCACGTGAACATCAACCTCTCTCTACGGCTGTTTTTTGCTTGCGCGAGCATTTTTATGCTCACAGGACGCCTGTGATTGTCAATCTAGAGCTGAGGTAAAGATATGATTCAGTCACATTGCGTTTTATGGTTTTTCTGTCGATTAAATTGTATTAATATTGTTTTGTTGTAATTTCACGTGTCCCAGTCGAGTGATTTAAGACCAAACTATACTTTATACAGGTTTTCTAGGATTTATTAAAAAGTAAATGCACAGGTACGACCTTCTGAATAGAAGTTGTACGCTATAATATTTGACCCAATCGATTTGTCAATAGATAATGATCACAATAGATAGATCTGTTTTACTAAAAAAAAAAAAATCAACTTCGCGTGTACTTGTTTACGAGATATATATGCGTGTCATTCTTCCTTTAAATGCCAAATCTTCCTGTATAAAGAGCTATAACTCGTAGTATGTTAACTATTCAACTCTGTAGCAATCACAAGAAAAGTGTTAAATCATCACAGATAATTATGTTTGGCATTCTATAGGGTGTAACATCAATATCACAGATTGGTTTGGCGATATTCCTATGTATAACTACAGAGCAGCTATGCGTAAAATTAATCATTTTAATGTTTATTGAAACATTTAATTATTATAGAGGGTGGAATGAACGACCAGCAGTGGAGTTTTATTCATTTAAGTTATACTTGTTTCAACCTATTATCAGGATTGTCAGCAAGAAAGTTGTACAACTCTGAAGTTTATGAAAAGCGGATAACAAGATAAAAATGTTTGTTGTCTAAAGAAAAAACAATAGGCGTTTTGATGGTAACAAATTGAAGATAAACTTTTTAGCAGACAGTTAGATCTAACTCAATGTTACATATACTAAGTTACACTAAAATAATTTGTGTTTAGTAACATTATCAGTATTCTCTGTTAAAATGCAGGGCGAGTGCTTTATGTGAAGGGCGAGTAAGTTTTTAGGGTCACTAGTCCTGCAGGGCGAGTGACCCTGGAATAATTCATCGAGGCCTGAAGTGCTTTGAGCGGCTAGTCCTGGAACACCTAAAGGACTCTCTACCATCCACATTGGACTCACACCAGTTTGCAGCAATAGGAACACAGAGGATGCAGTTGCCATGGCACTGGACAATAAGAACACGTATGCACGTATGCTGTTTGTTGACTTCAGCTCAGCATTCAACACTATTATCCTGACCAAGTTAATAGCCAAATTTGGAGACTTGGGCATCAATACCTCAATGTGCAACTGGATTCTGGACTTCCTGACTAACAGACCCCAGAATGCTCGATCTGGATCCACCTACTCCACGTCCATCACACTTAATACTGGTGTACCACAGGGCTGTGTGCTAAGCCCATTTCTCTACTCCATCTTCACCTCCGACTGCAAGCCTGTGTTTGGATCTAATGCCATCGTCAAGTTTGCAGACGACACTACGGTAATTGGCCTCATCAGCAACAATGAGGAGACTGCCTACAGGGAAGGGATCCAGCACCTGGCCACATGGTGCACTGAAAATAACCTGCTCCTCAACACCACCAAAACGAAGGAGCTCATCGTGGACTTCAGGAAAGAGTCAAGAGGCACACACGACACCATCCACATCAATGGAGTGGCCATTGAGCGTGTTTCCAGTTTCAAGTTCCTGGGGATCCATATCTCAGTGGACATGACATGGACAACCAATACCTCCAGCCTGGTCAAAAAGGCTCACCAGCACCTCTTCTTTCTGAGGACACGGAGGAAGAAACAGCTGTGCAATAGAAAGCATCCTGACAAACTGTCACAGTATGGTATGGATGCTGCTCTGTTGCGGAGCGCAAGGCACTGCAGCGGGTGGTGAACATTGCCCAGCGCATCACAGGGACTCCATTTCCTGCCGTCAAGCACATCCGGAGGAAAAGCTGCCTGCATCAAGCTTGCAGCATCCTTAAGGACTCCTCATACCCAGCCCACAGACGGTTTTCTCTCCTCCCCTCCAGCAGGTGTTTCCAGTGCCTCCGGAATAGGACCAGCAGACTAAAGAGCAGTTTTTTTTACTGAACTCCAACCCTTGTTGAGCCCACTGCCCTCATAGACTGCCCCCCCCCCCCCATATCTACCTTACTCTGTTATTTATCCAATTGCACTGCCGACTGTTCATTACAGTAACAATTGTTTACATATGGACCTTGCACTACTGTACCTTAGCTGGAACATGCTCATTTGCACTGCCGACTATTACTTACAGTCCCAACTGTTTATATATACATTTTGCACACTTTAACTGTAATATGCAACCATTTTCCACTGCACTTTTAAAACTTTTTTGCACTACCTTACATTTACTGCTTACATTAGGCTAACATACAATTCTATACATCTATCTGCAAAATTCTGTTTATAATAAGAGACATCTGTATATTATATTATTTATAGTACATATTCACCTGTAAATGCTGTTTATTTTAAGAGATATCTGTATATTGACCACATTCACCTGTTATAGTAATAACCATCTATACATTATATTCATTGTACATATTCACCTGTAAATCCTGTTATAGAAACAACCATCTCACTATATACATTTTGAACATATCCATATCCTGCACTTATGCAACCATTGTATATATCCTGCACTTGCTGCTATTGCACTTCTGGTTATACCTAAACTGCATTCCGTTGCCTTGTTCCCATACTTATGTAATGACAATAAAGTTGAATCTAATCTAATCATTTACTACAACTGTCCGTCACTGTGATCACGTTCAGAAAGAAATACATAGATATACTTTTTTTATTCTTTACCCATTTATTGAACTTATTGTCATAGGCATCACCATGGAAACCCACATACACGCCTCTCGCTAAATAAAACAGCAGTTTTAAGACTCCAGAGGAAAAAGCACACCTCCGGAAATGTGACCTTATTTCTAGCGGCATTACTTTTAGACTAGTCGGTTACAAAATGTTGGTTTAAACGAAATGCACATCCCTAGTAGAAACATTGATAAGCAACACTTTGATTGGTCAGCGAGCATTGGCAAAAGAGCACGGACAGTATTTCTCGGCAGGGGAACACTTCAAAGACTGCAAAAGCCAGGAGAGAGGGCTGGCAAAAAGTGGGCGACAAATTAAATTTGAGTAGCCTAGTGATTATTTACATTCTCTTATATTAACTGAATTTCATAATCCTTTAAACCAGTGGTTCTCAAATAGTGTGCGTGACCGTGGGGAACATGCTTTTTTTGTCAGGGAGTAGGTTTTCTTGCACTGAACAAGAGCAGCAGATATGAAGTTCAGATAACAAACCCTTCACCCGTTGATGTGTACGATCACACCGGTGTTCATGTGTCACGTGATCAATCGCTAAATTCACACGTGTTTTCACGCGCTATCTGGCACTGATCCAAAAAAGACGCGCTCAGAGAACTTGATCATTATAAAGGTTTTTAAGCGACAAACAATCTCTTCCACATATCTTAGAATCTGAATATCAGGTATTTGATAACAGAGCCAACAAGTTGGTGACTATTTTGAATAAAAAAGAAAAAACTAAATAAATGTGAAACATCTATCAAACAGCGCTCTTTGTGACTGCGGTCTGTCACGTGACAAGCATGACGCGTTGCCATGGAAACAATAAAGCGAAAGTTCCAAAATAGGGGGAGGGGGGGCGCGTGAAATGTTTACTTCTTCCTAGGGGGGGCGCGACAGAAAATAATTGAGAAGCACTGCTTTAAACACTGTACTATTGATGACCTTGCATGATTTCATTCCACAGGCAAGAGATGATCAGCTGGATTTTTCACAATAAAAATAAATACATAAAAAACTGTAAACTAAACTGTGTGCAAAGTTCCCTCTTTTCAAAAATGATGCCGGACAATTCTGTCCTGTGCAGCTCTGACCACTAGCCTGGTCCAAGTGCACTGGTTGGAGGTCATCATCAGGCTACATTTCCACCACAGGGGTCCTCTCCTTTCTGATGGTGCCAAAGTTTTGCAATACTGCACATGCAACAATGTTGTATGCCCTGTTAGGTGCAACCCTCAGACTTATCATAGACTGAAATCTTATCTTTAGTTGCCCAAAGGTCATTTCAATGCATGCCCTTGTCCTAGCTAAAGCTGCATTGTAACGGGCCTGTGGCCCAGGGTTGGGGTTCAAGAATGGTATCATGAAATTTTGCCTGCAGTAGCCCCTGTCCCCTAGCAGGATCCCATCATAGTCACCTATACAGTGGAGCTCACTTATCTCGAGTCATGGTTAACGCACCATCCTATTATGTTGACGTTTTTGCAGTGGAACCGCCAAACTCCCCATTTGTCTATTTTCTTGTGGGTTATGTCGATTCTGTTATGTTGCCGAATCCTAGTATCTCGAGCAAAAACGAGGGACATATACTCCACTTCACATGTTATTCTCGTGACAGAGTTCACTGTGCATGCGCTGAGTTTGCATTGCACGTGGATCGCGGTTCTCATGCAGCAGATTCCGCCCAGATGTATGCAGAGCAGATGTTCACTCCTCCACGTGCAAATTAATCACGCATGTCAGGCAAGCCGCCGATTACGCAATGGCAGTACGGGATGTCAAATGTTCTTTGTCTAAAAAAATCATTAAATCACTGCACAAATATAAATCGCTGCATTTGTTTGACTCACACAGCCTCAATCACGTACTGTGTGTGCGCCTGTCTGTGACAAAAGCTAACTAGCTGGCTTGTTTATCATGTCTCAGTCAAAACTGCACACCCAAAAATACAGGAAGGAGTGGGAATCAAACCCTGAATTCCAAGGCTGGTTAAAGCCATTTATTGGTGATAATACGCAGGCATACTTGTTAGACAGACAGAATGCAATCTAGTACAGCCACATTAGACGGGCAGAACACAAGAAAGCAATCTAGTACAGTGTGATGACCTCATGAATATGTTATGATTGTTTACGCTGTGAGCGAAATTGTGTTTCCAATGTTGGAGAATATAATTAAAGGTTAGTATCGAGAATCGAAGGTGTTTTTTATTGTATACTGGTAAATCTCTGCTGTTAGTTGGTGCACATATACCTTTTGTTGTTATAAAACATGTACAGTGTATGTATATTTTTATAGCATGCCGATCGCTTCATCTAATACATAGACATAGGTTCTCTCTACGTACAGACCAATAACATTTGATCCGATCCACGGCCCGGTACCATTTCGTCTGCGGACCGGGGGTTGGGGACCACTAGTTTATTGGAACACACAATAACGTGTCAATCGGCTTCCAGGTTAAATCCAATTTGGTGGATACAAAAGAGATAAAAGTTTCATTATTTATACACATTTATAAATGCCTTTCTGAATGATCTGAACATCCCAAAAATTATTTCAAATCAAAAAAGAAATTAGAACAGGCAATATTTTGCATGAAGTTTTAAATTCTATTAACGCAACGCAAAATTCCAAAAACCCTGGCCCGTATGACTATCCTGTGGAATTCTGTAAGGTTTTTGCTCCCAAATTAGCGCCACTTCTACTAAGAATGTTTGAGAATTCTCTAAACGATGCAAAATTGCCACAGTCTCTCACAGGAGCATTTCTTACACTCATTCTAAAGCCTGGAAAATATCCACTTAAGTGCAATTCCAACAGAGAACTCCTTTTGCTAAATGTGGATGTTAAAATTCTTCTAAAATTGTTAGCCTCTGGAATTGATACTGTTATAACAGAAATAGTATCCCCAGATCAGACAGGCTTTATCACGGGTTGCCACTCATTTAATAACTTAGAAAGACTTTTTAATATTTTGTATTCTCCTGCATCCAGAGATTCAAATTTATATCCTGGGTCCAGTTGCTATATTCTAATCCTACAGTTCCGTATTTTCCGCACTATGAGGTGCACCTAAAAGACCTACATTTTCTCAAAAATCGACCGTGCCCCTTATAATCCGGTGCGCCTTATGTGTGGACTGAGTTACAAAATTCTATAAAATATTTTTTTTTGTCACTTTGGTAAGCGCTCCGCTTGATTGACTGTCGGACCATTTCCCGCTGACACAGGGATGTGATGCGTACACTACGTACTCTGGCAGTGATAAACCAATCACAGAACATTATGTTATACGAATTCCTTCCTGAAATTACGCGATCTGTGACCGTTTGAATATAGGCACCTACACTGCATGATTACCATAAAACTCAGCATGGCGAGAAATACAACAGCTTGCACGGACAACTGAGAATACAGAAAGTAAATGAAATGATGGTGGGTCTGAGGAAACAGCGATCTGTTTTCACCCGGAGAGGCCAGTGATCCTGCAGTGAGAACAGCTCTGCGCAGAAACGTTCATCCTGACGACAGGTCAAACTCTAATTGCAAATTGCAGTTTTCGCAAAGTGATAAAGTTAATTTGTTTACATAAAAAAAAACACACATACTTATGTATAAACTTGCAAATTTTACAAAACTTTTTTTTAAACAGCTGCCACTTAAGATTTTAAGTGTGTGAAATTAATTCATGTGTTCAGAATTGCTTCCCAGAGTAGGAAAATTAATTTTAAATTGAAATTTGATTTTTTGTTAACATGCAGGACAGTGCTTTTAAGTTCCACAAAACTGTGACTAAATGCTTTGCATCATTGTAAAATAATAGACACTTTTTTATGCATAATGTACTTAAATGTTAAACTGAGTAAACCGTGTTTTTGAAATTGCACACGTAGGTTGTTTGTAATATATTTTGTAAAAGGACAATTCATTTAATTTAAAGATTTTTATAATTTAATATTTATAATATAATACACTAATATAACAGTCCACAAAAAAAGCGGTCTTATTGTTAGTTCTATGTAATTTTGCTATGAGTTTAGTGCTCGGCCCCCTTGACATCAGATTAATAATAATAATAATAATCAGTTACATTTATATAGCGCTTGGGGGGGGGGGGGGGGGGGGGGGGAATCTCCTCAACCGCCGGTGTGCAGCATCCACCTGGATGATGCGACAGCAACCTGTGCCAGAACGCTCACCACACACCAGCTAAGGAGAGGAGACAGAGCAATGAAGCCAATTAATGTAGGGGGGTGATTAGGGGGCCGTGATGGACCAAGGCCAACGGGCAGATTTGGCCAGGGATGCCGGGGTTACACCCTACTCTTGCGAAGGACATCCTTGGGGTTTTTAATGACCACAGAGAGTCAGGACCTCGGTTTAACGTCTCATCCGAAGGACGGTGCTTGTTGCAGTACAGTGTCCCCATCACTATACTGGGGCGTTAGGACCCACACAGACCGCAGGGTGAGCACCCCCTGCTGGCCTCCTAACACCACTTCCAGCAGCAACCTAGTCATTCCCAGGAGGTCTCCCATCCAGGTACAAACCAGGCTCAACCCTGCTTAGCTTCAGTGGGCAACCAGTCTTAGGCTACAGGGCGATATGGCTACTGGCATAATTATTGATTAATAATTAATCACTGCATGATTAAGCAGTGTGCGGCCCCCCGACCAAAATGAGTTTGACACCCCTGGCCTATGGGCACAAACCCACCTTCGCTGGACCAGACAGGAGCGGCAAAAAGTGTTCTTCAATGATTTGGAGGTGGGGGCTCCGTCATGGTCTGGGAGAGTATATCACATCCCCATCAGATGAGCATGTTGTCAATGCGGGCAATCTCAATGACTTGCGGTACAGGGAAGATATTCTCCTCCCTCATGTGGTACCCTTTACACTGCTCATTCTGTGCGCGAGTTTCTGCATGACAGCAGTGTCAGTGTTCTGCGATGGCCAGCGAAGAGCTGTATCTCAATCCCATTGAGCATGTCTGGGACCTGTTGGATTTCCCCCCAGAAATATCCAGGAACTTGCAAGCGCCTTAGTGGAAGAGTGGGGTAACATCTTATAGCAAGAGCTAACAAATCTGGTCCAGTCCATGAGGAAGAGATGCACTTTAGTGTCCTGCACATAGACTGTCTTAGAGCTGAACCTTGACTAACTGGGGCCCAGGTCAGGAAGCAGACAAACTGGCTAAACCGACCGTCTGCTAGCTGTCAGCTCAGATAAATCCCAACACATAGAGACTCTTTCTCCTAGATAAACTATAAAGACTGTGTCTGTTCCCCGAATTAGCAAATACAAAAAACTCTCAAAACCATTTAAGGGTAAACATTTAATTGATTTACAAACAACTAAGAACGGATATAACACAAATGAACAAAGGATAAAGCTTGGGTTACTGAATATACGATCCCTTTCCTCAAAAGCAGTTTTTGTAAATGATATGATTACAGATCATAAACTAGATGTGCTGTGTTTGACAGAAACCTGGCGATTATATTACTTTAAATGAGTCCACCCCTCAAGATTACTGTTATAAACGTGAGCCTCGTCTAAAAGGTAAAGGAGGTGGTGTTGCTGTGATTTACAGTAACACGATCAGTACTGCTCAAAGGTCTAATTTGAAATATAATTGTTTTTAAGTGATGGTCCTTAACGTAAAATGATCTAGTGCAAGTAATAATTCCTATTTAACTTTTCTGTTGGCTACTCTATACAGGCCACCAGGGAACCACACAAACTTCAAAGAATTTGCTCGTTTTCTCTCAGAATTAGTAATGGCTAATAAAAGTCATAATTGTCTGTGATTTTAATATCCATGTAAATAATGAAAAAGACGCATTGGGATTGGCATTTAGAGACATTTTAAACTCTATTGGAGTTACACAACATGTATCAGGACCCACTCATTCTCGTAATCATACTTTAGATCTAATATTGTCGCATGGGATCAATGTTGATACTGTTCAAATTCTGCAGCAGAGCGATGACATCTCAGATAATTTACTTAGTTCTGTGTAGATTACCTTTAGCCAAGGTCGAAAAACTAACTCCCTGTTACAAATATAGCAGAATTATCACTCCTAACACAAAAGATAACCTCATAAATAATCTTCCTGATCAGTTTCATCTACTCAAAATCTCAGATAGCCTAGAAGAACTTGCAACAGAAACCATATACGCTCTCTTTTCCAGCACTTTAGACACTGTTGCTCCTTTGAGCTTAAAGATGATACAAGAAAATAGTCTAACACCGTGGTACAATGAGCACACCCGGGCCCTCAAGAGAGCAGCCAAAAAAAATGGAGCGGAGCTGGAAAAACCATTTCGCATTTTATGGAAAGACAGCTCTATTGCATTCAGAAAGGGCCAGTCACCTTAAAGGGCCAGTCACACAGCGAAAACGCATGGTTCACGCACGAATTACGCACAGATTTTCGTTTCTGCGCAGAGCGCATGCGTATTTCGTCAGTGGATTGAACGTGGACCAGTGATTGTAAGTGGATGTGCATCGAAGGTGGTTTGTGCGTGATTTTGAGTTTTGAACGGTTCAACATTTTTCCGACTCACAGTGCGTTATTCATGAGTTGGCGTGCGTAGTTTATGCGTCGAGTATGCGTGACTATGCGCGGGACACAACCAATCTGTGCGTGATTTGTGAGTGATTCGTGCGTGATCGGCTGTGTGACTGGCCCTTAAAATCAGCTAGATCTGCTTACTTTTCTACCCTCTTAGAAGAAAACAAATACAACCCTAGGTATTTATTTGATACAGCGACTAAACTAACAAGAAATAAAGCCTCAACCCCAGATGATTTAAAACAGCACAGCAGTAATGACTTCATGGACTTCTTTACTTGCAAAATTCATAACCGAGAGAAAATTACAACCATGAAACCGTCTACTGCAATATCACAAAATACAGTACATTTTAGTGTCCCTGAAGAAAAATTCCACTCCATTTCTATTGGGGAGGAAGAATTGTTTAAACTAGTTAAATCATCAAAATCAACAACATGTATGCTAGACCCGATACCAACTAAGCTACTGAAAAAGATGCTTCCAGATATCATAGATCCTCTTCTTAATATTATTAATTAATCTTTGTCATTAGGATACGTACCAAAAACCTTTAAGCTGGCCGTAATTAAACCGCTTATTAAAAAAACCACAACTTGATCCAACAGAATTAGTTAACTACTGATCAGAAATTGTTATATTTATTAATGATTAGAAAACTATTTACATGACAACATCAGCATTGAGCTTCAGATCAATGGTTTTGATCACAAACTAACTATATAGAGAACAAGTTTTGCAACAATTAATCCAACTCATGCGGTTGCAATTATGAAGAAAACTGTAATGAACAAGAGTTTATTCAAACAACTCTTTTTTTTTTTTTACTTTTAATTTTTTTATGATCAGTGTAATTTTTATTTATTTATTTCCACACGTGTGTGAGTGAGGGAGAGACAGAGAGAGAGAGGGGGGACTGTGTTTTACGGATCACATAGTCTGACGCTATTTTTAAGATCTGCATTCCTTTATTTTGTATGAAATACAGCAAGAAAGAACTATACTGGTTAATAAGTACTACAAACAAACCGAAATAAAAAACAAACCTGAAGCTGAAGAAACCCTAAACGTTAACGGAAGACCCGCGAACCTGAGTGACTGAGAGGGAAAGACACCTGTTCTCGTTTCCGCGTTCTGAGCTGCGAGAGCGCGCGCGAGACGAATTAAATCTGCATGTGTAGGAGAGGCGCGCCTATCGCAGAACGCAGACACAGTCAGATACCCAATGAGGATTTTTATGTAATCCGAGCACAGATAATGACTCGTATTACTCGTATGATACTCGTACTCGGCAAAAGTGCATTATCCAACTCTAGTTATTAGACTATCATTTTTTACAACTCTCCGCGCCTCCCCTGGCATGCTCTGGCGCCCCCCAGGGGAGGCGCGCCCCACACTTTGAAAACCCCTGCGCTAAATTAACAGAATGCATAACTGATATAAAAAATTGGATGACTAATAACTTTCTACTGCTTAATTCTGAAAAAACAGAGAATCTAATTATTGGACAAAAAAAGCTCTATTGTCCATCACTCGATGGTCTTCGTCTGCAATTAGAAACCCTGGGTTACTCTTTGATGCCAATCTTTCATTTAAAAGCCATGTTTCTAGCATCTGTAAAACTGCATTCTTCCATTTTAAAAATGTTTCTAAATTGTGACATGTTCTCAATGACAAATGCGGAAAAGTTCATGAGCTCAAGGCTAGAGTCTTGTAATGCTCTACTGGGTGGTTGCCCTTCACGCTTAATAAACAAATTCCAGCTGGTCCAAAGTGCAGCAGCTCGAGTTCTTACTAGAACCAAGTATGAGCATCTTAGCCTGGTTCAATCAACACTGCATTGGCTCCCTGTTAAACACCAAATACATTTTAAAATCTTGCTAATTACTTACAAAGCATTAAATGGTTTAGCTCCACAGTACTTGAGCGATCTCTTAACACATTATAGTCTTTCACGTCTATTGTGATCCCAAAGTACTGACCAGTTATGTTACCAGTTAACTATGGAGTTCCTCAAGGTTCAGTACTAGGACCATTGCTTTTCACCCTGTAAATGCTTCCTTTGGGTGCAGTTATTAGGAAGCATGGCATTAGCTTTCATTGTTACGCTGATGATACTCAGTTCTATATTTCTTCTCATCCTGATGAAACGAACAAATTCACTAAATTAACAGAATGCATAACCGATATAAAAAATTGGATGACTAATAACTTTCTACTGCTAAATTCTGAAAAAACAGAGATTCTAATTATTAGACCAAAAAGTTCAGCACATAATAATCTAGACTACTGCCTAACACTCGATGGCTGCTCTGTCAAGTCTTCGTCGTCAGTTAGAAACCTGGGTGTGCTCTTTGATACCAATCTTTCATTTGAAAGCCATGTTTCTAGCATCTGTAAAACGGCGTTCTTCCATCTTAAAAATATATCTAAATTGCAACATATGCTAAGACAAATGCGGAAAAGTTAGTTCATGCGTTCAAGGCTAGATTATTGTAACGCTTTACTAGGTGGTTGCCCTGCACGCTTAATAAATTCCAGCTGGTCCAAAATGCAGCAGCTCGAGTTCTTACTAGAACCAGGAAGTATGAGCATATTAGCCCAGTTCTGTCAAACCTGCACTGGCTTCCTATTAAACACCGAATACATTTTAAAATCTTGCTAATTACTTACAAAGCATTAAATGGTTTAGCTCCACAGTACTTGAGCGATCTCTTAACACATTATAGTACTTCACGCCTATTGCGATCCCAAAATACTGACCAGCTTATAATACCTAGAATATCAAAGTCAACTGCTGGCGGGCGATCCTTTTCCTATTTAGCTCCTAAACTCTGGAACAGTCTTCCTATTACAGTTCGGGAAGCAGACACACTCTGTCAGTTTAAATGTAGACTAAAAACACATCTCTTCAACCTGGCATACACATAACACATTATACATACATTTTTAATCCAAATCATGTAAAATGATTGTTAGGCTGCATAATTTAGATAAGCCGGAACCGGGAACATTCCCATAACACCTGATGTATTCGATACATCAGAAGAATGGCTGATATTGGTCTCTGTTTATTCCGAGGTTAACGTGGTCAGCTGGATCCGGGCCGTATCCAGATCAGATGAAGGACCTGGACACGAGCACAGCACTGCCCTGGGGTGTCTGCGGAGACTGTGACAATCATGAACCCATCTCTAACCGGACCAAATTGGACTTCAATTGTTGTATAATAATCATGCACGGTTTGGCTGTTGGCCAGAGGAGAACTGGTCCCCCAACTGAGCCTGGTTTCTCCCAAGGTTTTTTCTCTATTCTATTCTTCATTCGTTACGTCACCTGCCGGAGTTTTGGTTCCTTGCCGCTGTCGCCTATGGCTTGCTCAGTTGGGGAAACTTAACACTTAAAATTCATCAATTGTATTGATTCACCTGCTCTTTTGGAGCTTCTGTTCAGCCAAACAAACTTTGTTTATATTATTTTTCCTGTAAAGCTGATTTGAAACAATCTACATTGTAAAAAGCGCTATATAAATAAAGGTGACTTGACTTGACCAGTTGATAATACCTACAAATATTAAAGTCAACTGCTGGTGGTCGATTCTATTCCTTTTTAGCACCTAAACTCTGGAACAGTCTTCCTAATATAGTTTGGGAAGCTGACACACTCTGTCTGTTTAAATCTATACTAAAAACATCTCTTCAACCAGGCATACACATAACACATTATAATATTATTGATTGGTCTGATCTTCTAGAGATGCTGTACAGCCAAAAAAAACTGTTGCATTGTTTTCCTGTTATCTCTAAAGCTGCTTTGAAACCATCTCTATTGTGAAAAGCACTATATAAATGAAGGTGACTATACCTTACAAAGCAGCAATTTGATAAATTTGGCCAACTATGACAGCCAACTACAACTACATCTAGGCAGACAACCAAGGTTGACACATCTATGATTGTCCAACCACTACACCTTAGCCCAAACTACACCAAGCTTTATTTATAAAACACTCTAAAACTCCCGAAGTAGACCAAAGTGCTGTACAGAAAAAAGAAAATTAAAATAAATTAAAATAATAATACATTTTAAAAAGTCACAAAATGTCAACTTCTAGAAAAGGTGGGTTTTTAGAAGAGATTTAAAACGAAACATTGAAGTGGCCTGTCTAATGTGCTACAATAATTTTGGTACTGCCACTGCAAAAGCACAATCCCCTCTTGATTTACACCATGTTTTGGGAACTTTCAGGAGCCCAAACTAGATAGAAAGCTTTTAGCTACTGCAGTGCACTTGGTAGAAAATGCATGCAAGAATTTTCTGCTTCAAACAATAAACATACCGAAAAGAAAATAACGTGATAAATATAATTACTGCCATTGTAGTTGCAAATTTAAAAAGTACAGAATAGGATATCCTCTAGTCTAGCCTTTACAGTAAAGCGTTCATATTCAGAAACGGTCAGTTTAGATTATTGATAAAAGTAGCGGATAATACAAAGCTCAATCGTTTTTGTCGATAACTACAATATTTTTTGCATCATGGCGAATTATATTACTTATGTATAGAAGATTGGATTATTTTGTGATTTGTACTCGCACCTCTGGTCAGCAGAGTTCTGCAAACCTCGAACTGGAGATCCGCTGTGTCTACGGACGACAATACAAATCACTCCCGTCAGCAGCTTAAACGGCAGTGTCCACAGCCTGTGGAGGATCTGAAGGCGCTGGATCAAACCGTTTTTGCAGGGGGGTCTGCGCTGGTTCTGCTTTTGGGTCTGGGTCAGGCGCAGCGGCCCATCATCATTCACACACATATACTGCGTGAGCCACGTCAGGTACCTTAATCCGACGATCTCTTTCCGTGCTTTTCCTGTTGTCCACGACAATGAAACAACACTGTGAAACTGCGGCTAATTTTAATAAGATTTCTAGATTAGACTGTTTCTCAACCCTTGTGCAAGGGCGCCGCCATCTTGGGATTGACCCAGAATGCACCACGCACATCAGGGGCGAGGCTACGTCAACCTGACGACGTCAACCAATGCATCACCGCTCGTTAAGGTTGGACCCAAGCCTAACCCAAATACGTACTTGAAACTAATACTTTATGCCTATTAGGCTACAACCAATTTATTTTGTAATCAATTCTCAATAATTATTGCTTTAAAGATATCATAATATTCCTTTCAAAAATGTAAATCTACAGTTAAATAATTGTACTTTAAAATTAGTCTTTCCAAAATGTATTTTTTTAAACTGCAATTGCTAATGACATCCTGGGGTTCACCAGC
Organism: Rhodeus uyekii; assembly: GCA_037043235.1. NCBI lineage: Eukaryota > Metazoa > Chordata > Actinopteri > Cypriniformes > Acheilognathidae > Rhodeus > Rhodeus uyekii. The sequence goes on from JAWRVZ010000318.1 coordinate 312,271, forward strand.
TTTCTTTTTTTTAATAATAAATCAAAACTTCATAGCGATGCAGTCTTTTCATAATGTTTATGACAGATTAAATGTACAACATTTGTAGAAGGGTTCTTTGTGCATAATGTAGGCATACTACTAAAATGAACAAAATGAACTTGTCCTCTAAGCTAAAATTAAAACCTAGGTACAAAAAAAACTATTGAATACAGGTGAACATTTCAGTGGTTCATCATTGTTGGTGGTTAAATTAGACATACTGTACATTAATTATGACAATTTGGCAATTATCTTAATTCAGTGACAAAGACAAACCAATTGTAGCACAGATCAGACACACAAATATTTTTTTATATTTAAATAAACACAAAGAACAAGTATTTTATGATAAATTAGTTTTCAAAAAATGTTTTTTAGACCAATTAGGTGAAATTGAATAATTTTCCACGGCACACCTGATGATCTCTCATGGCACACTAGTGTAGCGCGGCACATTGGTAGAAAAACACTGCATTACAGTTACAAATGTAACCTTAGTTTCCTGAGATAATGGGAATGAGCATTGCGTTAGAGTTTTCCTGAAACTGTGGGAAAACTCTTTTCTCCAAATACTGATGAATACTGATAAACAAATCACTTTTCAGTTGGTCAAAATGGGTTGAGCCAAATACTTGTTTAAATCACACTAGAGCCATTTTGAGCCAGAATTTATAGAATGAGTAGCAGTAGCATACACTTGCTTGATGACAAGGGCAGTCTAATACAGGGACCTAGAATGTCCAAAAAAGGCAGACTCGAGTTCGGGACGACACCTGGAGAAAACCCCTAAGGATGGAGTTTGACGTCTAGATTATAAAACCTGGTAAAGGTAGATGGCTAGAGTGACTGACTAAACTGACTAGAGTGTTCCATGTACACCCTAAAGCAAGGGTCACCAACATGGTGCCCACGGGCGACTAATGTGGTCCTTGTAGGTGACCTTGTGCACCATGTTGGCCTGTTCTAATTTTCTTTTGCTATTTACACACCTGCAGTGTGATTTAATTGTCAATTGTCACGCGATGCAGCTCTGGCTGACAGACATAAATAGCATAAGCACGGCAATTGCGTCAGAATCATGACTGAACGCTGCAAAGCTGGTCAAGCGGTGAACACGGCGCTTAATTCAATGTCTCATTCCCATCTCTCAGGGAACCAAGTCAAGTCAAGTCACCTTTAATTATAAAGCGCTTTTTACAATACAGATTGTTTCAAAGCAGCTTTACAGTGGTCACATGAAAACAAATAAAAACAAAGTTTGTCTTGGCTGAACAGCAGCTCTAAAAGAGCAGGCAAATCAATAAAATTGATGAATATTAAGGGTTAGGTGTCCCCAACCAAGCAAGCCAGAGGCAACAGTGGTAAGGAACCAAAACTCCAGTAGGTGACAGATCGAATGAATAACAGAATGGAGGAAAAAAACCTTGGGAAAAACCAGGCTCAGTCGAGGAACCAGTTCTCCTCTTGCCAACAGCTAAACAGTACATGACTATTATATTGACATCAAATCATGTCAAATATTAAATCCAGTTTGGTCTGGTTGGAGATTCATGATCTTCACATGGTCTTCATTTGACCATGGTATCCCCGAAATAAACAGAGACTAATATCACCATAGATACCATTCTTCTTCTGATGTAATGAGTACATCAGATGTTATGGGAATGTTCCCGGTCCCGCTGACCTAAATTATGCAGCCTAACAATCACATTGTATTAAACATGTATGTATAAAGTTTTATGTGTATGCCAGGTTAAAGAGATGTGTTTTTAGTCTTGAATTAATCTGACAGAGTGTGTCTGCTTCCGAACTATATTAGGAAGACCTTTCCAGAGTTTAGAAGCAAAATAGGAAAAGGATAGACCGCCAGCAGTTGACTTCAATATTCTAGGTATTATCAGCTGGTCAGAATTTTGGAATTCTAATAGATATGAAGTACTATAATGTGTTAAGAGATTGCTCAAGTACTGGGGAGCTAAACCATTTAATGCTTTGTAAGTAATTAGCAAGATTTTAAAATATATTCATTGTTTAATAGGAAGCCAGTGCAGGTTTGACAGAACTGGGCTAATATGCTCATACTTCCTGGTTCTAGTAAGAACTCTAGCTGCTGCATTTTGGACCAGCTGGAATTTGTTTATTAAGCGTGCAGAATAACCACCTAGTAGAGCATTACAATAATCTAGCCTTGAACTCATGAACACATGAACTAACTTTTCTGTATTTGTCATTGAGAGCATATTTCGTAACTTAGATATATTTGGAAAAATGGAAAGATATAGATATAGATATAGATGGAAGAAATAGATGGAAAAATGCGGTTTTACAGATACTAGAAACGCGGCTTTCAAATGAAAGATTGCTATCAAAGAGCACACCCAGGTTTCTAACTGACGACGAACACTTGACAGAGCAGCCATCGATTTGAACCATGCTAAAGCAATTCCACTGATTCCAAAATAATTTTTGAGTCTATTCGGAGGGATTTTGTGATCGATTTTTGTGGTATTAAATGCAGCACTAAGATCCAGTAATGCTAACAGAGAGACACAACCACGATCAGATGATAAGAGCAAATAATTTGTAACTAATGAGAGCAGTCTCAGTACTATGATACGGTCTAAATCCTGACTGGAAATCCTCGTAGATGTTGTTTTTTTCTAGAAAGGAACATAGTTGTGAAGAAATTGCCTTTTCTAGAATTTTTGACAAAAAAAGGTAGATTCGATATCTGCCTGTAATTAACTAATTCTGTAAGATGAAGTTGTGGTTTTTTAATAAGCGGTTTAATTACGACCAGCTTAAAGGTTTTTGGTACGTATCCTAATGACAAAGATGAATTAATAATATTAAGAAGAGGATCTATGATCTCTGGAAGCATCTGTTTCAGTAGCTTAGTTGGTATCGGGTCTAGCATACATGTTGTTGATTTTGATGATTTAACGAGTGTTATGAATATGAGCTCTGCGCTCCCTCGACGGCTACCAGAGGGAGCTCACACATATACTGACAGTACACTACACACTACATTTCCCATCATGCAGTACACTGGACTGATCACACACACCAGCTGGGCAAAATTATGATTGTTTGTTCTCACCAGCTGTTACTCTTCACATGAACTATAAAAGACTCCAGTACCGGTTCACACACCGTGAAGTCTTGATTAGCCCTGGTTATCAGTCTGAGTGTTTATTATCCTGTTTAGTCTGCCTGTTACCTGTTCTTGATCCTGCTATTGATCCTGTTCTGCCTGCTATTGATCCTGTTCTGCCTGCCCTGACCTGTGCCTGGATTAACGTTGATGATTGATAACTGCCTGTCTTGACTACCACCTGTACCATGATCCTGATTCTGTCTGCCTGCCTTTGTGATCCCTGCCTGCATTACCGTCTATGTATGATCTCTGTTTGCCCTAACCTTCTGCCCGTACGACCACTCTTAATAAAGACAAAGCAATTGGATCTCTGCCTGTCCCCCTGTTACAGAAGACTTCGCCACTTCAAGATCCAGCTGTCTTTCCCGGATATTTGTTCACAGACCAGGAGAGTCTACCAGCGACAAAATGGACGCACTCTCACTTAAACTCTCATCCCTTTACCAGGGAGGACGTCCACTGAAGGATTACGTCTCCGAGTTTCTGGAGCTCGCTAACCAAGTAAGCTGGGATGACATAGCTATCAATTACTGTTTCCTGCAAGGAATGGATGAGAAGCTCCGATCATTCATTGACCTGAAATTTTGCTTCAAACCAGTCATGGACTTTTTTAATATTGTCTTGCTGCTCTGTGGATCCCATTTTATGGTTGATGAGATCAAGAGCAAGGTTAGCCACCCACCAGCTCAAGCGACCGAGCCAGCGCTCACGAGCCCAGTGACCGAGCCAACGCATCGCCGCCGAAGACATCGAGGTGGCCGGAAGGGAGGGAAAAGGACTTTCACCAGTGACTCTCGCCCTGCCGGCGCCACCAGTGACTTTGTTTTTTGCCATGGCAGCTGTGAGAGCTTGGAGGATCCACAGAGCTGCCAAGCCAGAGCCTGCAATGACCCGTCAACCAGAGCCAGAGCCTGCAACGACCCGAGAGCCAGAGCCTGCAACGACCCGTCAACCAGAGCCAGAGCCTGCAACGACCCGTCAGCCAGAACCTGAGGTACCGCTTCCCACCCTATCCCACCCATTATCATCTCTGTCCCTATCTGTGTCTGCCAGCCCTCCTGCCCTGTCTCCGGCGGAGATCGTCTGTCCTGCACCGTCGCTGGATGCATCCTGCTGGATGGTACCGCCGCAGGTCCTACCGCCTCCAGCCTCGTCAGCAGTCGGGGAATCCCTAACTTCACCTCCAGCCTCAGACCCCTTCTCTCCAACTCAGACCCGGCTTCGTCCTGGCTCCTCACACCCTCGGCTTCACCCGTGACCCTCGACCTGGTAGCTCCACCGGGTTCCCTCATCCCAACGGCTCCTCCTCAGTCAGTCATCACCTCACCTCCACCACGGACTTGCGGCACCCCCACTACACTCTGTACCTCCACCCCTTCGGCTTCAGTGGGCTCTTCCATTTCTACGCCGTCACCTCGGTCTTCACTCACACCGGCTCCGCACCAGTCCTCGGACACACTGGCTCAACCTCGGGAGGTCGTCACCACGCCTACGCCTCGGTCTCCTGAACCTACGCCATTGATCGGTGTACGTCCTGGGACCTTACAGACCTCCCAGACCCACCAGCCTTGCCTGAACCAGCCTGGTACCTGGTACCGTTTCTGCCTGTTACCTGTTCTTGATCCTGTTCTGCCTGCCCTGACCTGTGCCTGGATTAATGTTGATGATTGATAACTGCCTGTCTTGACTACCGCCTGTACCACGATCCTGATTCCGTCTGCCTGCCTTTGTGATCCCTGCCTGCATTACCGTCTATGTATGATCTCTGTTTGCCCTGACCTTCTGCCCGTACAACCACTCTTAATAAAGACAAAGCAATTGGATCTCTGCCTGTGAGTCCTCTGTTACAATGAGTTAGACAATTCTTCCTCCCTGTTAGCAATGAAGGAATGGAATTTTTCTTTAGTGACACTAAAATTTACTGTATTTTGTGATATTGTAGTAGACGGTTGCATGGTTATAATTTTCTCTCTAATATTATTAAGTTTGCAAGTAAAGAAGTCCATGAAGTCATTACTGACGTGTTGTTTTAAAGCATCTGGGGTTGAGGCTTTATTTCTTGTTAATTTAGTACGATAAATTCATGATATGAAGCGCTGGTAACACAATAAACTACAGACACTTCCCGTGTTAATCAAGTCTAGCTTATAATGCTGCAAGTTATTGCGAAGCTATCTCTCACAATGTCGAAGAGAAAAGTTGATTCTGAAAACAGAGCCTTTAAAAAACGATGGGAGGCTGAGTACCGTATTTCCCCGCATGTAACCCGCAGACGATAATCCGCACCCTCAAATTTGCAGGTTCTGTGTAAAAAATCGTTGGCACCCATAGACTGATGAACTTGTTTGTGTACGATCAAATTTCAAATGTTGCTCGCATGCCATCAATTATCCATAACTCTTCAGGCTCGGTACAAAGTGCTTGTGTGCGAAATTCCGGTGTTGACCATCGGATGAGAAGAGCCCGCCCTCATGGCAGCACAGCTAATCACGTCTTCTTCCATGATTGACAGGTCAGACAGCCTATCAGCAACAGCAATATATTAATATAGTAATATTTTCTGTATTTTCTTTCACAAGCGCCAGAAAGAAAATACAGCGCAATAAAACCTTACCTCCTTAGGGACATAACGAATATATTGAAATATTATTACGTGTAAAAAATGTGTGATATAGTTTGGAACCCCCATGGGTTATATGAGGGAAAATACGGTATATGTTTACTGACATACTGCCGGGATACCCGTGTGTCTCATTTGCGGAGCTAATGTGGCGGTAATTAAATAATTTAATAAGACGGCACTATGTGACATAAGAGCAAAGACAACTGAATGATTTGATTTGTTATTAATTGTTGTTATTAAAAGCAAAAATTGTATTTAGATTTCCAGGTTTTGTTATGCAGCATGTCCATATATTGAATTTGTATAATTTTGACAGGATATATTTTTATGGAGAGCAAAATCTTTTGGTATATTTAAAATGTTAGCTTTATAGAAAATGACATAAGAGTAAAGAAATGTGAATATTTGTTCTTTTAACTTGCTTAAATTTCTTTATTTCTAACTTGTATAATTTAGACAGGATATATATATTTTTTTTTTTAGGTATTTTTAAATATTTTTATATTTGTAAGTTATTTAAGGTATAAATTGATTTATTCCGGAATAATATTCCTGTCTGTTTGTATTCACATTTATGTTAAAAAAGGTAAGTTTTAAAAGTTTAGTTTTAGTGTGTTCAATAAATGTTTATCCTGTTCGGCCCGCGACCTAAAGTGTTTTTGGATTTTGGCCCCCTGTGGCAATTGAGTTTGACACCCCTGTTTTTGCTCCGCCACCGAGAAACACTGTGCATGCTCTTTTGCCATGCTTGCTGACCAATCAAAATGTTGCTGATCAGTGTTTCTATTATCGATACATATCCCTTTTTAAGCCAAACCACAAACGCGCAATGATCTCAGATAATAGACCCTTTTCACAATGACGTCACGCAACTTCCGTTTAACTCAAAGCAGGGTAAAGTTACTTCCGGAGCCACTCTTACGGCCATATGCATTGTACAGTGCACATTTCACAAAGGTATAGGCACGATTCTTGGAGGGCCAGTGGCGGAACAGAATGCAACAAAAGATTCTCCGCCCCGGCCCTCCTCCGGGGGAAGGAGTGGTGCCCTCACCAGCTTCTGGGAACGAGCAACTCCTACCACCTCTGGGTCGCCTGTCTCAGGGCCGCTTAGATTTTTTCTTGGAGGGTTTAGTTACCCTTTCCCTTTCTTACTTCATCCTTAAATAACTCACGTCACTTCCTTCATTTTTTAGACTGCAGCAGTGGTAGAGCTGTTTTTATCATCATGGGACGTATAGCTGTCAATTCTCGTCCTACCCCCTTTATGGCTTTCGTGGTGTCATTGGCATTAGGAATCATGGAGGACCAGAATCTATGCCATCGTGTGGAGACCTGATGTTCTCCTGGCACATAGCCACCTACACTCCGCTTTGTACGTTGAAGAGGATCTACCTCGGGGGTGTATCTAGTGCCGAATGGACTGATCTCAAAGAATTCTCAGGCCCCGGAGGATACTCTTGGCACGAGCGATCATATCCATGAAAAACAGCCAGAGCTGGGATATCACTATTAGAACAAGAAATCTTGGATAAGTAGGAGAGTCAGAGGTATGATATATGTGCGTACACATGGTTCTTAAACAATAAGGAAAGGTATATTTTGGTCTGAATATTGCTCTGAATTCAAGGGCGCAACCCATAGAATTAGTCTTATTTGACTCATGATTCAGTTTTTAAGGGTTTTCTGGACATCCCGATGGAAATTAGTGGACTGAAGGCAGTATATTGGATTATCACACAATTGTAGACTGACAATCAGGCTTTGAAGAGAAAACTTCCTGATATACATATGGGAGGAGTTAGTATACTGGTGGGCAGTCCCATTAGAGAACTTGCCACAAATATTATCTCAGGGAGAAGCAGAAGCAACCACAAAGCAATCACAGAAGAGTAATGTAATAATGCATGATTACAATGATCCAAAGGATATAATTTTCTTTCTTTTTAGCCCTTTCTTCAGCCCCGGGTTACAGCTTCGCTCCACAGATACTGACTAGCGCTGCGTTTTCAGCTCCTCTACTCAATAAGCGTCGCGAATCATAACCACAAGGCACTGCACGGCTCCGCTTGTTCACCAACAACCCCATCTTTGTCTCTAAGACCGCAGCTGATCCAGTTTAGTGGATACCACAAGAGAGGGCTCCTGTCAAATAGGACCGTCAGCTATTACTGCTTTACTGTAAAACAAAACCTTGTTAGTTATTTCATATCATACACATTTTTCTGGGCTCCTTTGATTCTGCTTGCATGAATCCACTGTGGAAAAAGATCAGTTAAAACAGCAGTGCGAGTGATTGCCAGTACCAGTAGGACATATTATGATTTTGTATTAGACACATCAGTTTAGTGAGAATGACACTTTTTGTATGTTTTGTTATTGTTAGTTAGTGTGGTTTAGTTAGGGCGTTTAACGCTGAAGATTATTTATTTTGGGATTTTCTTTTGATAGATAGCATAGTTGATTAAATTCAGTTAGTTTTGTTATGTTTATTTCTTTCATTTGGCATGTCTCAGTTTTCCCACCCGTTGAGTGATTTATGTCATTTTCAATTTATGTATTGTTTGTAATCTTTTGTATTTATTGTAAATGTTCTTTTTGGGCACTTTATTAATTTATACACTGGGAAATAAACAGTAATAGTTATCTTTGTCTTTTGGTTCGTTCCTTATATGTGGTATACCTATATTAATTTAATACATAGACGTTAACTGTGTGTAGTGTTACGTTTCCGGTTTAACATCTAAAGGGACGTAACATGAAATGGGTGCTCGTCCGGGATCTCTAACGATTTGATCCAGACAGTTATGTAGTTAGTGTATTTATTATTAAGTTGGTTTGCACTGTAAGGACGTTAGTGTGCTTTTCTATCAGGGCTAGCGGAAGTGGTATAACAGACGTCATGAGCACTTTCGATTTACAGTGGTTTCAGACTCCAACTGTAGATAAACTTGAGAAGTGTAGAACAGACGATTTATTACAAATCGCCGATCACTACGGGATCTCCGTCGTGAGACAGGCAGTAAAGAAAGTAATAAAGGATGCTGTTTTTCAACATCTGGTTGATTTTCAGATCTTTTGTGTTACCGGAGGCGGATGATGCTGCAGTTGAGTCGTGTTCGAATAAACCTGTCAGGGAGGAGGAGCAGAGTGTGGCTGCCAAGGTGGAAGCGGAGGTTGATATCAAGGCTGCCTTGCCGCCCTTCTACCGTTTTCCCCATCTTCCAGTGAGGCTGGTGGTGATGCGCGACTTAAAGTCCGTCTCCATCGAATGCATATGGATGCACAGGAGCGGGCTGAGACACGCAAAGCGGAAATGGAGCTGCGTCTTCAAATTCGCACATTAGAGATTGAGGCAGAAAAACAGGTAAAATTGCGACAGCTTGAGTTGGATTCCAGGAGAGGGGTTTCTGACTCGGTTGCGCAATCTAGTCCTGCTGTGAATTCAAGTGTCTCAAGAGATGTTTCAACTGCTACTTTTGACATCAGTAAACACATTGCTTTAGTGCCTCATTTCAGAGAGACAGAGGTTGACACTTATTTTACGGCATTTGAGCGTATCGCCTCTGCACTTCGTTGGCCGAAAGAGGTATGGCCTCTGTTGTTACAGTTGTAAGCTTGTCGGTAAAGCTCAGGAGGTTAGTGCCGCAGTACCTTTAGAGGATAGTTTGCAATATGAGTCGATGAAGAACGCTATTCTTCGTGCTTATGAGCTGGTGCCGGAGGCTTATCGACAGAGATTTAGAAACCAGAAAAAGACAGTACAACAAACGTTTGTAGAATTTGCCCGTGAGAAGGGAATTCTTTTTGAGAAGTGGTTGACAGCAAGTAAGGTGCAAGATTTTAATTCCTTAAAGGATTTGATGCTTTTAGAGGATTTTAAAGGTTGCTTATCAGAAAGATAAAAATTTTAAAAAGCCCAAATTTGCCCCATAGAGATGAATGGGGAAGGCCGTCCCATGAAACAGCATCTACTATGGCAAATTGCATAGGGATTCTGAATTGAACATAGGTCTGCATCACAGCGTCACAGAGACAAGGGGGAGGGCTCGTTTTACTCAGGCGACCAATGAGTGTCTCAGGATCACAGTGAAGCTATTAAGCCACGCCCTAGCAACCATTTAGGGCACCTTAGCAACCGATCCCATAGACTTCCATTCAAATAGATCGACTTCTATCTCTGGATAGAAAAGTCTTAGAAATTTGAGGGTGGGCTCGTTTGACTCAGGGCAGCAAACTGCCAATCACCGATGTCTTCAACACTTCCTAGCCACGCCCTAGCAACCATTACCTTAGCAACCAAATGCAAAGCGAGATATCTTCAGTTCTGAATGTCGTAGAGGCGTAGTGGTTGGTTTATATCGTTCATACTCACAAGAAGCCTTTGGAGTAACATCACTGTAGCAGTGAAGCCACTCCTTAGCAACCAAACGGAGAACCCTAGCAACCATTTAGCCAGACCTATATCTCTGCTTCTGAGTGTCGTAGAGACATGGGGGTTGGCTCTATTGACTCATGCTAGCAAACAGGACTTCCAACATGCTACATATGCTAGCAGTGAATAGCTACATGCTAATAGTGGTTAGCAAAGTGTTAAATTGTGCTAGGAATGCCATAGTAACTACCCAGAAGACCTCAAAACTACCTAGTAACATCATAGCAACGACCCCGGATACCCTAGCAACTGCCTAGCAACCACCCAAAATACCCTAGCAACTGCCTAGCAACATCCTAGGAACCACCCAGGATACCCTAGCAACACCCTAGCAATCACCCAAAATACCCTAGCAACCACCCAGGATACCCTAGCAACCACCTAGCAACACCCTAGCAACCACCCAGGATACCCTATCAACCGCCTAGCAACCACCCCGGTTACCCTAGCAACCACCTAGCAACACCCTAGCAACCACCCCGGTTACCCTAGCAACCACCTAGCAACACCCTAGCAACCACTCTTGTTACCCTAGCAACCGCTTAGCAACACCCTAGCAACCGCCTAGCAACACCCTAGCAACCGCCAAGCAACACCCTAGCAACCGCGTAGCAACCACTCTGGTTACCCTGGCAACCACCTAGCAACACCCTAGCAACCACCCCGGATACCCTAGAAACTGCCTAGCAACACCCTAGCAACCTGTTAATTCTTTTTTCGTAACATACTTCGTAGATAATGTTAAATTGTGCTACCAACATGCAAAATTAAAGGTTCCGGTGCGACGTTCTCAGCCAACTTCTAAAGTTTGTCTCAACGAACTTTATCCTCTCTAGTTCAGTTGGCTGAGAAGCAGCCAACTTACTGTTGTTCGACTTAAACTTATTATTATTAAGTTGGCTGAGAAGCAGCCAACTTACTGAAATGCTAATAAACTTATTATTAAGTTGGCTGAGAAGCAGCCAACTTACTGAAATGCTAATAAACTTATTATTATTATTATTATTCTGAGACTAAAATTTCTATACGCATCTCCTCCTACAGCTTTAATGCTATAGACCCCAAAATCAGAACAGGCCGCAGGCCTGCTATATCTTTTCTAAGGGATCGGGGTACGGTGTCCGCCCCAGGGGCGAAAAAGCAGACGAAAAATCCCATTGACTTAACATTGCGACGAACTTTGACGATTAATAACTCTGAGTGAGGAATTTGTAAAAAGATGAAACTCGCCACATTTGAAGAGGGTGACAGCCTCTGTAAGAACATACCACACAATGGGGTGAAAGTTGTACCCCTGGGGTGCTAGAGCTGCCCAAATTTGCCCCATAGAGATGAATGGGGAAGGCCGTCCCATGAAACAGCATCTACTATGGCAAATTGCATAGGGATTCTGAATTGAACATAGGTCTGCATCACAGCGTCACAGAGACAAGGGGGAGGGCTCGTTTTACTCAGGCGACCAATGAGTGTCCCAGGATCACAGTGAAGCTATTAAGCAACGCCCTAGCAACCATTTAGAGCACCTTAGCAACCCATCTCAAACTGGCAAACTGCCAATCACCAATGTTTTCAACACTTCCTAGCCACGCCCTAGCAACCATTATCGAGCACCTTAGCAACCAAATGCAAAGCTTTTCTGAATGTCGTAGAGGCGTTGTGGTTGGTTTATATCGTTCATACTGACAAGCAGCCTTTGAAGTGACATCAATGGCAGAGGCTTAGCCACTCCTTAGCAACCAAACAAAGTACCCTAGCAACCGTTTAGCCAGACCTATATCTCTGCATCAGAAAGTCGTAGAGAGTTGGGGGTTGGGTCTATTGACTCATGCTAGCAAAATGGACTTTCAACATGCTACACATGCTAGCAGTGAATAGCTACATGCTAATAGTGATTAGCTAAGTGTTAAATTGTGCTAAGAATGACATAGAAACTACCCATAACACCTCACAACTACCTAGTAACATCCTAGCAACAACTCTGGATACCCTAGCAACTGCCTAGCAACCACCTAGCAACACCCTAGTGACCACCACGGTTACCCTAGCAACCGCCTATCAACACCCTAACGACCACCCAGGATACCCTAGCAACTGATTAGCAACGCCCTAGCAACCACTCTGGTCACCCTAGCAACTGCCTAGCAACCACTCTGGTTACCCTAGCAACTTGAAAAAATCCTGAAAAAAGTCTTGCAGGTCTACAATCGATTTTTTTTACTTTAATTAGTAAGTTTAATCCCTCTATTTTACATACCAACTATGAAATACTGGCAAACATATCAAAGATTGCAAATATAACTAGAAAATGCTGCTTCTGTGTTTGGGCCATTCACTGACCAACTGAATCATCAGTAATCTCCAAATAAATCTTGTTAGCGACATGTTTTAAAGTTTAAACTCTCAAAGCTGTTACAACTAATTTAAACTTTCAGGCTAGGCTTTCTCAAGCCAAGTGAAGTTTATAAAATAAACTTCCTCTATCTAGTAATTATTTTTTATCTTACCTAAAATTCTCAAAGAATCTCCTCCTAGAGCTTTAAAGCTACAACCACAAAACTGTGCTCAGACTTCAGACCTGTTATGACTTGAGTTGCTATATCTTTTCAGACTGATCAGACTTATGATTTTTGATAAAATTTAAGATTAAAATCATAAAAAGTTCCATAGACTTTACATTGAACTAAAATTCACCAATCAGAGGGCTTAGATTACTGAGCCCGCCTTAAGGCTTCAAACTAATCAGAGCTCTAGAAGGAGCATCCATCACTGAAGATTGAACGAATCAGAGCGCTGTTAGTCTCTGCCAGAAACTGATAGAGCCGCCATTACTGCTGGAGAGAGAGATCATAATCTCCTAAAATAGATTTATGTGAGAGAGTTTATGATAAAACGGAAATTGTTTCCGATTATCAAGTAACCGCTGCAGAGTATTTGCTGAAAGTTTTATGTACTTATATGGCCGAAATCTGACTCTCATTCGTGTTTACTCGGTAAAGGCTTTTTCCACACTGAGTAGATTACTATGGGAAAGGCAACTCTCAATGAAGTTCAAACGCGCGTCCTCGCGTCAGAGCGCCAAACCATCAAAGCGCCTAAGTTTATTTATAACTTATGCCTGAGTAAATATTACATAGCGTTGATTCCTTTGTCTGCTATAATTGCCGTGTTGAACTGAAGTCTGACGTGGCAGATCGATTCAATCTGAAAACTGCTTGAGATTAGAAAAAACTGCATTACTTTCCCCATTGTACTTGGCAGGAATGATTTAAAAAAAAATACTAATATTTAAGTTATTTTATTTCACAGGAAGAAACACTTTATATATACATATATCTCCTTCAGACCAGAATTAGGTTCCAGGTTTCTGAAAAATAAAAATAAAAATATCCCATTAAATTAGGCATCTATTAATGAGTAAGAAATAAAATTCATAACTCCTTCATAGCTATTTTTGTCGTCCATTGCAGTGGATATTTGGTCTAAACAGCTGTGAATATCAAACTAATATAAACCAATATATAAAAAAAATAAACATAAAAAAAATCCCAAGGTCAAGAACTTGAACAATATAACATTTCAACTTTAATTTTGAGGTTTTTATTTTACAAATTGCACATTTAATAAAATAAACCTCTAATAGAAAATGCATTAGAGAGTCAGTGCAGTCACTTTACACACACACACATTTCCTGTGTGTATCTTTCAAGGTATTCCCCAGTGGCACAGAGCAGTAGTGCACTTTGCACTAATCACATTAAATAAATAATTGTATATTCTGCATATGACATTTTCTCAAATTTATTATTACTGTGATAACTGTATTATTTATCTCATATGAGAACATTACATATTTGCGTCTTGACACAATAATAGTCAATTCTGTCAATATTTGCGCTGTTGGCCACTTTTGGATAGAGTGTCCACCCCATCTTGTGGTGACATCACAACATTACACCCCTGTCATTATGAAAAAAATATTTTCATTATATAACAGTATATATATATATATATATATATATATATATATATACACACACATTTCAGTAAAAACTTTTAGATCTGAAACCCCAGATCCTGAAAGAAAATTGACCCAGGTAAAAAATCTATTCAAGGTATTCCCATGAATAAAATATTCAAATTATATGAACGAAACAAGTGTATTTATGTACAATACTGGGATTAAAATTTGACATTTTAGAATGAGATTTGAATTTTGACTAATTATTACCCTACTGGCCATAACAGCAAATAGCATTATGATACCACATGAGGACATCTGTACAATACCTGTACACATTTTTTGGGGGGGTATTTTATTTATTAGGTCCTACATATCTCAAATAGCAAACTTGGCAAACTTGTGGGACTCAAGAGGATATATAATAAATTTCAATCAGCATGTGCATTGAGTAGCAGTCATTGGAACCCAAATGTCCATTGCAATGGACATGCATTTTTGAAAAAATCCTGAAAAAAGACTTGCAGGTCTACAATCGATTATTATTATTATTTTTTTTTTTTTTTTACTTTAATCGGTAAGTTAAATCTCTCTATTTTACATACCAACTATGAAATACTGGCAAACATATCAAAGATTGCAAATTTAACTGTAGAAAATGCTGCTTACTTCTGTGTGTGGGAAACAACGCCACTCACTGACCAACTGAATCATCAGTAATCTCCAAATAAATCTTGTTGGCGACATGTTTTAAAGTTTAAACTCTCAAAACTTTTCAAGCTTGAAGCTTTTACAACTAATTTAAACTTTCAGGCTAGGCTTTCTCAAGCCAACTTAAGTTTATTTCATAAACTTCCTCTATCTAGTTGTATCTAATGTTCTTCCATTGTCTGAAAAGACATCTTGTGGTTCAAGTGTGTTAATTCAAGGTATTGGAATGGATGTTATAAAAGTGCCACTACATCGTGTACATTTACAATGTGAATTGCTTACAGGATTTGTTAAGGTTGGAGTACGATAATAATAAAACATAATCTGTCAGTACATCTAGGAGTGACGAAGACCTATGACCGTATTTTGAAACATTTCTTTTGGCCTGGTCTGAAGAAAGATGTGAGTCAGTATTACCGTACTTGTCATGTGTGTCAGATAACAGGAAAACCCAATCAAAAGATTCCACCTGCTCCATTAATTCCGATTCCGGTCATTGGTGAGCCTTTCGAGCATGTCATGTTGGAATGTGTTTGTCCTCTGCCGAAAACAAAATCAGGAAATCAGTTCTTGTTAACGATTATGTGTGTTGCCACCCGATTTGCATAAGCAATTCCGTTGAGAAAAATTACTTCTGTTGTGATAGTGAAGTCACTGATAAAATTCTTTTCCACATTTGGACTACCGAAAATTGTACAAACCGATCAAGGAACAAACTTTCTCTCTAGATTGTTTAAACAGGTGTTAAAAACTCTAGGGATATCGCACCGAATTTCTAGTGCGTACCATCCTGAAAGTCAGGGGGCAATTGAGCGTTTTCACCAAACGTTGAAATCAATGCTGCGCAAATATTGCTTGAGTTCTGGTAACGAATGGGACGAAGGCGTTCCGTTAGTTTTATTTGGCATTCGTGAAACTGTTCAAGAATCCCTTGGTTCTAGTGTTTGGACATACAGTTCGTGGTCCACTTAAAGTGTTGAAAGAAGAGATTCTGAGTGAGCATGTGTCATCTAAGGAAAACATTCTGGATTATGTTTGCAAATTTAAGGAGCGCCTGCATAACGCATGCAAGTTTGCAACTGAGTCTCTGGCTGTAGCTCAAAAGGGCATGAAAAAGCTTTTTGACAGAAAGTCTGTTAGTCGCGAAATTAAACCTGGAGATAAAGTCCTGGTACTTTTACTGATTCCTGGTTCTGCTTTGTCCGCTCGCTTTGTGGGTCCATATATGGTGTCGAAAAAATTGAGCGAGACAAATTATGTATTACACACTCCTGATCGCAAACGGAACTTTCGAGTCTGTCATGTCAACATGTTAAAGTTGTATTGTTCCAGAGACTCAGTGGAGAAAACAACAGAGAACATAGAATCTGCTGCTATACCTGCTGCCGTTGTTTCAACTTCCTCTGATGGGAATGTTGAAGTGTTATCGCAAGTTGTTGCGGAGTCACCGGCTGAAGATGATGTTTCTTTTCACAATGCTCAGGTGTGTGCAAGATGTTCTAACTCCGAAGTTTTGGAAACATTGTTCACATTTTTAATTAATTTATCTGAAACCCAGAAGCAGGATATTATCAATTTGATTGGTGATTTTCCTGTGTTGTTTGGTGATGTACCTTCTAAAACGAATGTATTACACCATGACATTCAGATTACTTGTGATTTTCCAATTAAGCAACATCAGAAATCAGAAATCAGAAATCAGAAAGAGCTTTTTTGCCAAGTGTGCTTGCACACACAAGGAATTTGTCTTGGTGTTGAAGCTTCCAGTGCACATATACAACACAACATGAGTTTACATAGCAAATAACAATAACAATACATAACATACACAGTACATGTGGTCACATGCTGGGATTTTTTGTATGGAGTGGGAGAGGGAATAGGTAAGGACAGAATGTCAGCCATAACATCCGTCTGCATTGTTTTTCTTTCCCTGCGCTCTGCCCAGCATTTAATCTCTTATTAATTCAACTGTTCAAGAGTGAAATAGCCTGTGGAAAGAAACTGTTCCTGTGCCGAGATGTTCTAGTGGCCAGTGATCGGAGTCGCCGTCCTGACGGTAACAGTTCAAACAGGGTGTTTCCAGGGTGAGCAAAGTCTGTGATGATTTTACCTGCTCTCTTTTTCACTCTGGAAGAGTACAGGTCCTGGAGGGCTGGCAGGGAAGCACCAATAATCCTCTCTGCAGTCCGGATTGTGCGATGTAGTCTCCCAATGTCAGATTTGGTAGCTGAACCAAACCAGACAGTGATGGAGGTGCACAAAACAGACTCAATGACGGCCGAGTAGAACTGTATCAGCAGCTCCTTTGGGAGGTTGAGGAAGTACAGGAAGTACAGTCTCTGGTGGGCCTTTTTTACAATGGAGTCAATGTGATTGTTCCACTTCAGGTCCTGAGAGATGGTGGTGCCCAGGAACCTGAATGACTCCACTGCTGCCACTGTGCTGTTCATGATGGTGAGTGGAAGTAGAGCAGGGCTGTTCCTCCTGAAGTCCACTATCATCTCCACCGTTTTGAGCTTGTTGAGTTCAAGGTTGTTATAACTGCACCAGACAGCCAGTTGTTCAACCTCCAGTCTGTAGGCAGACTCGTCACCGTTTCGGATGAGGCCGATGACGGTGGTGTCGTCTGCAAATTTCAGGAGTTTCACAGAAGGGTCTTTAGAAGTGCAGTCATTGGTGTACAGGGAGAAGAGCAGTGGAGAGAGAACACACCCCTGGGAGGCGCCAATGCTGGTAGTGAGAGACCTGGATGTGAGTTTCCCCAGTCTCACTCGCTGTTGCCGGTCTGTCAGGAAGCTGGTGATCCACTGACAGATTGAGGATGGCAAGGAGAGCTGGGTCAGTTTAGCTGTAAGAAGATCAGGCATGATGGTGTTGAAGGCCGAGCTGAAGTCCACAAATAAGATCCTTGCATAAGTCCCAGGTCTGTCGAGATGTTGCAGGATATAATGCAGTCCCATGTTGACTGCATCATCCACAGACCTGTTTGCTCTGTAGGCAAATTGGAGAGGATCCAGCAAGGGTCCAGTGATGTCCTTCAGGTGGACCAGAACCAGTCTCTCAAATGACTTCATGACCACAGATGTGAGAGCGACAGGTCTGTAGTCATTAAGTCCAGTGATTTTGGGTTTTTTGGGGACAGGAATGATGGTGGAGCGTTTGAAGCAACGGGGAACTTCACACTGCTCCAATGATCTATTGAAGATCCGCGTGAAGACTGGAGCCAGTTGGTCAGCACAGGCTTTCAAGCAAGCAGATGAGATGCCGTCTGGGCCTGAAGCTTTCCTTATCTTCTGTCTTTTGAAGATTTTGGATACCTGCTCCACACAGACCTTAAGCTCTGGTTGGATGGCGGGGGGGGTGGAGAGGGGGTGCAGGAGGTGTTGGGGGACGTGTGAAGTGCAGATCAGACTGGGTATGAGGTGTGATATTGGGTTTCTCAAACCTGCAGTAAAAAGTATTTAACTCATCCGCCAGATGTTGGTTCTCAGCAGGTCGGTGGGTTGGTGGCTTGTAATTGGTGATATTCTTCAGGCCTGACCAGACAGCAGCAGAGTTGTTGGAAGAGAACTGGTTTCTCAGCTTTTCACCATAACTTCTTTTAGCAGCTCTTATCTCCTTTGTCAGTCTGTTCCTGGTCTGTTTGTACAAAACACCATCCCTACTTCTGTAAGCGTCCTCTTTGTTGTGACGAAGCTGTTTGAGTTTCCCAGTAAACCATGGTTTATCATTAGGAAATGATAAGAATGTCCTTGTAGGAATGTGTGTATCCTCACAGAAACTGATGTATGATGTTACAATATCCGTTATCTCATCCAGATTAGTGCTGGCAGTTCCAAAAACATTCCATTCCGTACAATCAAAACAGGCTTTGAGATTCTCCTCTGCTTCATTAGTCCATCTTTTCACAGTCTTTTTTGCAGGTTTAGTTGATTTCAGTTTCTGCCTGTAGGATGGTATAAGATAAACCACACAGTGATCAGAAAGCCCCAAAGCTGCCCGTGGGACGGAGTGATATGCATTCTTTATTGTGGTGTAGCAGTGGTCAAGAATATTATTGTCTCTGGTGGGACATGTAATGTGCTGTCTGTATTTTGGCAGTTCACGGGAGAGATTTGCTTTGTTAAAATCCCCCAGAATGATTAAAAGAGAGTCTGGATACTTCCGTTCAGTCTCAGCTATTTGTTCAGCCAGCTGTTGTAATGCCGTGCTGACACACGCGTCTGGAGGAATGTAAACATTCACGAGAATAAACGAGGAAAACTCACGCGGTGAATAGAAAGGTTTACAGTTTATGAAGTGAGTCTCTATGTTAGGAGAGCATATCTTCTTCAGCGTTGTTATATCTGAACACCAACCTTCGTTGATGTAGAAACACAAACCTCCACCTCTCGTTTTCCCGGTTAGCTCCGTGATGCGATCTGCTCGGAACAGCTGGAAGCCCGGCAGAGATAGTCCATTGTCCGGTGTGTTTATATTTAGCCAGGTCTCAGTGAAGCACAGAGCAGCAGAATTGAAAAAATCCTTATTAATCCGGGTGAGGAAAAGCAGTTCATCCATTTTATTAGGAAGAGAACGGAGATTAGCAAGATGAATACTGGGGAGAGGAGTGCGGAAGCCCCGTGAGCGGAGTTTGACTAGTGCCCCGGCTCATTTCCCACGCCTGCGTCTGGCTCGGTTTAAAGAGACAGTCGCGACTCCAACGAGGATATCGAGTAAAACGTCTGAATAATCAAAAAACGCAGAAATATTGTCTGGAGTGTGATCCCTAATGTCCAGTAGTTCGGTTTTGGTGAAAACAATCGGAAAAGAATGACTAAAAGCAGAGCAAACAAACAAAGACAGGACAATCACTGTAGAGCTCAAAACCGAGGCTGCCATCCGCGGCGCCATCTTGTTCATTCATGCTTATCGAGTTAATAGTGTGAAACGATCAGTGATGAAAACTGAAGTAGAATACTTGCAGAAACATGGATTAGCAGAACCCAGTTTTAGCCCATGGAGTTCTCCGTGTCTTCTGGTTCCAAAACCAGATGGAACATTCCGGTTCTGTACGGATTATCGAAAAGTAAATTCTGTTACCGTTCCGGATAGTTATCCTCTACCTTGAATGGAGGATTGAATTGATAATTTGGGTTCTTTGAAATTTGTAACAAAGCTGGACCTTCTTAAGGGTTACTGGCAAGTTCCCCTTACTCCAGAGGCTACAAAGATATCTGCATTTGTCACTCCTGATAACTTTTTACAATATAAGGGTATGGCGTTTGGGATGCGCAATGCTCCAGCAACATTTCAGCGGCTGGTTAATATTGTGTTATCGGGTGTAGTAAATTGTAATGCTTATCTTGATGATCTGGTGATCTATTCTTCTGACTGGTCTGAGCATGTGTCTCTCTAAAGAACAGTGTTTGAACGTTTAGCCAGTGCATCTTTAACTGTAAATCTGGCAAAAATCCGCTGGCAAAAATCCGTATGGCGGGGTACTATCGGAGTTTTTGCCGAAATTTTTCCACCATTGTACACCCCCTTACTAGTTTGTTGAGTCCTGCCAATGATTTTGTCTGGTCTGACTCTTGCCAGAATGCATTTGAGAGTATTAAGATCTTGTTAAGCAGTGCACCTGTCCTTGCTGCTCCTGATTTCGTACGGTCATTTAAGTTAGTAGACGCGAGTGCATTTGGCACTGGACCATCCTATTTGTTATTTTTCCCGAAAATTTAACAAACATCAGCTCAACCTCTCGACCATAGAGAAGGAAGCCTTAGGTCTTCTTTTAGCTTTGCAATTTTTTGAGGTTTATGTTGGATCGTCTGTGTTACCTGTGACTGTGTATACTGATCACAACCCATTGGTGTTTTTGTCAAGAATGTATAACCATAATCAGAGACTTATGCGTTGGGCATTAATTGTGCAAAACTATAACTTGAACATCAAACACAAAAAAGGGTCTGAAAACGTTGTGGCAGATGCATTGTCTAGAGCGTAATTATAACGCTGAAGATTATTTATTTTGGGATTTTCTTTTGATAGATAGCTTAGTTGATTAAATTCAGTTAGTTGTGTTTTGTTATGTTTATTTCTTTCATTTGGCATATCTCAGTTTTCCCACCTGTTGAGTGATTTATGTCATTTTCAATTTATGTATTCTTTGTTATCTTTTGTATATATTGTAAATATTCTTTTTGGGCACTTTATTAATTTATACACTGGGAAATAAACGGTAATAGTTATCTTTGTCTTTTGGTTCGTTCCTTATATGTGGTATACCTATATTAATTTAATACATAGATGTTAACTGTGTGTAGTGTTACGTTTCCGGTTTAATATCTAAAGGGACGTAACAGTGTTCAAATGATTTCAGGAGCCTTGTCAGGGCTCTGCCATAGTATCCATTGAGGAAGTGGCATATCCTGAGCGTATTTGGGCCAACAGGTGTTGAATATTCAAATATCGGAGCACATGTGTAACTTGGTGCGAGGTGTGTAAGGTCAAAGGGAGAGATAAGACAATGCGTTCAGCATCATCTACTATCAGATTAATAATAACCTCTATGTGGTCATTTTAAAAACATCTAGTCGCTTCAGATAATTCACGACCCAAATAGGTGACCTTAGTTAGAATATATTGTAGTTTATGTCATGAGACTTCAAAGAGACCTTCTTTGGCCAGGTGTGGTAGAACCATCAAAGAGGCCTCTCTTTTTCCTGTTAACAAATCATCAGCACATTTTAATACTGTGTAGCCTGTGGGGAGAGTTAACTATTGCAAACACTCACGCACAGCTTTGCAACCTTGAGTGGGGGTGCTATCTGGTGAGCCGCGGGACCATCATTTCCTTGGCTCTATTTTTCATCAGCAATTCTTTTCCTACATTCTTATATCCAATGACCAGTCTTGCCACAATAATGACACTTCCCTGGCTTTCTAACTCCCTGTTTCCTTCTCTGGTACATGCGGGCTCCTTCCGGACCCTTCCTGCAATAGACAAACATGTACAGAATAAAGCATCACATGCTTCACCTCTTTCTAATGTTCTAAGCTTTTCTCCCGCAGCTTTCACTCTGAGTGTGTTACGATCACTCCATTGGAACTTAAGCACCTGCTGCACCTCTGGCTTGCAGTTGTACTTGAGCCAAATCTCTGTTGGCCTGTTTCAGGGACAGAAGATATTTGATTAGCATATTGACATAGCATGTCTAAGGCCTCGGTATTATCTTTCCAGAAGAGGATAGTTACAACCCGCTTCCGGATCCTCCTAGTCACCATACCCATCATCCATCTCTTCTTCACTTTCACATTTTTCACTATCTGAGTGCAAAACATTTACTTCTTTAATACAAATTCTTCCTCGTTGTATCTATCCCACAATTTTACTTGTAAATTGAACTTATAATCAGCCCCAACCAATTGACCATGACAAGATAAGCAGATCAATATGTCAACAAAAGCTATTTGGTTTTGTCAGTTGAAGGCAAAAAATCAATAATGTATTTTTAGCGCAGATGGAGTTTTTCTCACCCATACACAAGCAACATTAGAGGAGTTTTCCCTTCTGTAAAAAAAAAAAAAATTTCAGCGCGGTTAGGGTTTGAGGAACATACGGTGGTGGAAAAACTTTCCCTGTTTTCGCTGTTTCCTAAATCACTAAGCAGTGGAGAGATCAGAGGGAAAAAACAGGTGATTTGCAACATTTATCTTTAAGCGGTTTCAGAATGCTTTTGGGTTTGTAAATTTCTTTTTTATCATCCCATACAGTTTTCAATTGATACCATAGCATTGTTTCATACACAATTTCACATAGCATTGTTTTATATACGAATAATCCCAATTGGGATCTCCCTCATAAATCATCCGATATGCAGAAGAGAAAAAAAAACCTGGATCCAAAGTCCATATTCTAGGATACATATGAATTTTCCAGAACTCTAAGTTCATCCTATATAATACCTGAATATACATTTATTCATCCAGTCCCCATGAGTTTCGTTGATCTCAGGCTTAGGGTTAGTTAGGGTTAGTTTAGTTAGTTAGTCAGTCAGTTAAGTAGTCAGTCAGTTCCCCCTATTCTGGTGATCAGTATATTGACAAGACAGAGAGAAATATATACACGTAGGCCTACGTATGTTCTTTTTTTTTCCTTCTCTAGCTTATACGGAATCATCCGTCTTCCCAGCTGGGGGAACCACTACTCAAATTTTGAGTTTTCTCCTAACTCAGACTTTACACCGAGATTTTTTCCCCATCCACTTTGAACTGTACTCTCTCCTGTACTCGGACTTAAAATTTAGACTGAGATTTTCTCCCCGTCCACTTTGAACTGGACTCTCTCCTGTACTCAGACCTAAAATTTAAACTGAGATTTTTTCCCCGTTCAGACTTTAAGCTGAACTCTCGGAGACCTCTCACAGGATCTCCCCATTAATAATACTAACAATCAAATCAACACTCGTTCAGTAATACAGCGAGCCAGGT
Organism: Rhodeus uyekii; assembly: GCA_037043235.1. Taxonomy (NCBI): domain Eukaryota; kingdom Metazoa; phylum Chordata; class Actinopteri; order Cypriniformes; family Acheilognathidae; genus Rhodeus; species Rhodeus uyekii. The sequence continues at coordinate 335,651 of JAWRVZ010000318.1, forward strand.
AATCAACAAAATTTTGTCTTACCTGTCAAGCTGTATCACGTCGGGTCACCAAAACTGTAAGGATTGTTAGATTATAGTTTCTCTGCTGTTCCTGAAGATATATTTTAACCACCAAAATGTGTAAAAGAGCGCTCTTGAAGCAAGACCAGACACAATGATATACATGAAAACAGGGTTGATTTATTCTGGCATTGCTTATCATCTTACAAAAATACACAAGCTTATATAGGGTTTTCTTCTGTCCTCCCACCAGCGGGTCCAAGGTTATTTCGTGCTGACATCACTTTAGGCCACGTTTCGGCAAACAATATTCTCACGTAATATTCTCATAGGTCAAGTTGACTTGATATGAATCGTATCAAAAGCATAGGAGATGTCTAGAGAACAAGAACATGAGGACATGTCAGAACGTCTTGTGATCAAAATACAAGGCTACAAAATACATCTGTTTACAGAAATACTGAGTGTCATCACAAACAAAGGGTAAAACATTAACCATGTGAACGGTCACAATGTCCTGCACAAAATATCCAGAGTTAATACGTGTCAATGCTTGTGAGATATAATATGGATATATAGAGAATCCTTCACACATACATACAAATGAAAAAGTTATGCAAGGTTAAACATTGAAAGCAATCTTTGACTTTTTGAAGATTTTTTTTGTTTTTTATGCCCATCAAAGATAAAATATAAGATTTATAGTCTATCAGAAAAATTGACAATAGCGGGATCTTACCCAAAAATTTAGATTTGTGAATGAAATTTTTTCCAAGTACAAGAACAAATTGACAATATATTGGATGGGAAGATTTGAGTTGTGATAAATGAAAATAATATTAAAGGTGTTAATACAGATTCTTACATTTGTTTTTTCTGAGAGATAGTTACATAGCTCGTTCCAAAAAGCTTTAACACAAATACATTCACAAAACACATGTAAAATTGTCTCTTCTGCATCACAGAAAGTGCACTTATTTGTAATATTCTGAATATACTTATTCAGTAGACTATTACAGGGGTATCATCTATGTAAGATTTTAAATGTGATTCCTTTTATCTTATTTGTTAAAAGATATTTTTGTGGAACAGACCAAACCAGAGTCCAGTCAACATTGTATAATGTCATCCATTTGAAGGATGAAGCTGGAATGAATTTCCTATTAATAAGATTGTGAACAAAGCGGTTATTAAATTTGTCATCAGTAATCTGAATCCCTTCAATAGATAGTTCCCACAAGCCTCGACAGGTGCCCGTGACGCCATCTTGATAGGCAGTAAGCGCGCAGTTTAAAGCAGCTGCTGGTAACGCTAAAGGAAATCGTTCTGCGGACAAAAGACTAAACATTTTTTCATTAAAAGGAAAATGGAATCCAAACCATCACTAAAGGAGAAATACAGGGATGGATTAGATGTGGGGAGGATGTGTGACTACTTGATCCGTACCGGAAAAACACGATTGGTACCGTGCATGCGTGAAAACGCGTCTACTTCCTGTCTGAGCTGTGTGAAACAATTTACGGCAGATGTTACTGACCAAATGCTTAAAATGGAGATTAAAATGTGCATAGATGTGATTTTTAAAATCTAAAAACAACAAAGCCAGAAAAGATAGATTCAACTTATATCAGTTCAGTTAAATGTCTGCATTAAAGAAACACACAAAATAAAGTTATTTATTTATTCAATTTTATTTACTCATACATTAATAAATTCCTTCCTTCACTCACTCACTCGCTGATTGAGTAACATGACATTCACTTTCAGGCCTTGTTCATCAGCACAGTATGACTAAAACGTTTCCATGTCCTCTTGACACTGAATTCTTGCATTCCATCACAAAACGTATAAAAATCCATAGTCCCTCACCACCAAATGTTTTCACTACAAAGCGCGCACATGCGCAGTACAAATCGTGACAAGGGCGAAGCTGTTGTAAAATAAGAGAAAGTGGTCATAGAATTGCGCATGCACAGAATAAAATTTGCGTTTTCGCACATGCGCAGTACCAATCGTGTTTCCGGTACGGATCAAGTAGTTACAGGGGGATGCGGTGCGACACTCATGCGGCGCGACACTCCTTTCTTCCGTGGGCGGAGCGATAGCGGACCGAGTGCGGATAGCGGGACCGCTGCTACAAGTTACGTGCAGGGGGATGAAAGAGCCGCAGCACAGGGGTGAAAGAGCCGCGTTGTCGACCCCTGTACTAGTGACAGGCCGAGTAAGTAAACCAGTGTTAATATTAGGGATGTGTTTTTCGACTAAAATGTTAATCGTTTAAACGAAAAAATTTTAACCGACTAGTCTAAAAGTAATGCCGTTAGAAATAAGGTCACGTTTCTGCGGCGCGCTTTACCTTCTGCAGCTGTATGTAGCGAGAGGCGTGTGTGTCGGTTTCCATGGTGAAACCCGTGACAATGAGTTCAATAAACAGGTAAAGAATAAAAAAGTATATATCTATATATTTATTTAAACTGAACGTTATCACAGTGGCGGACAGTTGTAGTAAATGACGCGATGATTTGGCTGTTTCGGCTCGTCTCTCCAAACATTTCCGTGTCTGTCCAGTGGAACAGTTTATAAAACACTTTTCTGTCTCCTCATACTTTAAAATACTCCCACACCTCGCTCGTCTTTCAGTGATCATTATTAAACCGGCCGTGACTGATATAAACAAAACGCATGGGAGATCTGCGGTAAAGATTTAGTTTCTGCTTGTTGTTTCCATGGCGACACGTCATGCTTGTCACGCAGTTCAGAGAATCGGCTTTACAACACGTAAATTCAGTCACTTCTCTCAAAATGCATGACAGTAAGTGTCCGGTGAAGCAGGAGAAGAATATGAAGTTTATAGTAACCTATGCAATGTGTATCTGATATGAATAAAACACCTTGTCAGTTTATAATGAACTAACTTGAGACAATCACACCAGGCTTCTGTTTACTTCTGACACCATGATTTAATTAATCTAAGATGAGACAAAAATCCTTTCCCTAACAGGGATTTGAACCGGAGCTACGCTGATCCATGAGCTACGTCCCTGATCCATGATTAGTACAGCCTTTCACCCAACAAGAAACTACCAGTATGAACGCTGCTTCTGACTATCGAGATGGCTATGGCTATCGGACGGCTGTAAAGTGCCCGTATGTGTGACGTCATGTGGGAACTATGTATTGAAATAGAAATGTTATTGAACAAAATAGGACTACTGGTTTGCACTCCTTTCAAAAGAGTTTTTATACCACTAGGAATGGCACTTAAAACAATATTATATTCATTTAACGAGGCTCCAAAACCAAATTTTCTTGAAAAGTCTGAGAAGGAATAAAATTGACCATTTTCATCCATTAACTGATTAACAATGTATATGTCATTAGAATACAATCTCTCAAAAAATAATGATTTGTTTCTATAAATAATATTAAAATTGTTCCAAATAAAACATCGGTGAGGTGAAAAATTGTGCTTGTAAACCAACATCCACGATAATAAAGCCTGTTGGTGAAATTTTGCTAATTTAATGGGTAATTTACCAAGTGAGAAGGGGCACTGTAAGAAAAGTTCGATACCTTCAACTTTCTTAAAAACAAAATTAGGAAATATGTTCCATTTCGAGTCTGTTCCCTGTCGAAACGTCGAAACGCATATGGGAACACCTTAGCGTGATTGTCTCTTGAAGCGCAATTGAAACCAGGTGTGCGAGTGCACGTAGCCGAGGGTGACGTCATGAGCCAGGAGCATATCAGCATGCGGCACACTAGCAGCTGCAGCTTTAGTCGCTCGAAGCTAACGTGTGTTTGAGTTGCTCTGCTGGCTGTAAGTCGATTGATTTCCACTTACCTTTATTTCAAATGGCGGATACACAGTCCTTCAAGCGTTGTGTCCCTCCTTGCCCGCATTTTAAGGATACACACGCTCTCTGTGTTTATTGTTTGGGCGAGGAACACGCACGCTCAGCGCTCGAGGGCTCTGAGTGTGCAGAGTGTTTGCAGCTGCCGCTGCGCACTCTCTGCTCACGCTTGGCTGTCTTTGAGGAGGCAGCTCAAGCACGCGGTCCTCGTGGGTCCGGTCCCGCTGTAGCTGAGGCTCAGCGGCAGCTGCACTCGTGGGGATCGCAGCTAGACTTAGCACCGGGGATGGAGACGGGCGATGCCTTTTCTCCTCCTTTACCTGCTGAGTCCGCTCTCACTCAGGACTCGGAAGCGCACCATGCGGTGATTACTTCTGACCTGGGTGATGACGCATTGCTCAACCTCTCCAGTTCTGAGGAGCTGGAGGTGGATGTAGTCAGTGTAGATGTGGAGGAAGCCGAGCCGCCATCAGCTTCACCCGCATTCGAGGAGCTGCTCGAGGTGGTTACTCGGGCAATGGCAAGGCTTGCTCGTCCTAAGAGTTGGCTGGACGAGCGTTACCTGCCCGCCCGGGTACAGCCTCAGCGCCGGGGTTTGCCGTTTTTCCCAGACCTCCACACTGAGGTGCCGCCAAGGTCATGGAAGCGGCCCGCCTCCCACAGTGTTCATAGCAGCGTTTCCGCTAACTATGCTACCCTGGTGGGAGCCAAAGAGCGCGGATACGGAGCGATGCCTAAGGTGGAGGAGGCGCTGGCTAACTACCTTGCCCCCCACTCATTGCCGCCCCTAAAAACCCCGACGCTGCCCACCAAACCCCTCCGGGTTACATCCACAATGGTGGGCAGAGCATACTGGTCAGGCTGCAGCGTGTTTACACACCTTATCCCTGCTGCAAGCCTACCAGGCGGAGCTGCTCTCGGACCTCGACGAGGGCGGAGGAATTTGCCCTGAGGCAGTAGCCGAGCTGCGCAGGGCCACCGATCTCTCTCTGCGGGCTGCCAGAGAAACGGCCAGTTCAATCGGCCGCTCTATGGCAGCCCTGGTGGCCACAGAAAGGCATCTGTGGCTTAACCTCACAACCCTCAGAGAGAAGGATAAAAACATCCTGATTGACGCTCCTGTTACGCCTCCTGGTCTCTTCGGCGCTGCCATCAAAATGGCTGTCGAGAGATTTCAGGAGGGTGCCAAACAAGAGGTAGCGTTCAGGAAGATCCTCCCCTGCTGGGTCTGCGAGCCAGCCGCAGCCCAGCAGCAGCTCCTCCCACCACGCTGCTCAGCGGCAGAGCCTGGCCTCACGCCAACCTCCCCAGTTGGGTGGTGGCGCAGGTCGCCGCTGGCGCAGGTCGCCGCTCTCAGCCGCAGCCTTCTGGCAGGAGGACAGATCTGAGGACTGTCGCCTCGCTGCACGGGTCCTCCTCGAGGGGTGGACCAGTGCACATCAACCACGTTGGATGGCTCGTGGTCCCGAGGGACTCGGGCAATGCTCAGCGCGGGCAGTCTCGTCCAGTCGCGCTCCTTTCGGGCCGCGCTGGGCAGGTTGCCCCCTCCGAGGAGGGTCCTAGAGCATCCGCCCCGGCGGCTCTCTGGTTTCGGCCGGGGCCCCGGGGTGGCAAAATATTTATGTCCAGAGGTCGGCCTCGAGAGGCTGATACCCCTAGTAGATTTCCTGGCGGCGTGGCAGCGCCTCCCAGGTATTTCTCGGTGGGTTCTGCGTACCGTGTCAGAAGGATACGCTATTCAGTTCCTGGCTCGTCCACCCGGCTTTGCGGGCGTCTTGCCAACAGTGGTGAACCCCGAGCAGGCTCTGGTCATGGAACGAGAAGTCGACTCACTGCTGAGGAAAGAGGCCATAGAGTATGTACCTCTCTCAGCCAGAGAATCTGGTTTCTACAGCCGGTTTTCATAGTTCCCAAAAAGGATGGAGGCCTACGCCCTATTTTAGATCTTCGTACTCTGAACGATTCCGTCAGGCGACTGAAATTCAGAATGTTAACTCTGAAACAGATCGTAGGACAAATCAGGTTCGAGGACTGGTTTGTCTCATTAGATCTCAAGGACGCATATTTCCACGTCTCCATCCTTCCCCAGCATCGGAAGTTCCTCAGATTCGCCTTCGGGGGGAGAGCTTATCAGTATCGGGTTCTTCTGTTTGGCCTAGCTCTGTCTCCACGCACTTTCACCAAATGCGTGGATGCAGCTCTAACTCCGCTCTGATCACGAGGGAACCGGATCTTGAATTACATTGACGACTGGCTCATTCTGGCCCAGTCTCGAGAATTAGCGGTTCAACATCGAGATGTTGTTCTCACACACATGAAGGAGCTCGGTGCTGAGAGGCCGAGGCAGAGCACTACTTTCCTAGGCGTTGTATGGGATTCTGTATCAATGTCAGCGCGGCTCTCCCCCGTGCGCATTACCTCAATCCTATCTTCAGTCAACGACATAAAGCTAGACCAGCTGGTCACTGTCAGACACTTCCAGAGACTTCTGGGTCTCATGGCGGCAGCCTCTTGCGTGATACCGCTAGGTCTGCTCCACATGAGACGTCTGCAGTGGTGGCTCAAGACCAAGGGTTTTTCCCCGAGGCTGCCTGCGAGCCTTGAATCAGTGGAAGAAGCCCTGGTTTCTTGCCCAAGGACCAGTACTGGGACCAATCTGTCACCGCGTGATGCTGTCGACAGACGCCTCCCACTCGGGTTGGGGGGGCGGTCTTGAGAGACCGCTCAGCCCAAGGTCTCTGGGACGAGGTCTGCCTATCCCTGCACATCAATGCATTGGAGATGTTAGCAGTTTGGAAGGCACTTCAGGCCTTTCTCCCAGACCTCTGGGGCCACCATGTGTTAGTCCAGTCAGACAACATGGCGGTGGTTTCCTATATAAACCATCAGGGGGGTCTCCGCTCTCTCCGGCTCTGCAAGCTGGCCGCGCGGATCCTCCTCTGGGCCCGGAACAAACTTTGCTCCCTTTGGGCTGTTTATATTCCGGGATCCCAGAACACGGGAGCAGACTTCCTGTCGAGGCAGGGGCCGAGGCCCGGGGAATGGATGCTTCACACCGAGGTGGTGGAGAAAATATGGGAGAGATTTGGTCGGGCTCAAGTGGACCTCTTTGCGTCCCACGTGGCGACTCACTGCCCTCTGTGGTACTCCCTCTTTCCCCCAGCCCCTCTGGGGCTGGACGCGATGCAACAGGAGTGGCCGAGGCTACCCCTGTACGCATTTCCCCCGGTAGCTCTGCTCTCAGGGGTTCCAGAGAAAGTTCGCCAGGACAGGGTCCATATCACCCTAGTTGCCCCGCGGTGGCCGGGCAGGGTGTGGTTTTTGGACTTAGTATCCCTCCTAGACAGCGCTCCTTGGAGGATTCCCGTCAGAGTGGACCTTCTGACTCAGGCTCAGGGCAGGATCCTTCATCCTCGCCCAGAACTATGGAACCTGTGGGTCTGGCCTCTAAGGGGGCCAGACTCATAGACTCAGGTCTCTCGACTGAGGTCGTTGAGACCATTCTCCACTCTAGAGCCCCGTCCACGAGGAAACTCTACTCTCAGAAGTGGTCTATCTTCACTTCCTGGTGCAGGAACAAGCATGTAGACCCTGTGACCTGCCATGTCGGTATCGTCCTGGAGTCCCTACAACACAAATTCGCTGTCGGGCTGTCCCCCTCCATGCTTAAGGTGTACGTGGCTGCCATTGCTACCTCTTTGGGTCGGGACCCCCTAGTAGCTCGTTTCCTCCGTGGCACCTTACGGCTGAGGCCTGTGGTACGCTCATGGGATCCACCCTGGGACTTATCCTTGGTTCTCCAAGCCTTGTCCCAGGAACCCTTCGAGCCACTCGAGGACATCTCGGAAAAGTTCCTTACTCTTAAGACGGTGTTCCTCTTGGCCATCTCTTCCTTTAAGAGGGTTGGCGACCTTCAGGCCCTGTCAGTGGCCCCCTCCTGTTTGGAGTTTGCTCCTGGTCTGGCGAAAGCCTTTCTCTCTCCCAGACCAGGGTACGTTCCGAAGGTTCTGTCGAGCCCAGCTCGTCACATTGTACTACAGGCCTTATGTCCTCCCCCCTATGATGATCATGACCAAGAGTCCAAGAGCAAGGTCTGTCCAGTGCGAGCACTGGACCCCTACGTCCGCAGAGCGGTTTCATGGCGTAGGTCGGACCAACTTTATGTATGCTTCGGAGCTTCCAAGGGAGCTCCAGCATCTAAACCTACTCTAAGCAGGTGGATAGTCGAGGCTATCTCACTGGCCTATGAAGCAGTGTCCACTGCATGTCCGCGCCCATTCTACTCGGAGCATGGCTACCTCTAAAGCTTTCTGCGCAGGGGCTTCCGTTGCCGATATTTGTGATGCGGCTGGCTGGTCCTCACCGCATACCTTTATTAGGTTCTACCAGTTAGACCTTAACCCCGCTTTGGGAACTTTTGCCCTTTCGTAGTGAGCTACGTTAGCTTGGCGTACTCCGTTCGCCGAGGCGGCGTGGGTATTCTCGTTCCCATATGCGTTCCGACGCAGTGTTGTGTTCCCTTGACAGGGAACGTCTCAGGTTACTTACGTAACCCTAGTTCCCTTAGAGGGAACGAGACACTGCGTCTCGTAGCCTCAGCTCCATCGCACGCCGGCTGTTTTAGACACTGGTCAAGCTGCGGCTGCTAGTGTGCTGCGTGCTGATATGCTTCTGGCTCATGACGTCACCCTCGGCTACGTGCACTCGCACACCTGGTTTCAATTGCGTTTCAAGAGACAATCACGCTAAGGCGTTCCCATATGCATTTCGTGTCTCGTTCCCTCTAAGGGAACTAGGGTTACGTAAGTAATCTGAGACGTTTTCTTAACAAACCTTTTTAACCAATTCACTTTTAGCACATGGTTAAACAGAGTGAAGTCAATAACTCCAAGCCCTCCATCATTTATTTTATTTCTTATAACCTCTTTTTTAGTTTTGTGTGGTTTATTTTTCCATATGAAATTATATAATGATTTATCTAATAAAGAGCAAAATGACTTAGGACACTCCATTACAGAAAAGAGATAAGAAACTCTTGATAGACCCTCTGCCTTTGATAATAAAATTCGACCAGTGAGAGACAAGTCTCTCGCCAACCAAGAATTGAACTTCCTTTCAATTGCGTCTTTAATAGGATTTAGATTTGTTTCTGTTCTAATCATACTTGAATTCAAAGACACTTTTACTCCTAAGTAATTAACTACCTCTTTAAGTTGAATTCCATAGATTGTCATTTTATCTGTACTTTTTAAAGATAATATTTCACACTTTTAAATATTGAGTGAGAGGCCAGAAACCTGAGAAAACTCTTTTATTGTCTCCAATGCTTTAGGAACCTCCTCTTGGTCTTTTAAGAAAATTGTGGTGTCATCTGCGAATTGGGAAATTTCAATTTCTTTACCATGAATTTCAATACCTTTAATCATATTATTCTGTTTAATCAAAACATTTACAATTTGAGTGGCTAACAGAAACAGAAACGGGGAGATAGGGCAACCCTGTCTTATTCCTCTGAAAATAGGAAATTTTGGTGTGGTTCCAGATATAAGTTTAACACAACTGTTAATAAGACGTAATAATCTAGACTACTGCCTGACACTTGATGGCTGTTCTGTCAAGTCTTCGTTGTCAGTTAGAAACCTGGGTGTGCTCTTTGATACCAATCTTTCATTTGAAAGCCATGTTTCTAGCATCTGTAAAACGGCATTCTTCCATCTTAAAAATATATCTAAATTGCGACATATGCTCTCAAAGACAAATGCAGAAAAGTTAGTTCATGCGTTCATGAGTTCAAGGCTAGATTATTGTAATGCTTTACTAGGTGGTTGCCCTGTATCCTTAATAAACAAATTCCAGCTGGTCCAAAATGCAGCAGCTCGAGTTCTTACTAGAACCAGGAAGTATGAGCATATTACCCCAGGTTCTGTCAAACCTGCACTGGCTTCCTATTAATCACCGAATACATTTTAAAATTTTGCTAATGACTTACAAAGCATTAAATGGTTTAGCTCCACAGTACTTGAGCGATCTCTTAACACATAATAGTCCTTCACGTCTATTGCGATCCCAAAATACTGACCAGCTTATAATACCTAGAATATATCTTCAAGATGGCGCCGCGGATGGCAGCCTCGGTTTTTTGCTCTTCAGTGATTGTCTTGTTGTATATGTGCACTGGAAGCTTCAATACCAAGACAAATTCCTTGTGTGTGCAAGCACACTTGGCAATAAAGCTCTTTCTGATTCTGATTCTGATATCAAAGTCAACTGCTGACGGTCAATCTTTTTCCTATCTAGCTCTGGAACAGTCTTCCTAATACAGTTCGGGAAGCAGACACACTCTGTCAGTTTAAATCTAGACTAATAATAATAATAATAATCAGTTACATTTATATAGCGCTTTTCCAGAGCTCAAAGCGCTTGGGAGGGGGGGGGATCTCCTCAACCGCCAGTGTGCAGCATCCACTTGGATGATGCGACGGCAACCTGTGCCAGAACGCTCACCACACACCAGCTAAGGAGAGGAGACAGAGCAATGAAGCCAATTAATGTAGGGGGGTGATTAGGAGGCCATGATGGACCAAGGCCAATGGGCATATTTGGCCAGGGATGCCGGGGTTACACCCTACTCTTGCGAAGGACATCCTGTGATTTTTAATGACCACAGAGAGTCAGGACCTCGAAAACAGACTAAAAACACATCTCTTCAACCTGGCATACACATAACACATTATACATACATTTTGAATCCAAATCATGTAAAATGATTGTTAGGCTGCATAATTTAGGTCAGCCGGAACCGGGAACATTCCCATAGCATCTTATGTACTCGATACATCAGAAGAAGAATGGCATCTACGCTGATATTGTTCTCTGTTTATTCCGAGGTTACCATGTTCAGCCGGATCCGGGCCGTATCCAGATCAGATGAAGGACCTGCACCTGGACACGAGCACAGCAATGCCCTGAAGTGTCTGCGGAGACCGTGACTCTACTAAACCCTCCCCTGTGTAGATCATGAACCCATCTCCAATCGGACCAAATTAGACTTAATATTAGACTTGAATTATCAATATAATAATCAAACTATCAATCAATCAAATCGATCAATAATCATGACTTAACACTTAATATTCATTAATTTAATTAATTTGCCTGCTCTTTTAAGGCTGCTGTTCAGCCAAACAAACTTTGTTTGTAATGTTTTCATGTGACCACTGTAAAGCTGCTTTGAAACAATCTGTATTGTAAAAAGTGCTATATAAGTAAAGGTGACTTGACTTGACTTGACAACTATTTCCTCTAACATATAATGTTCTCACTGCATTAATAAAATAACTTTTAAAGTAAAAAAAAACTTAAAACACTAAAGATAAAACTATGGCTTACAGTGTCAAAGGCTTTTTGGAAGTCTAAAAACATAATTAGAGCAGGATCCAGAACACAATCACGATAGTCAATCAAATCTAGTACTAGCCTTACATTGTTTGATATGTGTCGACCCTTCATAAACCCTGACTGGCACTCATCAATCAAATCATCCAGGCCATATTTAAGTTGTTTTGCCAGAACAGAAGCCAACATTTTATAGTCATTGTTTAATAAAGTAATCGGGCGCCAGTTATCAATCAAAAGTGTATATTTATTTGATTTTGGTACTAGCGTTATGACTCCCTCTCTCATTGAAGATGGAAGGAATCCATTGACAAATGATTCTTCAAACACTGCTAATAAAAATTTAGATAGAGGGTCAGAGAAAGTTTTATATAATTCTGCAGTCAACCCATCACTCCCTGGGGATTTGTTGTTTTTTTAAATTATTAATGCCTTCTTTTACCTCTTTCAATTATATATTTTTTGAGCATATAACATATTGAAAGGGTCAATAACATTAGAATCACTTTCATACAATTTACAAAAAAAAATCTGTTATATGGGCTGATATAAGATTCACATATTCACAGACAACACCATCAATTTTAATTTTCCTAATTGCATTTGACTCTGCTCTACTTTTTTCTAGACTAAAGAAATATTTAGTATTTTTTTCTCCCATCTCCAACCACTGTTTTCGGGATCTAATAAAGGCCCCCTTGGCTTTATCTTCATATATTATGTTAAGTTTATTTTGAAGTTTATTCAAAGAGGCTTGATCCTCAATAGTTAAAATACCTCTCTCTAACAAATTATTAATTTTGGTGGAAATTTTAAACAACTCTGCCCTTCTATTAATGGCTATTTTTTTACCATAGGCCCTAACAGCACACCCTATTTTAAACTTCAGATGTTCCCATTGTTTACCAAATTCACCATTCTCAATCGCAGAGATCCAATGACTATGAATAAGTCTTTCTATAATGGATTTCAAGTCTTCAAAACATAGCAATGAATTATTGAGCTTCCAATATCCTCTGCCAATTCTATGACCTTTTTGCCCAGATAATGCAACTTTGAGGCGAATCACTTTATGATCAGTTAAAGGAGCAGGTAGTATAGATGTCTCTAACACAGAAGGCTCTATGTCTGAAGAAACCAACCAAAAGTCAATTCGTGACTGCAATGAAAAAGTTTTGTTACTCCAAGTGAATTGTTTGATCAAGGGGTTTTTAGCCCTCCAGATATCCACCAAGTCAAGGCTATAACTTAATCGTAATAGATCACTAGATTCACTATTTGCTCTAGGGGGGAATCTGTCCAAGGAGCCATTCATGACCAAATTAAAGTCACCACCAATTATTAATTTAGCATTAGGATTATTTCTCACGGTGGAGTTAATACAATCTTCAATTTCACTTAATAATAAAGAGTTTGCATCTTTAGAACAGTACCCATACACATTAACAATAATGAATTTACAATCATTTATATCAATCAATAGTATAATCTAATCAATAGTGCAAAAACTGAGGAGGCATCCACACGTAACTAAACAACATAATGATAACGACAACAACTGACAATCTGGGGAGTGAACAAGGAGAACTTAAATATTGGTTATGATTAAACTGAAACACAAAACACCTGTGACTAATATGTGATGAAGGGAACTGAGTGACGGTGAGATAAGTAACGGGGAACATGTGACAAATACAAGGTAAACTAAGAGTCCTGAGTAATGTAAAAACTGACATAAACGTGACATTACACCCCCCTCCCGGAAGGCGCGACCTCGCGCCGGAGGAAGTACAACACTGGGTGAGGGGGGCGGGACCGGCTGGACGACCGGCGGTGGCACTGCAGGCGGTGGCTCAGGCGGGGCCGGCTGGGGTGCCGGCGGTGGCTCAGGCGGGGCCGGCTGGGGTGCCGGCAGTGGTTCCGGCGGGGCCAGTTGGACCGGCTGGCGTGCCGGCGGTGGCTCCGGCTGCGGCTCAGGCGGGGCCGGCTGAAGTGCCGGCGGTGGCCCAGGCGGGGCCGGCAGCGGTTCAGGGATGTCCCGGAACTCCGGAGGCGGTTCAGGGATGTCCCGGAACTCCGGAGGCGGTTCAGGGATGTCCCGGAACTCCGGAGGCTCAGGGATGTCCTGGAACTCAGGGATGTCCTGGAACTCTGGCGGCGGCTCCGGGAGGTCCCAGGGTTCCGGCGGGTCGGGCCACGGCAGTTCAGCAGCGGACGCTTGGGGAAGCAGTTCAGCAGCGGACGCTCGGGGAAGCAGTTCAGCACCGGGCGCTCGGGGAAGCAGTTAAGCAGCGGGCGCTCGGGGAAGCAGTTCAGCAGTGGACGCTCGGGGAAGCAGTTCAGCAGCAGACGCTCGGGGAAGCAGTTCAGCAGCGGACGCTCGGGGAAGCAGTTCAGCAGCGGACGCTCGGGGAAGCAGTCCGACTGGCTCACTGGCTGCATGGGGAAACAGTTCTATAGAATCGGCCGTACGGGGAAACAGTTCATGGGGCTCGGCCGCACGGGGACAACACAGTTCATGGGGCTCGGCCGCACGGGGACAACACAGTTCATGGGGCTCGGCCGCTCGGGAAAACAGTTCATGGGGCTCGGCCGCTTGGGAAAACAGTTCATGGGGCTCGGCCGCTCGGGAAAACAGTTCATGGGGCTCGGCCGCTCGGGGAAACAGCTCACGTTCGGCCGCTCGGGGAAACAGCTCATCTGGCTCACGGGCCGCTTGGAGAAACGGAGTATTCTCGGCCGCTTGGGGAAACGGAGCATTCTCGGCCGCTCGGGGAAATAGTTCATGAGAGTTATCCGGATGCAATTATCCGGCCGCGGGATGCAGCTCTCTGGCCGCGGGATGCAGCTCTCCGGCCGCGGGTTGCAGCTCTCCGGATGCAGCACACTCGGTTCACTTGGCTGGTTGGGACTCACTGTAGGATGTGCCGGCAGCTCTTGCTGTTCAGATCGGGGGTAAGCTCTGTCCATACAATTCCTCATGGCTTCCGGCCAGCTTAGACCTGAAATGGATTTCCAGATAGGCATTGGATTGCCCCGATCTGAAACAGTGACTTGATGGTAGTCTCGTGCAACGGAGCGTGGCAGGCGGTGTAAATGAATTCCAGCGCGAACTGTGCGAAATCCTTGTGGCTTTGAGCGATAAATAGGAGCTGTTGTTCCCACTCCATTTTAAAGTCTTCAAAGGCGACTAACCTGGTCAGTTGTTCTGTTATACGTATATGTGTAGCTGGCGTGCGATGCGGAACAAGGCACGGAGTAAGGAACAGAAATACTTTAATATTATAGAGGAAAACAAAACCGCACATAGGAGTGCAAAAACTGAGGAGGCATCCACACGTAACTAAACAACATAATGATAACGACAACAACTGACAATCTGGGGAGTGAACAAGGAGAACTTAAATATTGGCTATGATTAAACTGAAACACAAAACACCTGTGACTAATACGTGATGAAAGGAACTGAGTGACGGTGAGATAAGTAACAGGGGAACATGTGACAAAGACAAGGTAAACTAAGAGTCCTGAGTAATGTGAAAACTAACATAAACGTGACCACTCCTTTACAAATCTCCGTTACCTTGACCTTGACATTTTCAGTTTCTGTCTCAGGAACTCCGTATAATCGTAGACACCATCTCCTTTTGAAACGGTCTGCTTCAACAACTCTGCTTTCCAACGAGTTATGGCGGATGCTTGTTCAGCAACTTTAGCTGTTAATTCGTCTTTACACTTCTGCAGGTCTACAATCTCTGCGTTGATGAAAAGAAGAGATGATTTAATTTCGTCAATGGTGTCTGAATTAGTTTTGATTATTTCTTCAAGGGAGTCTGCTCTCTTGTTGAGGGCTGTGATGCAGCTTTAGGTTTCTTTGACGCTGGGCTATTTGACGGTGTTTCGGCGACAAGAGGTGGAAACGAATCGGCGCCAAAATCCAGTTCTTTGGAAAGATGCTTTTTAACACTTTTTGGCTTATTAGACTCTGTATGATACGAGTGGTCCACCATTTTCTGAAGGCCTTTCTTACTTTTTTCATTTGCACCACTCATTTTAGCAATGTTAGCTCCGGTTTCTTTTACTAATTTTTGTGTTTGTTTTTCTCTTTTTGGGCTATTAAGTTATGTGTTCAAGCGTTCCAATGACACAAGCACTTTGAAAACACTAAATAGTCGGTTTACTTAAGCATTTTGAAGGAGAAATGGCCAAAGCCTTTGTAGAGAAACCTACACTGCGTGTGTCTCCAGCGCCATCTTCCCCGGGAGTCCGTGGTCGCAGAACAGCGCAGCGCAGAGTGGAGAGAGGGAGAGACTGCTTTTTCTTTCTTTTTGTTCTGATTCTGACTTGTGTTTGTTTTCTTATTGTGTGAATTTCGCCCACAAGCATTGTGTACAGATTATCTGCATCTGAGGGTTATATGTGGGGAAATCGGTAATATATTATATGGGTTGTATGTTAATATATGTAATATATGATATATGGGTTTTCTCGCAAAATGGTTATCTCGATGCTTTTTCCCGACCCCCGACGCCGTCGACATAACCGAACTCCACTGTATATACTGTTTAGTTTTTTTTTTATTGCACATACTACTTATGTTGTTCATAATATTTTTTCTAAAAGGACAATTCATTAAATTAAAAGATTTTTATAATTTATTATAATTTATAATATAATGCACTAATACAAAGAAAAAAAGTAGACTTATGGTCAGTTCTATGTAATTTTGCAATACGTTTATTGGTCTGGCCCTCTTGACATCAGATTAAGCTGTATGCGTCCCCAAGACCAAAATGAGTTTGACTGTTACGGATTTTGCAGCTCCAGTTGAATAAGAGGAGTCTCTCTTCTACTCTAAAAGTATATATGGCCGCTCGTTTCGTTCCCCGGATGATGGGCAGTCGATCGGGAGGCATCCATTGATGATTAGGAGGAGGTTCCACTCCTCACACCCTCCATCGGTTCCGCTGTGGGATTTGGCACTGGTTCTGAGAGCTGTTCGAGCCCTTGTAATCGGTCGCGATTAAGGAGATTTTGCAAAAAAAATGCGTGCTCCTCACACTGGCATCGGCTAAGCGCATTGGGGTCTTGTTCGCGTTCTTCATGATTGATTCATTTTGGGCCCGGACACTCTAGTGTTACTCTCTGGCCAAGACAAGACTTCATGCCAAAATCACTTTCTACTTAATTTAAAGCACAAGTAGTTTCTCTGCTCGCTTTGTCCTCAGAGCTGTCAACCTCACACGATGTTGGGGCTCAAAGGACTGCCCCGTCAGGGCTTTGTGAATTTACTTGGACCGATCTGCAACATTCCGACAGTCGGACCAGCTCTTGGTGTGCTACCAGGGGTACTGTGGCAGTACTAGGGGAAATGCTGTCTCTAAACAGAGGCTTTCTCACTGGATAGTGGACGCCATTGCTTTGGCTTATGCGAACCAGGGACAGGAATGTCCTCTCAACATCAGAGCTCACTCGACAAGGACTATTGCTTCATCGTGGGCCTGGTCTAGAGGTTCGTCAATACAGGATATCTGTTTTGCTGCTGGCTGCTCTTCTCAGAACACCTTTGCCAGGTTTTATAAACTTCCATCTTAGGCTTCGCAAGTGCTTTCAGTGAGTAATTTAATCAATTATTCCTGGGATAGTGATATTTTTCTCAAGATACAGTTGTTACCGCTTTTGTTGTTGACGCAGTAGTTTGTGCTTATGTGCTCACTGTTGCAGCTTTGCTCTCACATTAATTATGCTTAAATGCTCTCTGAATAAGTGTCTGCCCTGTATTTAGTGTAGCTTGCTGTTTTCAGACTTCTGAATGCAAATGTTGTTAGGCTTTGTTCTGTCAAGTCCTCGTCGTCAGTTAGAAACCTGGGTGTGCTCTTTGATACCAATCTTTCATTTGAAAGCCATGTTTCTAGCATCTGTAAAACGGCATTCTTCCATCTTAAAAATATATCTAAATTGCGACATATGCTCTCTAAGACAAATGCGGAAAAGTTAGTTCATGCGTTCATGAGTTCAAGGCTAGATTATTGTAATGCTCTACTAGGTGGTTGCCCTGCACGCTTAATAAACAAATTCCAGCTGGTCCAAAAATGCAGCAGCTCGAGTTCTTACTAGAACCAGGAAGTATGAGCATATTAGCCCAGTTCTGTCAAACCTGCACTGGCTTCCTATTAAACGCCGAATACATTTTAAAATCTTGCTAATTACTTACAAAGCATTAAATGGTTTAGCTCCACAGTACTTGAGCGATCTCTTAACATATTATAGTCCTTCACGTCTATTGCGATCCCAAAATACTAACCAGCTTATAATACCTAGAATATCAAAGTCAACTGCTGGCGGTCGATCCTTTTCCTATTTAGCTCCTAAACTCTGGAACAGTCTTCCTATTACAGTTCGGGAAGCAGACACACTCTGTCAGTTTAAATGTAGACTAAAAACACATCTCTTCAACCTGGCATACACATAACACATTATACATACATTTTTAATCCAAATCATGTAAAATGATTGTTAGGCTGCATAATTTAGATAAGCCGGAACCGGGAACATTCCCATAACACCTGATGTACTCGATACATCAGAAGAAGAATGGCATCTACGCTGATATTGGTCTCTGTTTATTCCGAGGTTACCGTGGTCAGCTGGATCCGGGCCGTATCCAGATCAGATGAAGGACCTGCACCTGGACACGAGCACAGCACTGCCCTGGGGTGTCTGCGGAGACCGTGACTCTACTAGACCCTCCCCTGTGATGATCATGAACCCATCTCTAACCGGACCAAATTGGACTTCATATTGGACTTGAATTGTTGTATAATAATCATGCACTGTTTGGCTGTTGGCCAGAGGAGAACTGGTCCCCCGACTGAGCCTGGTTTCTCCCAAGGTTTTTTCTCCATTCTATTCTTCATTCGTTATGTCACCTGCCGGAGTTTTGGTTCCTTGCCGCTGTCGCCTATGGCTTGCTCAGTTGGGGAAACCTAACACTTAAAATTCATCAATTGTATTGATTCACCTGCTCTTTTGGGGCTTCTGTTCAGCCAAACAAACTTTGTTTATATTGTTTTTCCTGTAAAGCTGCTTTGAAACAATCTACATTGTAAAAAGCGCTATATAAACGTCTCCAGTTACTGTCATAACCTCGGTTCCCTGAGAGACACAGGAATGAGACGTTGCAATATCCACCGTGTTCACCGCTTGAGTCATGATTCTGATGCAATTGCCGCGCTTATGCTATTTATACTGTCTGACAGCCAGAGCTGCAGGGGAGGTGAAGAGTTCCCAAATGCATTCTTTGCAACGTCTTGTTCCCATCTCTCAGGGAACCGCGGTTACGATAAGTCGCATAATGCATATTAAAAAATTAGTATATATTGGTTAAAAGCGCACATTTTGTTTATTTGTCTGTTGTCTCCTAATTCTGTTAGTTAAGTCAAATCTGTTATTTGTGACGATGAAATGAGTGTGTTAACCTGTGAACTCCGAACCTCTGTTTATTTCATTTAAGATCTCTTCATGCGACGTATGAGTGCTGTGATCAACTTTTTTTGTGTTTATCCCAGGTATGTTTTCAATTTTGTCATGTTCTGTGTTAGTTGAGCGTTACCGGCGCTCGCGCTCAAGTGCTGCACTACGTGCTGCGCCATGAGGCCCATCTCTCCTGTATTTCATACAAAATGCATAAAATGATGTTTACATAAATTCATAGTTCTATACATTCATGAGAAATGAGAACCGATACGATATTTCACGGGTTAATTTCCTCATTATTTGATTTATTTATTTATTATTCATTGATATATCCACTACATATTCACTTTGTAAAACTGTTAGAGCAGTTTTTATATTTCTTCCTGCTGATCTATTCATGATGTGTGTCACACTTGGTCCTGTCTTTCTGTGTCTTTGTCACTTCCCTGTCAATGAGGTCATGGGGTCACTTCCTCTTGTCACTCCCTGTCTATCGTGATATCACTTCCTGTTCACTTCCGGGGCTTTCTAGAACCTTCCACACCTTTCTAGTTTCAATTACCTCGTCAGTGTCTCCAGGTGTTTCCCATGTCTGTCTCTATTTATACCCTCTTGTGTGTCCTGGTGTTTGTCAGTTGTTGATCCTGTTAATGTGACTTTGTTCCATGTTCCTGGTGCTGTAAGTTTTGTGTGTGGATGCTATCTCCTTGTTTCTCCTGGTTTCTCCTGGTTTCTCCAAGTGTTTTGTGTACTCCTAGTTTTGCACAACAAGTGCCGTTTTCTGTTTATATTTAAAGTGGTTTTGTTTCTCCGAGTATGAATAAAAGTGAGCTTCCGTTTGGAACCTGTTGCTCCTCGTCATTCCTCTCCGCATCGCACACGTTCCTGCTCTCCCTTGTTGTAACAGTGTGTGCATTGATCAACTTTTGGTTGTGTTTATCCCAGCCCAGAGAACTTTGAGTGACCATCCACCTGCTTTCTCATTCAAGCAAATACAGCAGGGGTGTCAAACGTACGGCCCGCGGGCCGGATCCGGCCCGCCAGGGGATTCAGTCCGGCCCGGGAGATAAATCTGCAATATGAAAAAAAAATTTTTTATTTTCGGCGGAACTAACAGCAGATGGCAGCACTGAGCTTCAGGGTCTGAGTGGCGTTTAGTTCCATCAGTTTACGCGCTTTCCTGTTGTCCGTGGCAACCTCATCATCGAAATATCTTCATCAAAAAAGAGAAAAGTGGACACAAAGTGGCGGATTTATCAAGAAAAATGGACCTCTTCCTATATGTTCACGGAGGTGAATGGGAAACCCGTGTGCTGGTGTGCAGCAGCAAGTTTCGGTGCTTAAGGAATATAATATTCGCCGCTACTATAAAACCGGTAAGCATGGAGTTTAGGAGCGTATATTCAAAAAACACTAAATAAACAATAGGGATTTAAAGATAATCATACATGGTCAAAGAAAGCAACAAAACAGTTTTAACCCAACATCTACACGGGATAATTGGCAGCTATAGCAGATAATGCTGCTGCAAACGTCATCATTTCGCAATCGATTTCGGAACACAAACTCGTGAGGATGGAAATAGGATGCGTGACGTGCCAAACTGTGTTTTAAGTTTGCGTTTGGCACTTATCCACATATTCTCGACGTTGTTCGTGTGGCTCTCCCTGTCGTTCGGATTTTTAGAAGTTATGCCAGCCGTCTGAAATTACGCGATCTGTGACCGTTTGAATATAGGCACCTAAACTGCATGATTACCATAAAACTCAGCATGGCGAGAAATTGTAACAGAAGGTCTCACAGGCAGGGATCCAAATGCTATGTCTTTATTAAGAATGGTCGTGCGGGCAAAAAGTCAGGGCAAACAGAGAACAATCGTAGTCGGTTGTCCAGGCGAGAGGTCAAGACAGGTAGAAATCAATCACAATCGTAAATCCAGGCACAGGTCGGGGCAGGCAGAACAGGATCAATAACGGGTAAACAGGCAGAACTGGTAACGGGCAAACAGACAGGGAATATAAACGCTCAGAAATGACAGCTATGGCAAATCAAGACTTTGCGGTGATTGTAAGAATGAAACAGTCTTTTATAGTCCAGGTAATGATTCACAGGTGGTGTGGCAAACAGAGATGATGGAGTCCAGCTGTGTATGTGTAATCAGTGCAGTGTGATGGTTGCTGGGAAATGTATTGTGTAGTGAAGTGTCAGTATAAGTGTGAGCTCCCTCTGGTGGCCATAGAGGGGAGCGCAGAGCTCATATTCATAACAGAAATACAACAGCTTGCACGGACAACTGAGAATACAGAAAGTAAATGAAATGCTGGTGGGTCTGAGGAAACAGCGATCTGTTTTCACCTGGAGAGGCCAGTGATGCTGCAGTGAAAATAAAATAACTTAAATATTAGTATTTTTTAAATCATTCCTGCCATGTACTGAACTGAACTGAACTGAAAGTAATGCAGTTTTTTCTAATCTCAAGCAGTTTTCAGATTGAATCGATCAGTTCAACACGGCAATTATAGCAGATAAAGGAATCAACGCAATGTAATACAGTTGAGTTCGGTTATGTCAACGGCGTCGGGGGTCGGGAAAAAGCATCGAGATAACCGTTTCGCGAGACAACCCATACATATATATTACCGATTTCCCCACATATAACCCTCAGATGCAGATAATCCGTACACAGTGCTTGTGCGCGAAATTCACGCAATTAGAAAGCAATAAGAAAGTCAGAATCAGAAGAAAAAGAAAGAAAAAAGGGTCTCTCGTGTCCCTTTAAGAGAAGATCCCGCCTTCATGGCAGCACAGCCAATCACGCTTTCTTGCATGATTGACAGGTCAGACAGCCAATCAGCGCAGCTGTCAGAGTGACTGAGAGTGATCGTCAGGTGTGCCGCGGAAAATTATTCAATTTCACCTAATTTTTCTAAAAAACACATTTTGAGCGGCTGCAAGCGGCAATGGTGCGCGTCTATAGTGATGTTACGTCTGACACCGACGCTCCGAAGCTTGCTTCAAACTCGAACGAGCTTTGCAATGAACCACTGCTTCGGAGCTTGTATCATTACGTCAATAGTCACGTGAAAATGACGTTTGAAGCAAACACACTGCTTCACTCCGGCAGTGAACCACCTGACTGCTCTGACAGCCCGATTCAGAGTTGACGGGTTTGAAACCTACCGGTTGTATTTCTTATAAAAGTGAAACCAAACCGTGGGTTGTAGTAAGAGAAAGAAAAATTAAAATGCATTGATGTACATGATGTAAATGAGAAAAACAAGATTAAATGAGAATGTAGATGCTCGTGTTTTGGTGTTTTTTTATACAACAGTGTTGCCGCGATTTGTTTGATGAAACGATCGGTTGAAATGTTCAGGGTCTCATCCCCGCTCTCTCCACAAATCACTTTAAAGACAATGTTGTGCCTCTTTTTAAAACGATTCAGCCACCCCGGATTTGCTTTAAAGTCAAGTCAAATTCTTTGCAGCAAGAATGTCCGCCTTCTCCATCAGCAAGGGACCATTGACGGGAAGGTTTGTTGCTCGTGTATTTGTGAACCACTGAAACACTGCATCGTCCACATCTTTGAGATTGATTGTCCAGTTTTCTCTTGACACCTCCATACATTTTTAGAAGAAGAAAAAAACACAGAATACCTGCAGTGTTATCCCTCAGATCAACGTGAGTGAACTGTCCTTGAAGTGAGCGCGCGCTGCACCTGCAACGCAAACTCAGCGAACAAGGTACGCTCATGTGTCACGAAATACCCATGTGAAGTGGATAATTTGTCTCCCATTTATGCTCGAGATACTAGATTTCGGCGACATTAAGGAATCGACATAACCAACAAGAAAATACTGAGACAAACAGGGAGTTTGGCGGTTCCACTTCAAAATCGTCGACATAATAGTATTGGCGAGTTAACCATGACTCGAGATAAGTGAACTCCACTGTACTTACCGTATTTATTCGAGTATAACGCGCAAAATTTTATACCCAAAAAATATATCAAAGTTAGGGTGGGGAGGGATGGGCTGGGCTGGGGTTTGTTTTGACTGTCGGTCCTTTGAGGGTGCCGGCGAATTGTGAGTTCGCGCTGCGCATTTTACCAGCTGCAGTCGCTCACTGTACACGAGGGTGTACCACACGTTATGGTAAGCATTGCTTTTGTATAATTCAGTGTTTTGATTGTTATTTGATTGCAGTTTTCATATTTTAATTGATATACTTGTACCCATTAGATGGCAACTCAGGGTGTCAAGATAAAACGTTTATCGTATGATGCTTCATTCAAGCTAAAAGTTGTTCAACATGCCGAAATTCACGGAAATAGAGCAGCTAGCCGAGAATTCACTGTACCAGAGACGAATGTTAGAGAATGGAGAAAAAAGAAAGACGTCCTGAAACATATGAATAAAACAAAAAAAGCACAACGAAGGAGACAAGCCATGTACCCAGACATGGAGAAGGAACTTTATGAATGGGTCATTGACCAAAGAAGTAGTGGGTACATCGTCACATCACTCCACATTAGACTTCAAGCGCAAAAGCTTTGCTGCAAAGATTCAAACTTCAAAGCCTCTAATGGATGGACACAAAAGTTTATGAAAAGGTATGGACTTGCAATACGCCAGAAAACAAAGATAGCGCAGAAGCTGCCTAATGATTTAGAAGAAAAGATCGATTCATTCCATAAGTTTATAATCAAGCAACGCAAGCAGATTAAATTTGAACTTTCACAGATAGGCAATATGGATGAGACCCCCATGTGTTTTGACCTACCAGGCAACAGGACAATTGACAGCAAAGGGAAGCACACAGTCCAGATTAGAACCACAGGCCATGAGAAAACTCATTTTACCGTTGTGTTATCCTGTATGGCAGACGGTTCTAAACTTAAACCAATGGTGATTTTTAAAAGAAAGACTATTCCAAAAGGAGTTAAATTTCCACCAGGTGTCGTAAACCATTGTCAACCCAAAGGATGGATGGATGAAACGGGCATAATTTTATGGTTAAATAAAGTTTGGAATACTAGACCAGGCGCACTACTGAAGAAATCCATGCTTGTATGGGACCAGTACCGCTCACACCTGACAGACGCTGTGAAGGACAAACTGAAAAGTCTAAAAACATTTCAAGCTGTGATTCCAGGTGGACTAACCTCTATTCTTCAGCCACTAGATGTCGTTTTAAACAAACCCTTCAAAGACAGAGTCAGGGAAAAGTGGATTACCTGGATGAAATCCGACAACAAAGAATTGACTGCAAAAGGAAACCTCAAGAAACCTGGACTATCTCTCGTGACATCCTGGGTTAAAACATCATGGGAAGACAAACCAAAAGAAATGATCGTCAAGAGTTTTTTGAAGACAGGCATCAGTAATAAAATGGACGGCACAGAAGACGATCTGCTGTGGGAATCAGACGAAGAAAGCGAAGAAACCGGAGAAACAGATGTTCCTGCCAACTGGGACACTGATGAGAAATTAAATTAGAACAATGGGAGCAACTCTTCAGTGTCTCTGAGGAATCTGACATTGAAGGATTTTAAATACCGGTAATTCTATTTCGGTATTGTGTTCATTACGGTTGTTTATGTTGTCAATAAATACCGGTATATGTTATATATGTTATACATGTTATATTATATATATATGTTATATAAGTATATGTTATACAATAAATAAATGTTTTTTTTTATCATGGCTGCACGTGTTCAACAACGTTTTTTTGTCAATTACAATGCTTGGTGTGAAACAAAATTTTATACCGATTTTTCATCGAAAATTAGGGGTGCGCGTTATACACGTGTGCGCGATATACTCAAATAAATACGGTACTCAGGCATAAGTTATAAATAAACTTAGGCGCTTTGACGGTTTGGCGCTTTGACATGAGTGCACGAGGACGCGCGTTTGAACTTCATTGAGACTTGCCTTTCCCATAGTAATCTACTCAGCGGGGAAAAAGCCTTCTCCGAGTAAACACGAATGAGAGTCAGATTTCGGTCATATAAGTACATAAAACTTCCAGCAAACACGCTGCAGCGGTTACTTGATAATCGGAAACAATTTCCGTTTGATCATAAACTCTCTCACATAAATCTATTTTAGGAGATTATGATCTCTTACTCCAGCAGTAATGGCGGCTCTATCAGTTTCTGGCAGAGACTAACAGCGCTCTTAGTCGTTCTATCTTCAGTGATGGACGCTCCTTCTAGAGAGCTCTGATTAGTTTGAAGCCTTAAGGCGGGCTCAGTAATCTAAGCCCTCTTATTGGTGAATTTTAGTTCAATGTAAAGTCTATGGAACTTTTTATGATTTTAATCTTCAATTTTATCAAAAATCATAAGTCTGATCAGTCTGAAAAGATATAGCAACTCAACTCAGAACAGGTCTGAAGTCTGAGCAGATTTTAGTGGTTTTAGCTTTAAAGCTTTAGGTCAGGAGGAGATTCTTTGAGAATTTTAGGTAAGAAGAAAAATAATAATAATTCGTTTAGATACAATATCACTAAGTTGGCATCACTAAGTTGGCTTTCTCAAGCCAACTTAACAAGAGGATCCAATCTTAAGATGGTACCTGTAAAGTGGAAAAATACACACACACACACAGACATCATGCAATGGAACATCTTAAATAATTTGGCCTTTTAACCTTACTAGGGGACCTCATAACATTAAGAGGCCAAAATATATAATCTGTTCTATTAGGTTATTAAGGATACAAACACTTTTTTAACAAAATGTTGTGTACAGCTCCATGTGTGTTATTCAATGGCATTATAACCAACTATAGTTAGTCAATGCTCTTTTAAATATAACCAGATAATAAGAAACCAATACTTTAAATATTTTGGATATAGGCCTTACTAAAATAAAATGCAATACATTTCAGAAATATTTAAAAAAAAATCAGTATCTAGATTTCTAAATAACGGGTACCGGTAAGTAAAACTACATTTTCAATCTGAATAGTTTGCTGTCCTTACCATTGTGGAGAAAAGACGTCTGACATCGAGAACACATCTTTCAGTTCCACCTTAAGAAACACACTAAACATATGATTGGATAGTGAGAGCGCTCCTGCAACGGATCTGCTTTACGCCTCTGCTGTCTTATATAAACCTACAAGCCCCGCACAGAGTCAGCGGACAGCTCCGTGATTGTGAAGCAACACGTTACTCACACTTCAAACATTGACAAAGAAGACAATTCGCAATGGAAAGAATCGCATGGACACTTTTTCTACTTTCTCTTACACATTTGGAGGGATCTTCGCAAGATATCAGACAGACACAGTTCATCTGCACGTCCGTGCCTAAGGATATGGACCTGTGCGCAGCCACAATGGAGAACAGCGGACCAGCGGAGGATTTGAAGACAACAGTAATGCAATTAAGAGAGACCGTTCTACAGCAGAAGGAAACTATCATGAGTCAAAAGGAGACAATCAGGGAACTAACGTCCAAGTTGAGCCGCTGTGAAAGTCACAGTGTTCTGGAACCCGTGACTGGAGGTCGTAGGAAAAACCCCAGTAAAAACACGATGGGAGACGTGTCCCGCGGGCCGACAGATACTCTAACCCAACTCGGGCAGACTTTAGCCACCCTTAAACAGAGATTAGAAAACTTGGAGGTATGCATGATTTGGACATTTCAGCTTCGACGTGTGACTCTATAGTGTGACTTTAGACGTGTAATATGCTATTTATTAATGGTCATCCCGCACAACCGTATGTAATGCACGATGAATTACATTAAGTGAAAAGATTGTAAACCAGATTGAGTAACCTTAATGGAGTCGACAGACTTAAGTGGAGGTCTTTGACAGATTTAGTCAATGTGTCACTGGTTCACAGCAGGCTACACTAAGCCTAAAATTGGCTTACCTTGCCACAAATAAATTTTCCATGCATTTTATTTAGAATTCCTTTAAATAACCTCCTTTCTCCTGTTTTCCCATAGCAATACAGCAGGAACAACGGCTCTGTCCAGGCGAACAGCCTTAAAGAGCTGCTTCAAAATAAGATTCATGATATGGAGAAGCAGGTGCTGTCCCGGGTCAATACTGTGGAGGAGAGCAAACACAGGCAAATGAACGACACGGATCAGCGCAATCAAGTGGAGTCAACTCTCACCTCCTTACATCGGAGAATTAATGACCTGGAGAAGGGTAAGAGACATTATTCAATGAGAAACTTTACTTATTTGTGTTGCAAATTATAAATCTGAAGGCTATACAAATAATTATGTCTTTGTGAAGCATAGTTGGTATTTACAGTAAAACAGCAATGTCTAGGCGATGTAATGCTGCAGAGGATGGTTTGGGAGGGGGATCTGCATTGCTTAGCATACTGATCCAATAAACTGCGATGTAGTCTAATATTATGATGGATAATTAGGGTCTTGGTCTTTCTCAAAGCAAGTAGATCTTCTCTGCAGAGCTGTGTAAAGTTTGCTTCTCAGATCACAGTCAGCTCAGTGCAGCATGCAAGAGTCAATGCAGTGCCATTTCTCATTGTTTAAATATAATCATGTTTCATAAATGAAAAAGAAAGAATGCAAATGGTACATTTATTGATTGATTGATTGATTGATTGCAGTAGTTTGATTGGTTTACTCTTAAGTAGATGGCTTGATTTCTAAGTAAAACAAATTAATATACAGTGTATGGGGTTTCCATCTAAATTGAGAATAAGTAATTTACAGTAGTGCAATGAGTAGTCTAAGTTTACAGTCACTCAAGCATCAGAACAGTAGATACAAGCAATGGAAACATTTGGGCACCAACCTTTGTTTAGAAGTCCATATATATATATATATATATATATATATATATATATATATATATACACACACACAGAGAGAGAGAGAGAGAGAGAGAGAGAGAGACCATGCTTATAAAATACTAAACATAACACCCACAACCCAGTAAGCTGTTTAACATTAGAAATAATTACAGATGGGTCGGTCCAAAACAGCACTGAAAAATACCTGACCGCACTCAAGCACCTCCAAAGTGTGCTTACTAATGGATAACTTTATAGAAAATACTTATCCTCATAATGAAGATGGTGAAAATCTGGATGTAGAAAACATAAATTTCATATTTGATTATTTTGCATCAATATCTAACCTTAAAACCACTAAAACAAAAGTAAGAATTTGAAAAATGGTTTGATTTGGACTTTAAAAGAATAAAGATAAATTAAAAACAACTTTCAAAGCAAGACAAGACAACCAGACAATTCAGATTTACATCTTCATTACTGTGGGGAACTTAAAACTTACACTCAGAAAGAAGAAAGAAAAGTACATACAAAATCATCTCAAAACTATTGTAGAATATGTAAATTCAAACAGTTTCTGAGAA
Source organism: Rhodeus uyekii (assembly GCA_037043235.1). NCBI lineage: Eukaryota > Metazoa > Chordata > Actinopteri > Cypriniformes > Acheilognathidae > Rhodeus > Rhodeus uyekii. The sequence continues at coordinate 363,752 of JAWRVZ010000318.1, forward strand.
AATTGGAATCTCCTGAATAAAAATAACCATGAACAAATTACAATTCAAAACGGAGACACCTGGAAAAATCACTTCAAACAACTTCATATTAAAGGGCGGGGTGTGAGACAGGGTTGCCCACTATCACTGACCCTCTTCAATATTTATATTAATGAATTGGCGAAACTTCTAGAAGACAGGCCTCACACTTCACGACTCCAGCATAAAGTTCCTCCTGTATGCAGACAATCTGGTCCTGCTGTCTCAGGCCTTGAAATTCGTTGCGAAGAGGGCACTGCCAAGTTGCCTTAGAAAGTATAGAAATTTAAAGGGCACCAAAGCATTTTTTGTTGTCTAATAAGGGCACAAAGGCAATATTGAAAATGTCACAAGGGCATTAAGGCAATTTACGTTTTATGTACATTAGCATAATGTTTGCTACTTTTTATGTTGTCCGTTTCATACTCTTAAATTAATTTTCTGTGATATTGATGTTAAACCCTATAGAATGCCAAACATAATTATCTATGATGATTTAACACTTTTCTTGTGATTGGTACAGAGTTGAATAGTTAACATACTACGAGTAATAGCTCTTTATAAAGTTAGATTTGGCATTTAAAGGAAGAACGACACGCATATATATCTCGTAAACAAGTACATGCGAAGTAGAATTTTTTTTTTTTTTTTTAAACAGATCTATCTATTGTCTATTGACAAATCCATGAAGAATTCTTAAGATTGGGTCAAATATTATAGCATACAACTATAATACGTACTGCATCAGTTTTGTCTGACCTGGGCCCTGACCACTAACCCAACTAAAACTATAGTCCTAATTTTCCAGAAAAGATCCGGAAGTCAGGGAAAGAGACACAGTTTCACCCTTGGTATGAACAAAATTGATCATGCCACAAATTATACATATCTCGGGCTGAAAATGAGTTCAAACGGAATCCTCAACTTGGCCATGAATGAACTGAAAGAGAAAGCAAGAATGCCATCAAAAAAAATATCCAAATCAAAATCCCAATCAGAATCTGGCTCAAAATATTCAGTGAGTCATCGAGCCGATAGCTCTGTATGGCAGTGAAGTCTGGGGTCCTCTTCTGAACCATGAGTTTGACAAATGGGACAAAAACCCTGATTCAGAATGAACAACAGTTCAGTAACAGCAGCCGGACTCAGGACACTGACACTCTCACTCATAGAATCCTACCCAACTAAATTATAAAGAGCACAAAAAGAACCTGACTTATAACCTGACTTATTGGACTGAAACAACAGAAAAACAAAGTAAACTTGAATGTATTTGTCCCTGAATGGAGATTAAACAACGGCAGAATAGCTGAGTACAGTGAAAGATTGTAAACTAAGAAGAAGAATGACGAGGTACAGACTGAGCAATCACACTCTCACTGTAGAGACGGGCAGATACAGACAGAACTGGCTGCCCCAAGACAGATGCATCTCTCCATACTGTGAACATTGAGAGATAGAGACAGAGCAACACTTCATAGTGATGTTACGTATGACACTGAAGCTTCGATGCGCGTATCGCTCATGTGACACAATTTGAAATGAAGCGCTGTATCGGGGTGTGTATTGGTTTCCCCGAGTCACGTGATCGATGACAAATGAAGCCTCACTTTCTGTCAAATCACGTGCGCGTTTCACTTTGCGTGTCAGAAGCTTCAAACCCCCAGATCTTACTTAACGAGTCCTTGTTGACTCGGTCTGTTTGATGGTTTTGTGAGGAGAGTCAAAATATGTAATATATAGAACCAATACATTACACACACACACACACACATACCTACTTATCTCACTAATAAGGACCTATGACAAAACACCCCACCTTTGGGTACACCCCTTTCTGAAGGGTTTAGAAACAAAAGAAAGACATGACTGCACTACAAATGAAGCCCACATTACGAATATCACTTGATATTGTCAATTAAAAGCTTTTTTAGAGACCTGACTTTTTACCTTCACTTTGGGGACAGTATTTTTTATGTCCACTTTGGGGACAAACACAAACTCTGATCAAGTAGAACTTTGAGGACTATGGTGATACACAATCTCTGGTTGTGCTACATTTTTAAGACTTCTTGAAGATAAACATAATTTACCATAACAAGACTACTGGCTATAAAACAAGATACAAGAATTTATAGTTCCCACAAGCCTCGGCAGGTGCCCGTGACGCCATCTTGATAGGCAGTAAGCGCGAAGTTTAAAGCAGCTGCTGCTGGTAACGCTAAAGGAAATCGTTCTGCGGACAAAAGACTAAACATTTTTTCATTACAAGGAAAATGGCATCCAAACCACCACTAAAGGAGAAATACAGGGATGGATTAGATGAGCAGACAAGGCTTAGATACGACCAGAAGATCGCGTGTATTGGAATCGATCCATATGAAGTGTCGAGCAAGGAGATGTCTAGCGACGTAGATTTGCTCCCGGCAATTTCGTACTATGACATTGTAAACTATTTGATACATACAAAAAGTGCTTACTCATCAGAAGAACTTAGAAGTTTGAAAGCAATGGAATCGTGCAATCAATGCTTCACTGGATGGGTAAAAGATGTTTCGTCGATGAGAGTCAACAACAAAGTACTAGTGACAGGCCGAGTAAGTAAACCAGTGTTAATATTAGGGATGTGCTTTTCGACTAATTTGTTAGTCATTTAAACGAAAATTTTGTAACTGACTAGTGTTAGAACCGACAGAAATAAGGTCACGTTTCTGCGGCGCGCTTTACCTTTTGCAGCTGTATGTAGCGAGAGGCGTGTGTGTCGGTTTCCATGGTGAAACCCGTGACAATGAGTTCAATAAACAGGTAAAGAATAAAGTATATATCTATATATTTATTTAAACTGAACGTGATCACAGTGGCAGACAGTTGTAGTAAATGACGCGATGATTTGGCTGTTTCGGCTCGTCTCTCCAAACATTTCCGTGTCTGTCCAGTGGAACAGTTTATAAAACACTTTTCTGTCTCCTCGTACTTTAAAATACTCCCACACCTCGCTCGTCTTTCAGTGGTCATTATTAAACCCGCCGTGACTGATATAAACAAAAACGCATGGGAGATCTGCGGTAAACATTTAGTTTCTGCTTGTTGTTTCCATGGCGACGCGTCATGCTTGTCACGCAGTTCAGAGAATCGATTTGAACCTGGGCCCTAAGATAAGTTGGCCAGGCAGTCAACAACCACCTTGCTAAAGGGTTGGCCCCAGCTTCAAGGCTGTTGGAAATGTCAAGGATTGAATTAATGCAAATATGTACATGTGTAGCCGGTGTGAAAAAGATTTTAAAACTCATTTATTTGTTCTGATTTTTTTCTACAATATTTGTGTAAATTAGTTTTATTTTGTTTAAAGTAATTGTTTTAATTTCATATTTTTGTAATAAGTGTGAATTATTGAACTTCACAAAATTTTGTTGTTTTTCTATTTTGTTTATAGTTTAAAAGTATGTTGGTTATGGGACTACTTTATTTGAGGAGGGATATCAGTGGCAATCGCGGGGGTTTTTCCAGGTGCGCGTCACCTGATAGTCTCAGTTTGTTACGAGACTGTGGACGCGCAGCATATGACTCTCTCTCGTCGAGTACTGGTACAGTGACAAGTTGTTTCAATGTACATTAGCGAAGGATGTATACTGTCATTTTTTTGTTAGTGGTGTTTAAAATGTATTATTCAATGTTTTTTTGAGCTAGTCGTTTTTGTTGTATGTTTAGTGTGTTCCAGAGAGAGAGAGACTTCATCTGATTGTTTATCTACACTGATGTCCATCTTTTTTTGTTACAGGTATGTTTAAAATAATTCTGTTTAGAATGAAGAGATTATTTGGGTTGTCGATTTAATGTGCAGCTTATTATGGGAGCGAGAGTGTGATGCACGTGTAGTATGCGACGCACGTGGTGCGGCCTGTATCTCGCCATACACATGTGGTACAGTGGTAATAACTATTTAATCTTTATTTGATTTGTTATTTGTAATAATAAGATTATATATAGTTAATATCATCGTTATAACATAATAGTAAACACTATAAGTAACATATGTCGGTGATGTTAGGTTGAATACTATATATACTTGTAATATATGTATTTTATATACTATTGTATTGTATTAGTAATTGTTTAATGTACATTTTATAGAATAAGAAACGTTATATTTATGTTTTTGTTATTAATGTTTCTATTTTATTTTCTGGTTGTTTTTTGATTAAATGTACTGATAGTCTCAGTTTGTTACGAGACTGTGGACGCGCAGCATATGACTCTCTCTCGTCGAGTACTGTGTGTTCCAGAGAGAGAGAGACTTCATCTGATTGTTTATCTACACTGATGTCCATCTTTTTTTGTTACAGTAAAAAAAAAAAATCATCTGAAGTCAAGTGTTCGTGTGGTTTATGGGTGAAGACCGGTTCAAGTCCGTTACATAATTTGGTGCCGTGACCCGGATGCGCCAGATCTGCAGCAGCTGATCGCTGGGGATGGAGAATAGAAAATCACAACGCAGAAACCATCAGCCGAAGAGTCTTCATCATTGACGTTTGGGTAGAAGTGACTGGACATTGACAGCACTTGAACTTTCGTTTCACACACTACATTTGTATTTATTGGACTGAGTTCTATATTGTTTCGTTATTTTTATCTTGTGAAACAGAACATAACTACAGTGTAAATTAGTTTTTACATTTTCTTGATAGAAAATTTCTTTAGTACAATGGCCGAAGGGGGGTGGAGTGACGACCTGTTGACGCCACACATTGGTAGGGGTCGAGGTTTATTGGGGGTAGGTGAGCCTAAAGTTGGTAAACCGCGGGTGTTGGTTTATGATTCGTTAACCGGTTCTAATGCTCCTCGTAGTGATGAGTCACATAACCCGTTGTCTTCCACTCCTACCAACGATGGTTGTGTTACACAGCAGCTACGCGACATCATTGGTGAGCTTGGAAGTCAGATAGGTGACTCCATTGCCACACGGTTGTTAACCAGTCAGACATCAGCATTGCCTAGTCTTACTCCATTGACTGAACAACAGCCTTCTGTGACGCTGCCTTTGTCCCAGAGCCTTGATCTGTCAAAAGTGAATCTCGTAGTCAAAGCTGAAGTAAAGGAACCTCAAATGTTTAGAGGGGATGGTAGCGATAAGTGCACTATCCTTGAGTGGATCGAACAGATGGAGGTATATTTGTCCAAAAAGGGTTGCGACAAAGCCGTCAGTGTAGAGGAGATTTTGAGTCATCTTTGTGGCAGAGCAAAGAGTATTGTCAAGGTCAAACTGAAAAGTAGCCCAGCCACAGTATTCTGTCGTGAAGAAGTATATGAGGTTCTGCGGCGTTATTTTAGTGAAAGCCCTGGCTCGTGCCAACCGTTAGCCGATTTCTATGCAACACAGCCAAAACCTAATGAGCGCCCTGTTGACTACTGGGTCAGGTTAAATGAGGCAGCTGAGCTAGCAGATGCTCGTCTACAAAGATCTGGTGGAAAGATGGAAAATATGAGTTCGGAGATTGCATTGATGTTTATCAGGAACTGTCCTAATCCCGATCTTTCCAGTGTCTTTAGGTCCAAGCCCATGAGCAAATGGTCAGCTGGGGAGGTCCAGGAGGCCATTGATGAGTATGAGAGAGACTATAGACCTCGGAAGCCAGTTCAGTCTGTTCCTAGGGTTGCGGTGAATCAGGCCGTTGTTGCTGAAAACCCTGCTAGTGCTCGAGTAGTGGGAGAGAATGAAGGTATGGGCATTAACTCCGCATCATGTGCCGCCGTTCAGCATTCTAAAACAAGCGAAGCCACAGACCTGGGTACATTAGAGCGTGTGCTGAAAATGTTAGAAAGGGTGCTTGAGCGTACTACCGTACCTGTTTCAGAGTCGAGGCCTAGAACGTCACAGTGGTATCGATCCTCTTCATGTGGAGTCTGTGGAGACAGAGCTCACTCGACCCGCTCTCACTGTATGAGAGAGAAAAGATGCCTTGCTTGCTTAGAGATTGGTCATCAACGCAGGGAGTGTCATAAGGCTGCTGGCCAAGCCGTAGCCCAGACTGGTGACGATCAGGGAAACTAGGTCACTCACATCAAGGAGGGGACCATGTGGGTGTCTTAAGTCAGCCCCTCACCAGTGAAGATGATCCTATGGTCATCTATAGTAGCCATTGTCAGGCCGAATCAGGTGGCAGTGTCATTTTCCAGAACATTGCGAAATTGGAAAGAGCTGACAGCTTGTTTTATACAGATGTGTTGATGAATGATACGGTCACTTGCCAAGGCTTGTTAGACACTGGTTCTATGGCATGTACCATTAATGAAGAAACTGAGCAAAGGCTGCTGGATGCATGCGGGACACTTGAGTCTGAGCAGCCTCATGCCGACGTTTTGCTTGTCGGTTGTGGAGGTGTTCGGGTCAAGCCCAAGTGTATTCACCAGCTAAAGATATGTGTGTATGGACATTCGGTAATTGTGCCTACCTTGGTTGTACCCGGACAGAAAGATCAGTTGATCGTTGGTACCAATGTAATCAAGTTCGTTCTCAGTCAACTCAAGCAGTCGCAAAGTTATTGGCGTGTCATGAACCAGCCAAATTCTACAAGAGAACCAGAAATTCAACAGTTTTTGAGCATGCTGTCTGGACATAATAGATGGGAGGGTAGTAGTATTCCAACTGTCGTCGGTACTGTTAAGCTCACTCAAGCAGTCACACTTTTACCGCAACGCGAGCACCTTGTGTGGGGTAGGCTCCCGACAAGTTCCACTATTTCTGTGGGTAGCACTGTGCTAATCGAACCATCAAAAGCGCAACCCCATCAGAAAGGTGTTCTTGTTGGGCGTGTTATAGCCACATTGCCTGGTGACAGGTGGGTGCCGGTTAAGGTGATCAACCCGTCCAGTGAGCCTATCACTTTGAGGCGCAATGCTAAAATAGCAGAAGTATCTCCTGTTTTGGCTGTTGAAGATCTGGGTGCGCTATCTGAGCATGGTGATGGAGAGACCTTGAGTGTGCAGAGTCAGTCTGTCTCCTGTAGTGTAGATGCAGATAGTCCTATCTCTGATTTTCGCAGCACATTGCAGAAGCTTGGTCTTGGGGATCTTGATATTGATTCTTGCGAAGTAACTCCGTATTGGAAAAGCCAGATTTTGCAGTTGGTCCAGAAATATCAAGATGTGTTTTCTAAACACAAGCTAGATTGTGGTAAGGCCAAAGAGTTCATCCACAGGATCCACCTGTCGGACGCCAGACCATTCAGACTCCCGTACCGACGTGTTCCTCCGGCTCAGTACCAGACACTGAGAAAAGTGCTCTCAGAAATGGAAGAGCAAGAGATTATCCGTAAGTCTTGTAGTGAGTGGGCATCTCCGCTGGTCCTGGTATGGAAGAAAAGTGGTGATCTTCGCGTTTGTGTCGATTACCGCTGGCTTAATGCCAGGACCATCAAGGATGCGCACCCGTTGCCTCATCAAGCAGACTGCTTGGCGGCCCTGGGTGGGAACGCAATATTTAGTGTGATGGATCTTACCTCTGGCTTTTATAACATCGCAATGGCAGAGGATGACAAAAAGTTCACGGCTTTCACAACACCTATGGGTCTTTATGAGTTTAACCGTTTGCCGCAAGGGTTGTGCAATAGTCCCGCCAGTTTCATGCGTTTAATGACAAACATCTTTGGCGATCAAAATTTCCTGACGTTGCTTTGCTATTTGGATGACTTACTTGTGTACGCCCCAGACGAGAGTGAGGCCATCAAGAGACTTGAGACAGTATTCAGTAAGCTTAGAGAGCACGGGTTAAAGTTGGCTCCTAAAAAGTGCCATTTCCTCCAGCGGAGTGTGCGGTTCTTGGGCCACATCATTGATAGTTCAGGAGTAGCGACTGACCCAGACAAGGTCAGCGCTATTGAAGCGGTGATGGAGTGTGATTTGATGATGGATGATAGGGTGACCCCCTCCCAAAGAAAGATTAAATCGTTTCTAGGAATGGTGTTGTATTATCAGAGGTTTATCCAAAATTGCTCCACCATCGCAAAACCTCTGTTTACTTTGACAGCTGCAACAAGGGGCAAAAAGCCTTCGAGAAAGGGTGCTGCAACATTCAGGAAGTTGAGTCCTGGTGACTGGAAGGAGGAGCACAGTAGTGCCTTCCAGCAGCTAAAAGCTGCTCTGATGAATTCGGTGGTATTATCACATCCTGATTTTAGCCGTCCGTTTGTTTTGTCCACTGATGCGTCTATGGATGGGTTGGGCGCTGTGTTGTCTCAGGTTTCAGAGGGTGAGACTAGAGCTCGGCCGATTGCTTTTGCTAGCAAATCCCTTTCACGTGCTCAGACCAAATATCCCGCTCACCGTTTGGAGTTTTTGGCGTTAAAGTGGTCCGTTTGCGACAAATTCAGCCACTGGCTGAAAGGCCATGAGTTCGTTGTATGGACGGACAACAATCCGTTAACTTACATCCTCACGAAGCCTAAACTCGACGCGTGTGAGCAGAGATGGGTTTCCAAATTGGCACCCTACCGGTTTAGCATCAAATACATACCAGGTAGTAAGAATGTAGTGGCCGATGCTTTGAGTCGTCAACCCTTTATTCAGAACCGGGTCAGTCAGAGACTCCTGAATGAGCCTTATGGTTCTTTACTTGAGGAAGCAGAGCAGTTTGAGAAAGACACAGTGCAGGATGCGTTTAGACTTAGTGCTTGCATCCAGAGTGTGGAAGCAACAAGCAATTGTCTACTGTCCAGCGCTGAGGTCTCTGCGGTGTTAGAGGGTCACAGTGACTGGGAAGTAGGAGTTGAAGCAAGAGCGATCTCTTGTATCACTCAAGACACACAACAGTTGTCGCCTGCTGGGCAATGCCCACTACCTGTTTTCTCGTTAGAAGAACTTCGAGAGCGGCAACAGAATGATCCTTGTTTGTCTAGGGTCCTCTTTTACATCCAGAGGGGCAAGAGAGCCTCGCGTCGTGAGCGTGCTGGTGAGACATATAAGGTGCTCAGAGTATTAAAGCAGTGGGACAGGTTGAAGATACTAGATGGTGTCCTGTATCGTGCCAGCAAAGATAACGTGACTGGAAAGAAACGCTTACAGTATGTAGTTCCATCCTCTTTGGTCACACAGGTGATGACAGGCGTTCATGATGAAGCAGGGCACCAGGGTCAAAGTAGAACTCTGTATCTGGCAAGACAAAGATTCTTTTGGGTCGGGTTGGAGCGTGATGTTCGTGGGTACGTCAAATGTTGTAAGCGCTGCGTCGTCAGCAAAACACCCGAACCTGAAGGTAGAGCCCCGTTAGAGAGTGTGAAAACGTCTAGTCCAATGGAGTTAGTATGCATCGATTTTTGGACCGCAGAAAGCTCAAAAGGTCATAATGTAGATGTGTTGGTCGTAACTGATCACTTTTCCCGAATGGCTCACGCGTTCCCGTGTCGTAACCAGTCCGCAAAGCAGGTAGCGCAACAGTTGTGGGACCGGTATTTTTGTGTGTATGGGTTCCCTGATAGGATTCACTCGGATCAAGGAGCAAACTTTGAGAGCCAGCTGATCCGAGAATTGTTACAGGTCGCTGGAGTAAAAAAGTCCAGAACAACTGCTTACCATCCCATGGGGAATGGCAGCGTTGAACGTTTCAATAGAACATTGGGCAACATGATCCGAGCACTGCCGCCAAGGTCCAAAGAAAAGTGGTCACAGTTGCTACAGACACTGACTTTTGCATATAATTGTACTGCCCATGAGTCCACTGGTTACGCCCCATTCTACTTAATGTTTGGCAGAATCCCAAAGTTGCCAGTTGATGTGATGTTTGCAAATGTCGAGAGAGACTGCGATGTTGTTGATTACGACAAGTATGTGAAAAGGCTGAGAGACAACTTGAAAGAAGCTCTGACTGTTGCTCAGGGGAATGTTGATGCCAGTCAACAACGTCAAACTGAATTGTACAACAAAAGAACGAAGGGTTGTAGCATTGAGTTGGGTGATCAGGTTCTGCTGGCCAACAAAACTGAACGGGGAAAAAGGAAATTGGCAGACAAATGGGAGTCCACACCATATAAAGTGATGGCAGTGAACCCCCAGTGCCATATTTACCGTATACGTAACACCAAAACGGGTTTGGAGAAAACTGTTCATCGCAATTTGCTGTTACAAGCGAACTTCCTGCCACTTGGGTTGGAAGAACCAGATTTATGTGGGGATGATGGTGAATCAGTCATCAGCAGTAGGGATGTGTCCATGATTGCTGGTGAACCTACATCTGAGTTGTGTTCTTCGTCTGAACGAGTTGCGAGTTGGGTGGAGGATACTATAGCTTCTGATGGTTCTCAGCATGGATTATCTTGCAGATCTGATAGTATTGATTCACTGGATGTAGTCCCTGGGTCGTTGGAACAGGAACAATTGGTGTCAATTGATGGCTCTGTCAAGGAGAACAGCAATGTAAGTGGTCCAGATGGAAGACCTGATTTTGGTTCTTGCAGTTCGCTTTCTGATACAGTTCTCAGTGAAGAACATTGTGCTTCACCTACTAAAGTTGTTGAGCCACCGCCTGGAAAAGAGGAAACTAGAGTTCGAACCAGAGCGGGTAGAACAGTGAAACCAGTTAACAGACTGATCGAGAGTATGACTCAATCCATAAAAATTTTGAATCCGGTTGGTGAAGTTGTAAGATCTTTATTGAGATAAAAATGTATTGTACAAGAGAGGATTTTTGGTTTCTAGTTTAAATTGTAGAATTGAACATCTTTGAGTTAATACACTACTGCATGTATTTGTTCCAGACAAGAGATGAGTTCATCAGATGAAGAGTGTTTAAGGCACCTTTTGCGAGTGACTATAATAGGCCTGATCAACCTGCTGTAGTTACTTTCCCTGCTAGTGGGAAACATATTTTGTTGCACAATATTCTGGATAATAGTTGGTCTGATTAAGTGTATCCTATCCCTGTAATGGACAAAATTTGTGGAGTTCAGGGGGGAGAATGTAGCCGGTGTGAAAAAGATTTTAAAACTCATTTATTTGTTCAGATTTTTTCTACAATATTTGTGTAAATTAGTTTTATTTTGTTTAAAGTAATTGTTTTAATTTCATATTTTTGTAATAAGTGTGAATTATTGAACTTCACAAAATTTTGTTGTTTTTCTATTTTGTTTATAGTTTAAAAGTATGTTGGTTATGGGACTACTTTATTTGAGGAGGGATATCAGTGGCAATCGCGGGGGTTTTTCCAGGTGCGCGTCACCTGATAGTCTCAGTTTGTTACGAGACTGTGGACGCGCAGCATATGACTCTCTCTCGTCGAGTACTGGTACAGTGACAATTTGTTTCAATGTACATTAGCGAAGGATGTATACTGTCATTTTTTTGTTAGTGGTGTTTAAAATGTATTATTCAATGTTTTTTTGAGCTAGTCGTTTTTGTTGTATGTTTAGTGTGTTCCAGAGAGAGAGAGACTTCATCTGATTGTTTATCTACACTGATGTCCATCTTTTTTTGTTACAGGTATGTTTAAAATAATTCTGTTTAGAATGAAGAGATTATTTGGGTTGTCGATTTAATGTGCAGCTTATTATGGGAGCGAGAGTGTGATGCACGTGTAGTATGCGACGCACGTGGTGCGGCCTGTATCTCGCCATACACATGTGGTACAGTGGTAATAACTATTTAATCTTTATTTGATTTGTTATTTGTAATAATAAGATTATATATAGTTAATATCATCGTTATAACATAATAGTAAACACTATAAGTAACATATGTCGGTGATGTTAGGTTGAATACTATATATACTTGTAATATATGTATTTTATATACTATTGTATTGTATTAGTAATTGTTTAATGTACATTTTATAGAATAAGAAACGTTATATTTATGTTTTTGTTATTAATGTTTCTATTTTATTTTCTGGTTGTTTTTTGATTAAATGTACTGATAGTCTCAGTTTGTTACGAGACTGTGGACGCGCAGCATATGACTCTCTCTCGTCGAGTACTGTGTGTTCCAGAGAGAGAGAGACTTCATCTGATTGTTTATCTACACTGATGTCCATCTTTTTTTGTTACAGTAAAAAAAAAAAATCATCTGAAGTCAAGTGTTCGTGTGGTTTATGGGTGAAGACCGGTTCAAGTCCGTTACACATGCTTCAAGTCAAAAGTGTTTTTAAACATAAACTACCATTATGAACGCTGCTTCTGCCTATCGAGATGGCAGACTGCTGTAAAGTGCCCGTATGTGTGACGTCATGTGGGAACTATCAATTGAATACCTTGAAAACAAGTGTCTGTAGAGAATCATTGTCATTGCAATTGTCAGCAACCCTCTAGTTAATTTAGTATTAAATGCACACATTATCCCTAAAACATTTAAGGTATGATTCTCTGTATAGCATGATGATTGTGAAAAGTGCCATTGAGTGTCATTTGAAATACAGTTGTGAAACACAAACTATTATTGTTACTTTGATACACAAACTCTACTTTAATGTCCCTTTGGGGACTCTGGCGATACACAAACTCTACTTTAATGTCCCTTTGGGGACTCTGGCGATACACAAACTCTACTTTAAAGTCCCTTTGGGGACTCTGGCGATACACAAACTCTACTTTAATGTCCCTTTGGGGACTCTGGCGATACACAAACTCTACTTTAAAGTCCCTTTGGGGACTCTGGCGATACACAAACTCTACTTTAATGTCCCTTTGGGGACTCTGGCGATACACAAACTCTACTTTAATGTCCCTTTGGGGACTCTGGCGATACACAAACTCTACTTTAATGTCTCTTTGGGGACTCTGGCGATACACAAACTCTACTTTAATGTCTCTTTGGGGACTCTGGGATACACAACTCAAATATATTAGACAATCATCCAATCATCAGTTTTGTTGCAACTGAACCTTTTTTAAATTAGTTAATGAAGAAATACAAGCAGTAATGACATGCCAGCCGTTTATTTAAGATGCAAAGGCATGCTACAATGTCCAGATAGTTATATATATATAGCACAACAGCCTTCTCTTAACAATGCCACTTTCTGGCATACTGAACAACAGTAAACACATTTCTTTTAAAGTGCATATTAGTTCAACAAAAAAAATTATAAACAGACACATAAAAACAAAAGTAAGGTGAAGTAATGTGTTTAACACATCTTAAACTTGAAAAAAAATTATTCTCCTTTACTTGCACTCCTCCCTCTTTTCTTCTCCTTTACTTGCACTCCTCCCTCTTTTCTTCTCTTTTACTTGCACTCCTCCCTCTTTTCTTCTCTTTTACTTGCACTCCTCCCTCTTTTCTTCTCTTTTACTTGCACTCCTCCCTCTTTTCTTCTCCTTTACTTGCACTCCTCCCTCTTTTCTTCTTTTTTACTTGCACTCCTCCCTCTTTTCTTCTCTTTTACTTGCACTCCTCCCTCTTTTCTTCCCCTTTACTTGCACTCCTCCCTCTTTTCTTTTCTTCTCTTTTACTTGCACTCCTCCCTCTTTTCTTCAACTTTACTTGCACTCCTCCCTCTTTTTTTCTCCTTTACTTGCACTCCTCCCTCTTTTCTTCCCCTTTACTTGCACTCATCCCTCTTTTCTTCTCCTTTACTTGCACTCCTCCCTCTTTTCTTCTCCTTTACTTGCACTCCTCCCTCTTTTCTTTTCTTCTCTTTTACTTGCACTCCTCCCTCTTTTCTTCAACTTTACTTGCACTCCTCCCTCTTTTCTTCCCCTTTACTTGCACTCCTCCCTCTTTTCTTTTCTTCTCTTTTACTTGCACTCCTCCCTCTTTTCTTCAACTTTACTTGCACTCCTCCCTCTTTTCTTCAACTTTACTTGCACTCCTATCTCTTTTCTTCTCCTTTACTTGCACTCCTCCCTCTTTTCTTCTCCTTTACTTGCACTCCTCCCTCTTTTCTTTTCTTCTCTTTTACTTGCACTCCTCCCTCTTTTCTTCAACTTTACTTGCACTCCTCCCTCTTTTCTTCAACTTTACTTGCACTCCTATCTCTTTTCTTCTCCTTTACTTGCACTCCTCCCTCTTTTCTTCTCATTTACTTACACTCCTCCCTCTTTTCTTTTCTTCTCTTTTACTTGCACTCCTCCCTCTTTTCTTCTCATTTACTTGCACTCCTCCCTCTTTTCTTCAACTTTACTTGCACTCCTCCCTCTTTTCTTCTCATTTACTTGCACTCCTCCCTCTTTTCTTCAACTTTACTTGCACTCCTCCCTCTTTTCTTCTCATTTACTTACACTCCTCCCTCTTTTCTTTTCTTCTCCTTTACTTGCACTCCTCCCTCTTTTCTTCTCATTTACTTACACTCCTCCCTCTTTTCTTTTCTTCTCTTTTACTTGCACTCCTCCCTCTTTTCTTCTCCTTTACTTGCACTCCTCCCTCTTTTCTTCTCATTTACTTACACTCCTCCCTCTTTTCTTTTTTTCTCCTTTACTTGCACTCCTCCCTCTTTTCTTCCCCTTTACTTGCACTCATCCCTCTTTTCTTCTCCTTTACTTGCACTCCTCCCTCTTTTCTTCCCCTTTACTTGCACTCCTCCCTCTTTTCTTCTCCTTTACTTGCACTCCTCCCTCTTTTCTTCCCCTTTACTTGCACTCCTCCCTCTTTTCTTCTCTTTTACTTGCACTCCTCCCTCTTTTCTTCAACTTTACTTGCACTCCTCCCTCTTTTCTTCTCTTTTACTTGCACTCCTCCCTCTTTTCTTCTCCTTTACTTGCACTACTCCCTCTTTTCTTCTTTTTTACTTGCACTCCTCCCTCTTTTCTTCTCTTTTACTTGCACTCCTACCTCTTTTCTTTTCTTCTCTTTTACTTGCACTCCTCCCTCTTTTCTTTTCTTCAACTTTACTTGCACTCCTCCCTCTTTTCTTCAACTTTACTTGCACTCCTATCTCTTTTCTTCTCCTTTACTTGCACTCCTCCCTCTTTTCTTCTCATTTACTTACACTCCTCCCTCTTTTCTTTTCTTCTCTTTTACTTGCACTCCTCCCTCTTTTCTTCTCATTTACTTGCACTCCTCCCTCTTTTCTTCAACTTTACTTGCACTCCTCCCTCTTTTCTTCTCATTTACTTACACTCCTCCCTCTTTTCTTTTCTTCTCCTTTACTTGCACTCCTCCCTCTTTTCTTCTCATTTACTTACACTCCTCCCTCTTTTCTTTTCTTCTCTTTTACTTGCACTCCTCCCTCTTTTCTTCTCCTTTACTTGCACTCCTCCCTCTTTTCTTCTCATTTACTTACACTCCTCCCTCTTTTCTTTTCTTCTCTTTTACTTGCACTCCTCCCTCTTTTCTTCAACTTTACTTGCACTCCTCCCTCTTTTCTTCTCCTTTACTTGCACTCCTCCCTCTTTTCTTCTCATTTACTTACACTCCTCCCTCTTTTCTTTTCTTCTCTTTTACTTGCACTCCTCCCTCTTTTCTTCTCCTTTACTTGCACTCCTCCCTCTTTTCTTCTCATTTACTTGCACTCCTCCCTCTTTTCTTTTCTTCTCTTTTACTTGCACTCCTGCCTCTTTTCTTCTCATTTACTTGCACTCCTCCCTCTTTTCTTCTCCTTTACTTGCACTCCTCCCTCTTTTCTTCTCATTTACTTGCACTCCTCCCTCTTTTCTTCTCATTTACTTACACTCCTCCCTCTTTTCTTTTCTTCTCTTTTACTTGCACTCCTCCCTCTTTTCTTCTCATTTACTTGCACTCCTCCCTCTTTTCTTTTCTTCTCTTTTACTTGCACTCCTGCCTCTTTTCTTCTCATTTACTTGCACTCCTCCCTCTTTTCTTCTCCTTTACTTGCACTCCTGCCTCTTTTCTTCCCCTTTACTTGCACTCCTCCCTCTTTTCTTCTCCTTTACTTGCACTCCTGCCTCTTTTCTTCTCATTTACTTGCACTCCTCCCTCTTTTCTTCTCCTTTACTTGCACTCCTGCCTCTTTTCTTCCCCTTTACTTGCACCGCTCTCCAAAGACACAAAGAAGTGAAATCTCATGATGTGTTTAGCTTAAGGAAACTCAAAGTGTTCGGCCTGACAGGAGTGTCCTGTAACCAGCACATCTTGCCAGTCAAAAGAAGGCCAGAATAGTTCAACTCAAATACATTACTTCACCTTTACTCCTCCCTCTTTTCTTCCCCCAATAAGACATTGCACAATATAAAGCAGAAATTAATTTTTTCCTCAACATGTTCTACATTTTCCAGTAAAAGGCAATGTAGTGTTTTTCCCACCCTCTATAATCCACCTCTTTTTTTAAAGTTGTGATCCTGTTCCGCACATAATTTTTCACACCAGTCCATGTTCGCTCCTTTAAAGCTTCTGGCTCTGCTTTAATGCATCTCTCACAGTCTTGCTTACCAGGAACTTTGCATGTCTTTATGAAGTTCATCATATGTTTTTCAACTGCTTTTACCTCAAAGTCCTCCCATTTTCTTTTTGAAGGGATTGATGAACCTGCAAAAAAGAAAATCTTATTATCAACTAAAGTCAATGAATGATAACCAAATTAACACAGTCTTCCTGTGTAGATAATATGTTATCTACAGGCATCAGTAACCAGTTGTTCAAAATAAATTGAGTAATTCATGGTAATTACTGTTGTTAGTATAGTTTACATATTTTTCTACCTTGATGTTCTTGTGAAACCGCTGGTTGAGTAACAGGGGATGAGGGTTGCACAGGAGCGGATGGAGATGATGTGGCAGTAACAGGGGATGAGGGTTGCACAGGAGCGGATGGAGATGATGTGGCAGTAACAGGGGATGAGGGTTGCACAGGAGCGGATGGAGATGATGTGGCAGTAACAGGGGATGAGGGTTGCACAGGAGCGGATGGAGATGATGTGGCAGTAACAGGTGATGAGGGTTGCACAGGAGCGGATGGAGATGATGTGGCAGTAACAGGTGATGAGGGTTGCACAGGAGCGGATGGAGATGATGTGGCAGTAACAGGGGATGAGGGTTGCACAGGAGCGGATGGAGATGATGTGGCAGTAACAGGTGATGAGGGTTGCACAGGAGCGGATGGAGATGATGTGGCAGTAACAGGGGATGAGGGTTGCACAGGAGCGGATGGAGATGATGTGGCAGTAACAGGTGATGAGGGTTGCACAGGAGCGGATGGAGATGATGTGGCAGTAACAGGGGATGAGGGTTGCACAGGAGCGGATGGAGATGATGTGGCAGTAACAGGGGATGAGGGCTGCACAGGAGCGGATGGAGATGATGTGGCAGTAACAGGTGATGAGGGTTGCACAGGAGCGGATGGAG
Source organism: Rhodeus uyekii (assembly GCA_037043235.1). Taxonomy (NCBI): domain Eukaryota; kingdom Metazoa; phylum Chordata; class Actinopteri; order Cypriniformes; family Acheilognathidae; genus Rhodeus; species Rhodeus uyekii. The sequence goes on from JAWRVZ010000318.1 coordinate 380,989, forward strand.
ATGATGTGGCAGTAACAGGGGATGAGGGTTGCACAGGAGCGGATGGAGATGATGTGGCAGTAACAGGGGATGAGGGTTGCACAGGAGCGGATGGAGATGATGTGGCAGTAACAGGGGATGAGGGTTGCACAGGAGCGGATGGAGATGATGTGGCAGTAACAGGGGATGAGGGTTGCACAGGAGCGGATGGAGATGATGTGGCAGTAACAGGGGATGAGGGCTGCACAGGAGCGGATGGAGATGATGTGGCAGTAACAGGTGATGAGGGTTGCACAGGAGCGGATGGAGATGATGTGGCAGTAACAGGGGATGAGGGTTGCACAGGAGCGGATGGAGATGATGTGGCAGTAACAGGGGATGAGGGTTGCACAGGAGCGGATGGAGATGATGTGGCAGTAACAGGGGATGAGGGTTGCACAGGAGCGGATGGAGATGATGTGGCAGTAACAGGGGCAGGTGAGGGTAATGATGCCAATGAGGAGAGTGGAGAAGGGCACGAGGGCGAAAGGTCCTTTACAGAGGTAGACATAGCACAGGGTGCAGAATAGGGCTCAGCCGATGAGGATGACTGTAACACCTTGAAAATAAAATTGGCATAAAATTAATTGGAATAAAAAGCACAAAGTAAACTGTACAATGGCCATTAAATAATCAGGTGTTAATGTAAGGTGATGATCATGTTCACATATTACTCACAACGCAATCTTCACGTATTGCAGTCTTTTTGTTTTTCTTTTCAATTTCTGCTCTATTAAAGCGCTCATAGCAATTGTTGTGATGTTCTTGAAGTTTGGCCAATCTTGACTGAAACCTTTCATGCTGACAAAAAGGACATGTTTGCACAATTCAAAGTCTATTGGTTTAGTTTAAGGTGTGTACTGTACTGTAGTGATATAATATAGTGCTCTTGATTAAAACACCTTAAACCCAATTACTACCAGTGTGTTACTGGTCACTTGTGAGTCTAAATGAATAAATGTAAATGTAAAGTCAATGTGATATCTAGACACCTTAAGTCTGTTATGTTATATAAAATTGATATAGCACATGAAGAACAGTTGAACCTGGGTTTGACCATGTACCTTAAAAGCTCCAGGACAAGTAAGATATACACATTTTATGCCGGTTTCAGATGTGATGTTTATACTGCACGTGTAAGCAGTGCAGGCTCGCATAGCAGGAGCGAACGCTGACAGTGTAAAAGCACAACAGCCACGCACAGCAAACGCTCTGCTACGTGCTGCTCACACGTGTAGTGTGCAGCCAGTCTTAATGTAAACTTACTAATTTCTGTGAATCCAAACTGCTGATGTTATTTTTATCACTGGAGTCTGTGACCTGATTGGTAGAGAAATATAAGGAACACGATATAAAAATACAGAAACAAAACAGCAAGGGATGAACGGGGTTTCATGAAATGTTGGTTACCTTCGCTCGCCAAGGCCAGTCTGAGTCTCCATAACTGTATGTTATTTCTTCCCCTTGTTTAATGTCTCTGACAGCAAAGAGGCACAGATGAGGTTGCTGGTTCACTTCAATTGTTTTTATTTTGCAGGTAGGATTTTTGTGGTCATCATTGACCAGCCTTCCCAAGGATCCATCTTCCTTAGATGCATCCATGCTGTAAATACATAAAATGACCACTAAGAATAGCTTGTACATACATATCTTCATACAAATTGTCTTGGTAATAAACTAAAACTTTTCAGTCCACTATGAAAAACCTATTCCAAAACGTTTATTCTAATATTTTTGTATAAAACAGCAGATCGCAGAATTTAACGCAAAATCAAGCAAACTCAATACGCAATATTTTCCGGAGCCAGCATTTTTTCTTCAGATTTTACGTGTAGGCGCCCACGCAGACGCTACCATGCTACATGACCACTGAAGAGAATGTTGCTCATGGTTCTAGAACCGTTCCGCTTTTGCCTGTGCCTAGAACGCGTGTAAACATGCAAGCTTTATTTTTTATATTATTAATGCCTAATTTATGCAGTGTTTAAAATTTTAGAAATAGCTTCTGTTATCTGAAAACACATGAACAGAAAACAAAAAGTAAAATGAAAAGTGTTTTTTACATTTTTATATTAAAGAAAATATAGAAAACATAAAAAAATGAATCCTTAATTGGATTTTTATTTGATGTTACATTTGGTATGAAATGGTTAAAAGTAAACCAGTCAGTTTGGGATGCAAAAATCAAGTTTCCCACGCAAAATCCTGGAGGGATTGATAAAAGTATAAGATATTTTAGATAGATTTATATTTTAGCATCTACTACACAAAGACAACAATTCTATACTCACCACCAATATTCGCCATGCCACTGAAAATCAAACAAGAATGTGTTCTGAACGTCATTGTAGAGTTTAGATCTATTAAGACTTTCCTTCGAACTCAGAAGTTCACCTCTGTATTCAAGAACAAAATCTCCTCTGAAAAAAGCTTCAGTGGTGAAAACTCCACGTCCTAAAGAGAAAAATATATTAAGTCTTCAGAGTTCTTACTATTAATAACTATTGATAAAAATATTTAATAGCCACACTTAAATAAGTATGCAGTGCAGTTTTTACTTTAAATACCTATATAGGCTGCATCATAGAGCTTACAGAAACATTACTGCTATGTATTTTACATTCATCAAATCTTACTGCATAAGTAAATATACTACACTGTATAATTTATATATTAAATATACTATACTGTGCTTTACTGCAACCAGTGAACCTCAATTGGAATAGGAATGAATATTAAAATATCTTGCCTTTATATTTACTGATAAATTTCCCTTCAAGTCCAGCCTTGTCAGTTTTGCAACCAATGTGATGCTCAGCATCCTGACGTGGTGTAGTGCGTCTTCTTTTTTTATGTTCAGCCAGCATTGTGACTCATTGTTTATACAATGACTGAAAAGAAATAGATAATACATCAAATAAATAAATTATACAATGATTAAGCATATTCCACTAAAACAAACAAAATAATTGAGTAGATAATAGAAATTAATTTAAAGGGGAATGGAGTTAATAGTAGCAAAATGTAGAGATTTCTTGTAGGGGATTTTTGCCTACACAATACCCTTCAAACACAATGCAAATTTCATGGTTTAAAAAACAATACAAAAAAGTCCCCAGTTTAAATCCCATCAGTAAATTTCTGCCATTTTAATGTGCATTATAAGTGATACTAAGATAACCATTAAAAACAAAAAACAAATTACTTTACACAGTATACTACAGCTATTTAACATATTTTTAATACATAGTTACATTTGTCATTTGTAACTAATCAAGTATTGACAAGATTTTATATTATGCACATTATGAAACATGTGACTTATGAGAAATATTAACTCGACTGTTTTGATTAATTCGAAGAAGCATTGTTCATATCTAATCCAGCAAATATTTTTTTTACATCAAAATACTATGAAAAGCATACAGTCGACAAATGAGCAAAAGCCTAACATGAAATAATTATTAACAATACTAAAACCTTACTAACTTTTATATTATCAATTTTATTGCCATAAATTAAATCACAACTCACCTTTGCTCCTATCAGACATCCAGCGTACATCTCTTTCGCGGGAAATACTGTTTCGCGGGAGGATACAAGTCACGTGTTAACATGCCTGACCTTATAAGGGCATGGCCTTAGACCTGACGCGTGGAGCTGATCACATGTTCCAAAATGAAGAGTAGAAAAGCACATACACCTTACGAACACATTTCCTATCAATTATAATAGGTTTACTTTTCAGTGCTGTATATTTACGTCTAAAATATAAAGCAGCGTTTAAATAGTAAGAGTGTTGCTCTGCGCAGACCGAACGCCATATGACATAAAAGCAGGGGCGTAGCCAGAATTTTATTTTTGAGGGGGAACAGCATAAAATGAGCATAATGTAGTCGGCAGGATTCGAACCTGTGCGGGGAAACTCCTATGGATTGTAGTCCATCGCCTTAACCTCTCAGCCATGGCTAGTTGTGGTGCAACACGCAGGCGGGCGATATGATCTTACAGCTCATCACACAAAACTACATATATCCTACATATTGTCGTTTCAGACACTTCCAAAAATGTGGCAACAAAGATGTAATTCATGTACTTACAAATTGTATTTCCATTTTCGTTGCAACAGTCAAGTTCTTCCACACTGACTCAATCAGTCATTTATTTTTTAACCTTTCCTTATACACAGACATTTTCATATTAGGATACAAAAGAGTCCTGTCTAAACTGTTACTATAAATGTAGAAGCACACAGTTCCATAGAATATCATTATGTGCTTAAAAATTAAGGGCCGGTTTCCAGGACGGGACTTAAGTCAGGACTAGGCCTTAGTTAAATTACAACATTTAAGTAGTTTTTACAAACATGTCTTACCAAAAACCATTACAGAGCACTGATATACTTAAAGATATGTCAGTAAAAGTTGTTTCTAATTAAGAAAGATCAAATATGCACCCTAACCCTAACCCTAACCCTAACCCTAGGACTTAAGCCCTGTCCGGGAAACTGCCCCTAAGATTTGTACTCATAGAAATGACTAAAGTAATCAAACCTGTTCATTTGACAGGGGTGTAAGAGACTCTAGGCCTGTTTTGTAGCATTTTTAATTCTAAATTCTCAACTCCATTGTCTGTCAACAAAAAAATAATGTAAAACCATGATGTGTTAACCTTAACTGATATGGACTGCACTGAATTGGGGGATAATGGCATCTTCTAAATATCACAAACAAACCTAACAAATGAACATTATTAGACATGAATGAAAGTATAAAGAAATTATATCTTGAGTACATGTGTGAGAGTGCTGCTGTGTGGGGGAGGGGGTCATGAGTTCAGACACATGGGGGAGGGGAAGCGACTCTCTCACACACAAACTCCTCTAACTTCTCTGTGTGGGGGACTTGTCACAACACCTTATCATACACTTACAATTAATGACCTCATCAATTTTAACTAACAAAGATGTTGTAATTCATGTACTTACAAATTGTATTTCCATTTTCGTTGCAACAGTCAAGTTCTTCCACACTGACTCAATCAGTCATTTATTTTTTAACCTTTCCTTATACACAGACATTTTCATATTAGGATACAAAAGAGTCCTGTCTAAACTGTTACTATAAATGTAGAAGCACACAGTTCCATAGAATATCATTATGTGCTTAAAAATTAAGGGCCGGTTTCCAGGACGGGACTTAAGTCAGGACTAGGCCTTAGTTAAATTACAACATTTAAGTAGTTTTTACAAACATGTCTTACCAAAAACCATTACAGAGCACTGATATACTTAAAGATATGTCAGTAAAAGTTGTTTCTAATTAAGAAAGATCAAATATGCACCCTAACCCTAACCCTAACCCTAACCCTAGGACTTAAGCCCTGTCCGGGAAACTGCCCCTAAGATTTGTACTCATAGAAATGACTAAAGTAATCAAACCTGTTCATTTGACAGGGGTGTAAGAGACTCTAGGCCTGTTTTGTAGCATTTTTAATTCTAAATTCTCAACTCCATTGTCTGTCAACAACAAAAATAATGTAAAAACATGATGTGTTAACCTTAACGGATATGGACTGCACTGAATTGGGGGATAATGGCATCTTCTAAATATCACAAACAAACCTAACAAATGAACATTATTAGACATGAATGAAAGTGTAAAGAAATGATTTCTTGACTACATGTGTGAGAGTGCTGCTGTGTGGGGGAGGGGGTCATGAGTTCAGACACATGGGGGAGGGGAAGCGACTCTCACAGGCACACAAACTCCTCTAACTTCAGTCTGTGTGGGGGACGTGTCACAACACCTCATCATACACTTACAATTAATGACCTCATCAATTTCAACTAACAAACAAATAAAAAACACTAAACATTGTGGATGCGTTCACATCTTTTTGTGACTTGTGTATTAAAACGCACTGAAATAACATCTTCTAAACAAATGTTAACATGCCCATCTGAAGAAATGTCAATGCAAAGACAAATACAGTGGTACCTCGAGATACAAAATTAATCCGTACCGAGGCGGACTTCGTATAATGAGTTTTTCGTATCTTGGAACACATTTTACATGTAAAATGGCTAATCCGTTCCAAGCCCTCCAAAAAATCGCCATTAAATTTCATAGTAGTCGGTGTCGGCAGGATTCGAACCTACGCGGAAAAAACCCAATGGATCTGGAGTTCGTCGCCTTAACCTCTCAGCCACGACAGATGATGCATGACAAAATCTCACACGAACACACTTCTTTGCATGCATTTAGCTCGCTCTCGCGGTCTGTGACGTGAGAAACCGCTCGACCTGCGCAGCCCGGACGCGCGGCGGGGTCACACCGGTCTGCAGCCGGCTCTCGCGGGAGGCGACGCGCTGCCGTTACACACACACACTGAAGCGCAAAACTGCGTGTTTACGATTCAAAGTTAGTTTCAAACACATCATGAAAGCACATCGAACTCAGCGTAGGTTAGTCTGTTTTATGTAAAAACTACATATTGGAAACATGTTTAAATCATTTGTACATTCTTTCATATGCAATTTCCGCAATCCTTCCTGATGACGCAACTGCAATCGTCCTCCTGATTGGTCATATTAATAAATTATTCAAATAATGTAATTCATGTAGTGACCGATAGGGGTGGTATGCGGTACTAATTCTTCCTGGCCTCTGATTGGACAGAATCTCCAAAGTGTGTATCTTTCCGGAAGTGCAGTTCCTCATAGAGGGCGCTGCATTTTACACAAATTAGTGGGGGGGCATACACACTTTGAGTACACAAATCACTTAAAAGTGTATTTTGGGGACAAGTGAGATTTTAAGCCTGGACACCATTTTAGTGCATGCTAAATGCCATTGTAACACCCAGAGAGTGTTATGTATATATATTTTGGTTTTTGTTCACTGTTTTTATATGCCGTAATTCCATAAGCAGCCAAAGAGGGCGCTACAGGTAATTGGTGACGGTATATAAGCCAGGAAATGTGTAGAGGGAGTGAGTTGTTGGTAGAGGGAAACCTCATGGTTAAGCTCACGGCTACTAACACTTCCGGAGTCCGGTTTGAGAACTATTTAAGTTTCTGCTCAAATGTGAGTATTTGAATGTCTCCTGAGTTTTGCATATATTGTATTTGTGTTTACAAAAGTTTATGTGCATTGTTTTATTAGACAAGGACCTTCTATTCTACCCCTGCTTATCTGCTTGCTGTTACTACTACTGTGGTAGTTGTTCTGTCCGGTGGATAATCTCTCCATGACTTCAGTGATCTCCAGTCACTGAGCCAGAACCACAAATCAGCACCGCAAATTCCCAAACTGGATTTATAGGATTAATTCATTGCATCGCCCTCAAATAACCATCTTCATCTTCATCTCACCTCATCCCATCGTCTTCTGTTTCACCTATCTATGGACCATTCTGATAAGTTCCACATTGACTCTTTAAAGGCCTGTTGCTTAAAACTGTTTATTTTTGTTGGGTTGGGATTGACTTGTTTGATTTTGTGAATAAACTTACAGTGAACGTATTTGTTTGAGAAAGTGTTTCTCTATTATCAGTACCGTACGATTCTTTGCAAACCTTCAGGAGCAAACCTTCATAGGGGAGGGTTGCAGAGTGGCGCCCGAACAGGGACACGCTTAACTTTTGCGGGATTCCTTAAAAAAATAAAGATCGACGGTACTGAAAAACACTTCACAAACAAATATTTTTAACAAATATTCGCAATGGAAGAAAGAGAGCAGATTGTTGATTATTCTGAGGAAGCTTTCACTCGTCGTAGGGACCCAGTAACAAACCTGATTGATACTTTTGATGAATTATATTTAGATTCAGAAGAGGAAAGAGAAGGTAGAGTTGGGTCACTAGAGCAGGGAGTTGAACTGGCTGACCAAGCTGAATATTTACCCTTACCTCCGCCCCCTCAGGATTTCTTAGAAGTCGAATTACAATTCGGCAGGGATGAAACTGTCCGACGTGTGAGTAGCATTGAAGCGCACCTCGCTGACATTGAACACAGAATCAGTGACTTTGTTACCTCAGAGACATTAAGTATGAAATTGAGAGCGAATGAGGACAGGATGAATTATCATCTCAAAAGGGAGATAGATAGAGTTCGTCAACAATGCTGTGCCAAAATTGACGATCTAGCTAAGAGCATGGTGGATTGTTTGAAACGCCGTGACGACCAACTGGAACGACGGTTCAAAGCCATTCAGTCTGCAGCACCAACTCCGGTTCATACTAGTTCATATACCTCTCACAGAACATCTCAAGCACCCGATAGAATGACTTCAACACAAGATACGACAAGGCGAGTAACTCATTTTCCTTCACTATCTCATCTGCCTGCGGTTAAAATGGATGTACCCACTTTTAGTAATTCGAATTCTGAAGACCCCATGGAATTCATTGATCGATTCGAGGAGTATAATGAATTGAGACCAATGTCCCAGGAAGAGGTGTTGGCAGCGCTTTCCGTGAGCCTTAAGGGATCTGCCAAAAGCTGGTGGAGAGCGGAGAAACACGGTATTGGAGACTGGAATTCATTCAAAGAGAAATTCCTGTTTTCCTTTCTGAATGAGGATTATAAAGAAGTTGCTGCACAGAAGTTGGCAAATTATCGACAGAGAGTCAATGAAGCGGTAAGAGACTTTGCTTTTAACTATAGAGCAATGGCATTAAAGCTTAACCCTCTGCTGTCTGAAGCTGAATTAGTGCAGGCGACGTTAAGAAACTGCAATCCGCGGTTGGCATCACTGTTGAGGGGAACGGTGAAAACGATTGATGAACTGGTTCGTCTTGGTACTCAAATAGAGAAGGACTGGGCTGAGGGTAAAAGGAGATGGAATCAAGAGAAAGGTGAGGAACAGAAGAAGAGTTCTGCGGGTGGAAAAAATCAGCCTAATCGCCTGATGCTTATTGATCCGACTGCTGGCTTTCAGTGTAAAAACGTCCTGCAGGCACCCATGGTTTTAAGACACTCGTTCTTCAATGCTGTGATTGATACGGGAAGCACCTTTTCTTTGATGCAGCAGAAAGTGTGGCGAAGATTGAAAAGGGAAGATGAGCTTTTGACGAGAAGTTCTCAAACGTTCATGCTGGCTAATGGCCAAAGCCAAGAAACTCAAGGTAAAGTACTATGGGAATGTGAGATGTATGGATCGAAGCACGAGGTTACCTTTTACGTGATGAAAGATGAGGATTTGGCAGTGCCTATCATTCTAGGTCTGAATTTCCTTAAAGAAGCCAAGGTCACCATTGACTTTAATTCTTCACGTTTATCTCTGCCTGATTCTAATTCTAGTCATCCCATGTATTTTAATGAAGTACACAAGCTCCCTGCTGTAAGGTTTTATGCTGCCCGAGGAGAAGTTGAGGTGATGCAGAACGAGGACACAAAGCTAATTGACCACGTTGTGGAAACCTCTCGTGCTGCACCCGAGGTAAAGGATCAGTTGAAAGTTCTCTTATGTGATTGGCCTTCGGTATGTACCACAAGTCTTGGACGTACAAGTCTGATCAAGCATGAGATTAAAACTATTGATGAACTTCCGCTAAGGAAAAGACCATACAGAGTGTCGAAAGTCAAGAGTGATTTTATCGAGGAACAAATTAAGGAGTTGCTTCGACTCAAAATCATCAGACCTTCTACATCACCATGGGCCTCACCGGTGGTGGTAGTAGATAAAAAGGATAAGAGTATGAGGTTATGCGTTGACTATCGTGGTCTGAACGCAAAGACACACCTTGACGCATACCCGATGCCCCAAATCACCGATATCTTGGATTCACTCCAAGGAGCCAAGGTGTTTACCACGTTGGATTTAAAGAGCGGTTACTGGCAAGTTGAGATGGATCCTGGAAGTGTACAGAAGACAGCATTCACCACAGCTTCAGGGCTGTATGAATTCTTATGTCTTCCCTTTGGCTTGAAAAATGCTGCAGCGTCATTCCAACGGCTGATGGAGCAAGTCTTGAGGGAACACAAGAACAAATGCTGCATGGTTTACATCGATGACATCATTGTATACTCACCAGACATCCAGTCTCACATGAAACATCTCAGACAAGTGTTCCAGAGCTTACACAATGCTGGTCTCACCCTTAACCTTTCCAAATGTAAATTCATCTGTTCTTCACTGGAGTACCTTGGTCACACTATCACTGCAGATGGTGTTAAGATGAATCCGGACAAGGTGACTGCGATCAAGACTTACCCAACTCCCAAGAACCTGAAAGAGCTTCAGCGATTTCTAGGTCTGGCAGCATGGTACCATCGTTTTATCCCTGAGTTTTCGAGCAAAACGGCACCATTGCATGCACTGAAGAAGAAAGAGGCAAAGTGGAAGTGGACGGATGAGTGCCAACGCGCTTTTGAGCTTGTCAAAGATGAACTCACTAAGGCACCCATGTTAAACACCCCTAACTTTGAGTCTTCTTTTAAAGTACAGACTGACGCAAGCGATGTGGGCCTAGGAGCTGTGTTAACACAGGAGGTGGATGGCCAAGAAAAGGTAATTGCCTACGCGTCACGTTTATTGAGAGGTGCTGAGAAGTCTTATTCTGCGTCGGAAAAAGAGTGTCTTGCAGTCGTATGGGCGGTAGAGAAGTGGCACCATTACCTAGAAGGCAGAGCATTCGAGGTAATCACAGATCACGCTTCCCTGGTCTGGCTGTTCCAACATCCCAAGCCAACGTCAAGACTGGAAAGATGGACTATACGGTTGCAGGGCTATCACTTTACTGTAAGGTACAGGAGAGGACAGTGCAATGTCGTACCTGACGTATTGTCCAGAAGGTATACAGATGAGTCCCCAGCTGCATTGTTACATACACCAGCTAAGTGTCCAGTCACGTGTGATTTGCCAGTGGATTTGTCACAAATTGCTGCTGAGCAGAAGCTAGACCCAGAGTGCCGAGAGCTAATGGGAAAAGTAGAGTACCAGAAGTCTACTGATATGAAGAGAACGCATTATGTGTTCAAGAACGCGCTTTTATTTAGGAGTGTGCCAGACTCCAAAGAAGGCCAGAGATTCCAAGTCGTCATTCCTGCAAAGTTGAAGGAGGTAATCTTAAACTATGCACATGACAATCCCTTGAGTGGTCACTTGGGCAAATTTAAGACACTGATGAGACTGTTAGAGTTTGCGTATTGGCCCACGATTCGCACAGATGTGTGGCAGCACTGCAAAAACTGTCAGAGTTGTCAACGGTACAAGCCGAGTAACTTGAAACCTGCTGGAGGCTTACAAAGTGTTCCTCTAGTCGAGCCGGGTTACATGCTCGGAATGGATATCATGGGACCATTTCCCCGAAGTACTCGACAAAACGAATACTTGCTTGTTGTAGTGGACTATTTCTCAAAATGGGTAGAAGTATTTCCAATGAGAGCCGCCAAGTCTGCTACCATTGCACGATACCTGCGAGAGGAAATCTTCACCAGATGGGGAACACCAGCCTTCATTGTATCTGACCGAGGTCCGCAGTTCACATCCAACCTGCTGGATCAAGTATGTAAACAATGGCTCATAACACAAAAACTCACTACTGCCTATCATCCACAGTCCAACCTCACAGAAAGAATCAACCGGAACCTAAAAACGATGATTGCCTCGTATGTTGATCAAAACCATCGAACCTGGGATCAATGGGTTTATGAGTTTAGATTTGCTCTAAACACGGCCTGGCACGAAAGTACTGGTTTCTCACCCGCAGAAATAGCTTTAGGCCGGCAGTTGAAAGGACCTCTTCAGAGAGCCTTACAAAGTCCTCCAGACCCCGATCAACCGTCTTATAGTACTCTCGAACGTCAGCAAAGTTTGTACAAGTCAGTCAGAGAAAATGTTGACAAGGCTCAAGCCAAACAAAAAAGATATTATGATGGTAGAAGAAGGGCTCAGCATTTTAATGAGGGAGATTTAGTCTGGATAAGAACTCATCCTCTCTCTCGAGCGGATGATGCCTTTATGGCCAAGCTTTCTCCGAAGTGGAAGGGCCCAGCGAGAATTGAGAAAAGACTAGGACCTGTTAATTACAGGGTGGCTATGTTGTCAGATCCGACTCAGTGTGACACATACCATACACAGAACTTGAAAAATTTCCATGGGAAATTTTAAGGTCACGGGGAGGGGTATGTAACACCCAGAGAGTGTTATGTATATATATTTTGGTTTTTGTTCACTGTTTTATATGCCGTAATTCCATAAGCAGCCAAAGAGGGCGCTACAGGTAATTGGTGACGGTATATAAGCCAGGAAATGTGTAGAGGGAGTGAGTTGTTGGTAGAGGGAAACCTCATGGTTAAGCTCACGGCTACTAACACTTCCGGAGTCCGGTTTGAGAACTATTTAAGTTTCTGCTCAAATGTGAGTATTTGAATGTCTCCTGAGTTTTGCATATATTGTATTTGTGTTTACAAAAGTTTATGTGCATTGTTTTATTAGACAAGGACCTTCTATTCTACCCCTGCTTATCTGCTTGCTGTTACTACTACTGTGGTAGTTGTTCTGTCCGGTGGATAATCTCTCCATGACTTCAGTGATCTCCAGTCACTGAGCCAGAACCACAAATCAGCACCGCAAATTCCCAAACTGGATTTATAGGATTAATTCATTGCATCGCCCTCAAATAACCATCTTCATCTTCATCTCACCTCATCCCATCGTCTTCTGTTTCACCTATCTATGGACCATTCTGATAAGTTCCACATTGACTCTTTAAAGGCCTGTTGCTTAAAACTGTTTATTTTTGTTGGGTTGGGATTGACTTGTTTGATTTTGTGAATAAACTTACAGTGAACGTATTTGTTTGAGAAAGTGTTTCTCTATTATCAGTACCGTACGATTCTTTGCAAACCTTCAGGAGCAAACCTTCATAGGGGAGGGTTGCACCATTATATAGTCATCTAAATGAGGACATGAAAAAAGTCCTCAATTGTCAGGGTGGTCCTCAGTTTACTGGTGTGTACTCTGGTGAATGTCCCAAAAAGTGACATAAGTAAGTACACACACACACACACACACACACACATATATATATATATATATATATATATATATAGACAGACACACACACAATTATAGTACATGTATATAGTGTGATAGGCATGTGCGGAGAAGGGGGGGGGTGTATGGAGACTCTTGATTCTGTATCGTACCTTGCACGAACGCTACATAACTTAAACTAACATAGCTTACGTATTTCTTTTTAAACTTTTCTATTGTAGATTATTGTTTAGATTATTTGATTTGTATTCTTTTGATCACTTTTCTTGCCTTTTTTCGCCTGACTACCCCCACTTTCACTTTCACTTTTTAACGAAAGACCTGTCGAGGGACATCTGCTTCTCCTTTATCCACAACAACAGAAGCCTCTTCATCTCATAATTTATATTCGAACATAACTTCGATATAATCGTCACGCCCTTGGAAGGATTTACATTCTTGATAACATCCTTCTGCTTTAGGATGATATTGTGGATGTACTGCGATCATAGGTGAGAGATAGATCTCTCACGCGGACACACGCTCATATTTATCCACAATGATCCTATCACACAATGTCCTTATTGTGTGTGTGTGTGAGAGAGAGAGAGAGAGAGAGAGAGAGAGAGGGGCCTACGTTAGATCTTATTGAAACATATAAATTCATATTATATTTTGTCACACTCTAATGGGTTTTGGGGTTATACACTTTTACAATACAGCTTTTATTTGTACACATAGCATTGAAACGATGGAGTGTGTTGTGATTGCTTCATCTGACAGAGCTTCTTCCACAGGCTTCTGCCTGCTTTATTTTTAATAAGCACCAGATGGCGCTGTTGCTGACATTCACAAAGCCTCAAATCTTTTCCCGAAACAGTCAGGGTGAAGCCTCAGTGCTTCATGAAGCCTCATTTCCACATCCCTACTTCCTCCCCAGCTGCCCTATTTTTGAGGAAATTAGAAACAAATTTGATCCAAAACTTGAAATACTTTGCCCTTTAGTCCAATATTTATTGGGAGGGAGGGAGGAGTCGACCAATCAGTGATGCTCTCACACACACTCACTCACACACACACACACACACACACACACACTCAATCAAGCACACACACACACTCACGCACGCACGCACACGCATGCACGTACACTCACTCACACACACACACACACACACACACAGACAGAATTCTAAATTGATAGTAGAATTTTAAAACATTTATTGATTGTTCTACTGTCACTTCCTGTTCACTTCCGGGCCTTTCTAGAACCTTCCACACCTGTCTTGTGTCAATTATCTCATCAGTGTCTCCAGGTGTGTCCCATGTCTCTGTCTATTTATACCCACTTGTGTGTCCTGGGGCATATTCTTCGTACGTCGCTTACTACATCCAAGATCAGATGACACATTCGAGATGAGATAATCGTGCTAACTATGATCTGGATGATTCGGTTCTTCAAACGCACCTGTTCTTGACGATTAGTATAGCTGGATTGAGTTACCTGAGATCATTGCGCGTTCATGTGCTGGCTTAAAAGGGGATATGTATCATAGTAGAAACACTGAAAAGCAACATTTTGATTGGTCAGCAAACATGCTGAGAGAGAGCGCGCACAGAATTTCAGTGTTTAATTAAAACACAAAGCAACACTTTAAAGGCTGCAAAAGCCAGAAGAGGGGGCTGGCAAAAAGTTGAGAAGTGAAACGAAACCGAGAGAGAAACCAAACCGAGAGAAAGAGGCGTGACTCACAGAGAGTGAAGCGTGAGAGCCGAACGCGCAGGTGTTGCACTTGTGAGCCTCGTGTTCTCTGCTTCCTTGGTGACTCGTGTCTTGCCAGGAGTTGTACAGGAGTTGCCCGTGCACTGGAGATCATCATCAACTGTATTTCCACCACAGGGTCCTCTGCTTTCTGATGGTGGCAATGTGTGTGCAGTCTATGCCACCACTCACATTAGGGAAGCCTGGGGACAATCGCACCATATTTCATAATCTCTATGATCAATTATAATGTACCTGTAATGGCGAAAAAGCTCTCTTCAACAACTTGGGGTCTTATGTGGTTTGTAAAAAACACAAAAAACCCCGTAAAAGATTGCTTGAGTGCTAGGTAAACTTTGCGAATGGCATGACATACAGCACTTTTCACAATGTTCTCCGCATCTCCAACAGTGTAAAGGAACGTGCCACTCGCAAAGTAGTAGCGCAAGACAATACACACAGTTTGAGCTGTTGTTAACGCCCGACTATGACTAATTGTATCTAAATTAACTAGATACATTACACCCTCACGTGAAAAACTATAGTTTAAATATATATTTATTATAATTATTATAATTATATTAAATATATTATATTGCACCTTCAGCAACAGTTTGCTCTCGTAAAAACGGACAGGACATGCTGCGACAAACGTCTCGGGTTACGTATGTAACCCTGGTTCCCTGTAGGGGAACGAGACGCTGCGTCAGAAAACGCTAGGGGAAACCCTTGACGTCAGTCACGTGAAGATGTGTACAACCAATGGGAAATTTACGCGTGTGAATGCAAGTCGCGGGAAGTGACGTCATGAACAGAGCATAAAAGCGCGCCGGAACCCGGAAGTGACAGCAAAAGAGTGTCTGAAGCGGGCCCGGAGGCGCAAGGAGCTGAGGCGAAGACGCAGCGTCTCGTTCCCCTTCAGGGAACCAGGGTTACATACGTAACCCGAGACGTTCCCTTTCATGGGAACTTCGAGCTGCGTCAGAAAACGCTAGGGGAACGTTATACCAACGTCACCTCAGCGACGCCGGCCTACGGATGTGTCTCAGCTCACTGAGAGAGCACCCTCGTTCCCGGAGCGGAATCGAGATCCAATTGATAGAATCTCATAAAGGTGTGCGGTGAGGACCAGCCAGCCGCAGCACAAACATCAGCAAGGGAAACTCCTGAGAGAAACGCCTTGGAGGTCGCCACGCTCCTAGTAGAGTGGGCCCGGACCCTCAGGGGAGAAGCATGTCCGGCCGACTCATAAGCCAGACAGATAGCCTCGACTATCCATCGGCTTAGGGTTTGTTTGGAAGCTGGAGCCCCCTCAGGGGCCCCAAAACAAACGAACAGTTGGTTTGACTTACGCCAGGTAGCAGTCCTGAGGACGTAAGCGTCCAGTACTCGTACTGGACAGACCTTGTTCTTTCGCTCCTGCTCATGATCGTCAAAGGGGGGAGGACAGAAGGCCTGTAGCATGATAGACCGAGCCACGTTCGTGAGAACCTTAGGGACATAGCCTGGCCTCGGGTGAAGAAAAACCTTCGTCATCCCGGGCGCAAACTCGAGGCAAGATGGAACCACCGAGAGAGCTTGAAGATCCCCAACCCTCTTTAGCGAGGTGATAGCCAGCAAAAGAAGGGTCTTTAGGGAGAGGAGTTTAATAGGAAGCTCCTCTAATGGTTCAAAGGGTGCCTGGGACAGGCCTTGGAGTACCAAAGACAAGTCCCAGGCAGGAACCCTGGTCTGTGTCACAGGTCTCAGCCTTAGAGTGCCACGAAGGAAACGAGAGACTAGGGGGTCCCTGCCCAAGGACACCCCTCCCAGAGGTATGTGGCAAGCCGCTATGGCAGCCACATAAACCTTCAAGGTAGAAGGGGACAACCCTGTCGCAAACTTCTCCTGCAGGAACTCCAGCACTTTGCCAACGGGACAGGTTACTGGGTTTAACTGCCTTACGCTACACCAAGCAGAGAAGAGTTTCCACTTTAGAGCGTAGAGTTTCCTCGTGGAGGGAGCTCTGGACTGAAGGATGGTCTCTACAACCTCGGCTGTGAGACCAGTTTCGAAGAACTGGACCCCCTCAGGGGCCAGACCTTCAGCTTCAGAAGTTCTGGGCGGGGGTGAAGAACACAACCCTCCGCCTGGGACAGAAGATCCCCCTGACCGGAATCTCCCAGGGGACTCCGTCTAGGAGGGATACCAGGTCCGAGAACCAGATCCTGCTGGGCCAAAAGGGGGCCACCAGCGTGAGACGGACCCTGTCCCGACGAACTTTGGCCAGAACTCCCGGGAGCAGAACAATCGGAGGAAAAGCGTACAGGTGTAGCCTCGGCCACACCTGCATCATGGCATCCCGCCCCAGCGGCGCTGGGTACGTTAAGGAGAACCATAGAGGGCAATGAGTATTTTCGACCGAGGCAAACAGGTCTACCTGTGCCTTCCCGAATCTCTTCCAAATCTGCTCCACCACCTCGGGGTGGAGCCGCCATTCCCCGGGCCTCGGCCCCTGCCTCGACAGGAAGTCTGCTCCTATGTTCTGGACTCCAGGGATGTGGGCTGCCCTGAGGGAGAGCACCTTGCCCTGGGCCCAAAGAAGAACTTGTCTCACCAATTTGTACATTGGACGAGAGCGAAGACCTCCCTGGTGATTGATGTAAGCCACCA
Organism: Rhodeus uyekii; assembly: GCA_037043235.1. Classification (NCBI taxonomy): domain Eukaryota; kingdom Metazoa; phylum Chordata; class Actinopteri; order Cypriniformes; family Acheilognathidae; genus Rhodeus; species Rhodeus uyekii. The sequence goes on from JAWRVZ010000318.1 coordinate 398,404, forward strand.
CTGTCATGCTGTCTGTGAACACAGTGACATGATGCCCAATTAGGTCCGGGAGGAAAGCAAGTAGCGCTCTGCGGACCGCCAGTAACTCCAGCAGGTTTATGTGCCAGGACTGGTGCCGCAAGCTCCAAAGCCCTTGTGAGGAGCGGTCCCTCAGAACCGCCCCCCAACCTGTGAGGGAGGCATCCGTTGACAGAGTCACTCGTCGAGACGGAGCCCCCAACACGGGGCCTTGTGACAGGAACCAGATATTCTTCCACAGGGTCAAGGTGCGTAGGCATCGCCTCGTGACCTTGATTGTGCGAAGCGGGTTGCCCCTCAGGGAAAACCCTTTGGTCCTGAGCCACCACTGCAGAGGTCTCATGTGTAGCAGGCCGAGCGGTATAACGCTGGACGCTGCTGCCATGAGCCCCAACACTCTCTGAAAGTGTTTGACAGTGAGTAGCTGGCCTAGTTTTATGCCCTCGACAGTTGAACGAATGGAATGAATGCGCCCGGGGGATAGCCGAGCAGACATTTTTTCCGAGTCCCAAATGACTCCCAAGAAGGTGGTTCTCTGAGCAGGAGAAAGCACACTCTTCTTGGTGTTCAACCTTAACCCCAGCTCCTTCATGTGAGCGAGCACGACATCTTGATGACGTGCTGCTGACTGAGACGATTGGGCTAATACTAGCCAATCGTCTATATAATTGAGGACACGGATGCCTTGTAACCGCAACGGAGCAAGTGCAGCGTCCACGACCTTCGTGAACGTGCGGGGTGAGAGCGATAGGCCGAACGGAAGTACACGATACTGGTACGCCTTCCCCCCGAAGGCGAACCGTAGGAACTTCCGATGCTGAGGAAGGATGGAGATGTGGAAGTATGCGTCTTTTAGGTCGATTGTGACGAACCAGTCCTCGGACCTGATATGCGTCACAATCTGCCTGAGCGTCAACATTTTGAATTTTAGACGCAAGATAGTGCGATTTAGAAGACGCAAATCCAGAATGGGCCGCAACCCTCCATCCTTCTTCGGAACTATGAAGTATCGGCTGAAGAAACCGGACTGTCTGTCTGTAAGGGGCACATACTCGATGGCCCCTTTCTCCAGCAGAGAGTCTACTTCCTGTTCCATAATCAGAGCCTGCTGGGGCCCTACCGCGGACGATAGGATCCCCATAAAACGGGGTGGTGAAACCCCTAATTGAATTTTGTACCCGGAGGTTACTGTGCGCAGGACCCATTGAGAGATGCCCGGCAGACGCAACCATGCGGCCTGGAACTCTACTAAGGGAATCAGTCTCTCGAGACTGATCTCTGATACGAGCAGAGACACCACAGGGCCGGGGTTTCCGGACACCGTACTGGTGAAATGCTCTAGGACCCTCCTTAGAGGGGGCAGTGCCTCCGAGACGGGCTCCCTCGGGAACCGGACACGGAGATGACCGCCTTGGTGCGGCTTGCCTCTGGCGTCAGGAACGCTTAGAGGTAGCCTTCTTGGCATTTAAGATGTTCCTCAGATCCATCCTTTTACCAGAAGGCTGGGCCCGAGAGTGTTGTCCCGACCTCCCTTTATTAGGGGGAGGTAAATGAGATGCAACACTCTCCTTCTGTGAGGCCCTGTACGAGGAACTGTGAGCCCGTGTTTGGCTACTGGGCTCACGTGAAGGGTGGCGGGGAAGGACTTTGCTGAACGCCACCTGCTGCCGTGCAGCCTCCTGAAACTTATCGACAACGCTTTTTACGGCGTCGCCGAACAAGCCCGAAGGGGACAGAGGGGCGTCCAACAAAACAAACTTGTCCTTATCTTTTATGGCTGAAAGATTGAGCCATAAATGCCTCTCCGTAGCCACCAGAGCTGCCATTGAGCGACCGACAGAGAAGGCCGTTTCTCTAGTGGCTCGGAGAGACAAATCCATGGCCCGACGCAGCTCTGCCACTGCTTCGGGACCAATACCGCCACCTTGATCGAGGTCGCCCAGCAAATCTGCTTGGTAGGCCTGCAGCAGTGCCGTGGTGTGCAGGCACGCTGCAGCCTGACTAGAGGCAGAATATGCTTTTCCCACCAATGATGATGTAACTCGCAACGGTTTGGTGGGGAGCGCCGGGGCTTTGATAGTGGATGCCGACTGGGGCACAAGGTATCCCGCAAGAGCCTCGTCCACCTTCGGCATCCCTCCGTAACCATAGGGATGAGCTCCGGTAAGAGTAGCATACATCGCACTGGACGACGTATGCACCCTATCGGAAGCTGGCTTTTTCCAAGATCTCGATACCTCAGTATGGAGATCCTGGAAGAAAGGCATTGCCCGGCGCTGGGGAGCGACGCGAGCTGGAAGGTAACGCTCATCCAACTTACTTTTCCTGGGACGAGCGTTCCTAGTCTCCGCCGGCCAATCAATCTCCAGACGAGAGACTGCTCGCGTCACAACCTCGATCAGTTCCTCATACGCCGGTGAAGAGGGTGGCGAAGCCTCCTCAACCGGATCGATGCTAATCACCTCCTCATCCTCAGAGCAGGATAATGATAGCACCGAAGTCCCAGTCGGATTGGAAGAAACCGCGCCTGAAACGCGTGCTTCCAACCTCCGGCTGGAACTGGGATCAACACAGTCGAACTGCGAGACGGGCTCACCCGCCCCGCAACCTTCCGTGAGATCCATTTGCGATCCCCAAGATTGAGAATGCCGCCGAGCCTCAGCCGCAGCGGGTCCAGAACCTTGAAGAACGCGAGTCTGGTTAGTATCCGCAAATACTGCCAGACGGGAGCGGAGAGTACGCAATGAGAACCTCTCGCAGTTCTCACAATCACCGCCCTCAAGCGCTGACCGAGCGTGCTCCGCTCCCAGACAGACAACGCACTGACTGTGTGTGTCCTTACCCGTAATGAAACGGGTACAAGGAGAAACACACGGTGTAAATGCCTGTTCCGGCATAATCACAACGCACGTAATCCAAAGGGTGGTTTGAAACTCGCAAGCACAAACTCTCTGACACACGCACGCTGAAGACACTCAAAGCTGTCACTTCCGGGTTCCGGCGCGCTTTTATGCTCTGTTCATGACGTCACTTCCCGCGACTTGCATTCACACGCGTAAATTTCCCATTGGTTGTACACATCTTCACGTGACTGACGTCAAGGGTTTCCCCTAGCGTTTTCTGACGCAGCTCGAAGTTCCCATGAAAGGGAACTTCCCATATCACTTCCGCTCATAAAGCCGTGATCTAATCCTGCTAACATGAAGTAAGCCTGCTCCCGAGCAGGTTCAATTCAACGGACCTGTTACTATGACAACAAGTCCCGGATTAGCGTAGAAGAACCGTCCAAGATCATGCTAAATCGTCAACAATCTAATTCAGCTAAGTGAGTTAGCGAGGTACGAAGAATATGCCCCTGGTCTTTGTCAGTTGTTGATCCTGTTATGTGGTGTTTCTGTCGTGCTCATGTTTCCTAGTGTGTGGATGCAATCTCCGTGTTTCTCCTAGTTTCCTAGTTTTGCACCAGTGAATGTGCCGTTTTTGGTTTATATATAAAGTGTTTTGTTTTTCGAGTTTAAATAAAGTGAGTTTCCGTTTGGAACCTGTTTCTCCTCGTCCTACCTCTCCGCATCACACACGTTCCTGCCCTCTCCAAGTTGTGACAGAACAACTGGCCGGGTTTGTTGCCCCAAAAGACTACGGCAAGATGAACTCCGAGCAACAGCTTTTAACCACCTAGATTAACTAGTACAACTAGTTAATCTGAGTTAATCTAATCTTCAAATGAGAAACCAGCCAGTTTGCCCTCAAGTTTGTTTATGTGGCTTGCCGTGCTGCCTTACCAGATGACACCATTCAAGTGCTGTTTGAGATCGGTGCAAACGGCACTTTCCGGGGGGCCTTCCAGATACCACCAGCTTAAGTTGGCCAGAAGCCATTGTCAGGTGTCTGGATAGCTACAACAACCGATTCAAATGGACAAATCCTTCAGCCACCTCACAAGCTGTTGCAGAGCACTCACCTGCATCATCGCCCACACTTCATGGAGCTGCATCTGTGCCCGCTAGAGGGCAGCCTGGACCAGTACATATCGCTGGTCAGCCTGCGATCGTGCCCACAGCTCTCCTGCCCACTCCAGCTCCAGCGCCTGAAGCTAGCTAGCGGACACCTGCAGCCATGAGGTCATCGATCCCGAGCTTTGCTTCTGAGTCATCGATTCTGAGCTCTGAGTCCGAGTCACCACTCACGAGTTCTGCGACCAATTCCACGCGCCGCCGCCACAACCGGAGGAAGCGGAGAGGTCATGGTGGCCATTGAGCTGATTTCCCAGCCTGTGAGTGAACCGTTTCCCCAGGCCAGAGAACATATTCCCCTGGCAACTGTTGACCTCCCCGATCTCCCAGACCCAGAGCCGAGCACCCAGAGCCAGAGCCCGTAATCCGTCTGCCAGAGCCAGAGCCCGTGATCTATCTGCCAGAGCCAGTGATCCATCTGCCAGAGCCAGTGATCCATCTGCCAGAGCCAGTGATCCGTCTGCCAGAGCCAAAGCCTGTGATCCATCTGCCAGAGCCAGAGCTCGTGATCCGTCTGCCAGAGCCAGAACCAGTGATCCGTCTGCCAGAGCCAGAACCAGTGATCCGTCTGCCAGAGCCAGAGCCAGTGATCCGTCTACCAGAGCCCGTAATCCGTCTGCCAGAGCCAGAGCCCGTGATCCGTCTGCCAGAGCCCGTGATCCGTCTGCCAGAGCCAGTGATCCATCTGCCAGAGCCAGTGATCCGTCTGCCAGAGCCAAAGCCCGTGATCCATCTGCCAGAGCCAGAGCTCGTGATCCGTCTGCCAGAGCCAGAGCCAGTGATCCGTCTGCCGGAGCCAGAGCCAGTGATCCGTCTGCCAGAGCCAGAGCCCGTGATCCGTCTGCCAGAGCCAGAGCCCGTGATCCGTCTGCCAGAACCAGTGATCCGTCTACCAGAGCCAGAGCCCGTGATCCGTCTGCCAGAGCCAGAGCCCGTGATCCGTCTGCCAGTGCCAGTGATCCGTCTGCCAGAGCCAGTGATCCGTCTGCTGGAGCCAGAGCCAGAGCCAGTGATCCGTCTGCCAGAGCCCGTGATCTGTCTGCCAGAGCCAGAGCCAGTGATCATTCACCACAGTGATACTTTTAGAAGTGATAACATTAATTGTGATCGCTATTGTTCACGTAGAGCTCGCGGTGCTCGCGCGCGTGTGTCTCGATTATCACTTCGTTTGTTTTCTGCACTATTATAATAAATTCACTAATTTGCACTTGAATCTGGGTTTTGTGTTTTCCCCCTCCCTCTTCTCTCTCGTCTCCTTCACGCCAGCAGACACTGCTCAAAGTATTTTTAGAGTTTAATTGACAATTATTAATTAGTATTTATATGAGATCTCAATGGTTATAATTTTAACTGTAATTAATAGGGTAAAACAAAAACAAAAATCCAAAATGGGCATTTATGATCGTGTGGAACGAATTAATTGATTTTTAGTGCATTCTTATGGGGGGAATTGTTTTGGTGTACAAGCATTTTGGGTTGCGAGCTCGCTCTCGGAACGAATTAAACTCGTAAACCGAGGTATTACTGTATATATATATATATATATATATAATTTTTTTTTTTGTTTCTTTTAATAATTTTTATCTCTTATTGACTTATAGTAAGTGAATATGAACTAACATATATATATATATAGAAACTAAATTGTGCACAAATTAAATAAAACCCTTTATTTAACCTGCAGTACAACTAGTTAATCTGATGTGTTCAATAAGTGTTACGTTAACAATAAGTGGTTCTAGTTGTTAGTAACTTTAAGAGGGCGGGGTTTCAGGGGGGGTAGAGAGAGAGTTGAGTTGTGAGGGATTAGAGAGGGCTAGGAAGCAGAGATATAGTTTTGATTCTTCTGTTATGCACAGCGTGGGTTGCGGGCAGAACAGCAATCCGTTAGTTCTCAATAAAATCTCTGAACGAGTAGCAACGCTACAATGTAGTGAAATAAATACGTACAGTACAGCATATAGAAAGAAGGTACGAAATTCTCCCTGTAAGCAGTAACACCCCACCCCCCCTCCCCTGTCCTCTCGTCTCCTCCCCTCTCCTCTCGTCTCGAGTGTTACAGTAAATTGTCAAGTATTTTTTAGAGTTTAATTGTCAATTATTAATTAGCATTTATATGAGATCTTAATGGTTATAATTTTAAATGTAATTAATTGGTTAAAAATATTTAAAATGGGCATTTATGGTCGTGTGGAATGAATCAAGTTATTTTAGTGCATTCTTATAGGGAAAATTGTTTTGGTGTACGAGAATTTTGGGTTACGACCTCGCTCTTGGAACGAATTAAACTCGTAAACCGAGGTATTACAATATATATATATATATATATATATATATATATATGTTACGTTTGAAATGCTTTGCCAATACATTGTAACAATAGTCATGCCAAGAAAGCACACTTAAATTGAGATGAAGAGAGTCAGCCAGAGGACAAAATTAAATCTTAATAATTTTCATTCAATAAAAAGCATATTCATTTATTTGTATGTATTATTTTACATTCATGCATTTTGCAGACGCTTTTATCCAAAGCAACTTGCATTGCATTCAAGGTATGCATTGAAAGTCTTGCTTTCCCTGGAAATCAAACCCATGACCTTCGCTCTACTGTTCGACCTACAGGAAAGCATTTTATTGTTTGAGAGAGAATTTTATTTAGAATGTTAAATCCTAACTGCCTTACTTATACTCTACAGGTTCAAAAGGTAACAGGCTACTGGACAAGTTTCAGATAACGTTCCCCTTAAGAACAAATTACATGTATGCCAAAGTGAAGAAAAGTCTACCAGAAATGTATGCCTTCTCTTTCTGCTTGTGGATAAAGTCCAACGCATCACCTGGGGTGGGAACACCCTTCTCCTATGCTGTTCCTGGACAAGCCAATGAGCTTGTTCTCATAGAATGGGGTAACAATCCAATGGAGATTCTCATAAATGATAAGGTACAGTGTCAGAAACACCAATGCAATTATATATTGCATATCATGATTGTTAAGGGCTGCATTAACTATATCTCTAATTTGGATCCCTGGATTTGATAAATGCCTGGATTTTGATAAATTGATAAAAGTATTTTCGCACTTATAAAGCAATACAAGTAATCCACAGTGTAACTTTACAGGTTGCAAAATTACCTTTCATCATCAATGATGGTAAATGGCATCACATCTGCATAACATGGACGACTCGTGATGGAGTATGGGAAGCATTTCAGGATGGTGTTCAGCATGGAACTGGAGACAATCTGGCACCCTACCACCCGATCAAACCCAATGGTGTGCTGGTCTTAGGTCAGGAGCAGGTAAGACTCAAAAGTATGCCTATTAGGTTTAATTTATGTAGAAATTGAAAGTTATTACAGTGGAATACGGTTATCTCGACGGCCTCGGGGGTTGCAAAAAAGCGTCGAGATAACCGATGATCGAGATAATCTACAGCCAATATGGCGATTTATTTGATGAAGTGATCGGCATGCTTTAAAAATGTAAATACACTGTATACTAACACTGTTTGCTAACAACAAAAGGCATATGTGCACCAACTAACAGCAGAGATTTACCAGTATACAATAAAAACACCTTAGATTCTCGATACAAACGTTTAATTATATTCTCCAACATTGCAAACACAATGATCGCTCACAGCGTAAACACAGTCGCTCATAACATATTCGTGAGGTCATTACGCTGTACTAGATTGCATACTTTCTTGCGTTCTGCTTGTCTAATGTGATTTCTCAACAAATTCGGCTTCGTCCCGTCTTTTAATAAGCCGGTTCTTCAATCCGCAGCAGAAGTTCAATCAGAACAGAAGTTCTTCTGCGGCTGCACGGCACTGTGAGACAAACCGTGACTGGAGATTCACGTGCGATCCACATGCAACGTGAACTCAGCGCAAGCGCAGTGAACTAGGTACGATCTTAGTCACGAGATAACCATGTGAAGTGATGAATTTGTCCCTCTTTTGTGCTCGCAATATTAGGGTTTGGCGACATTAAAGAATCGACATAACCGATGAGAAAATGCTTAGACAAATAGGGAGTTTGACGGTTCCACTTCAAAAACGTCGACATATTGGCGAGTTACCCGTGAGTCGAGTTAAGTGAACTCCACTGTATTAGAAAATGTGGCCCACCCAATCGGACCAAAAACGGTTTCCAATAAGCAGGTGAAGGATCACTGCGCATTCTGACTTTTCAATGTGGCAAAGTAGTTAAGTACCGTATTTTCCGCACCAGAAGGTGCACCGGGTTATAAGGCGCAGTCTTAATCGCGGATCCATGTTTGTACTTAATCCGCACACAAGGCGCACCGCATTATAAGGCGCACGCTAAAACATACGGTCTACAAAAAAGGCAACGGAAGCAAAACAGTGAGTTTTACTGAGCTTTATTCTACTATATAACAATACACTCACATTGTTTTAATCAATCAAAGTCATCATCTTCTGTGTCTGAATTGAACAGCTTGGCAATTTCACCATCAAACATGCAGGTGTTGATCCGAAATCTGACTCCCCGCACAAATCTGACTCCCCTTCTTGTGCATTCATTAATACAAGCTTCCTTGAGCATATTGGCTTATCAATCAATATGTTTTTCCACACAGCAAACATCCAGAGCTGGCAAACACTCACCCATCATGTGAAAAAATCAACAGTTTTCCTGGTGTCGTGATTAGACAGAAGCACATGGCAGTGTGCAGCACCTGGGAGATACATAAAGGAACCTGGAAAATATATGAAGGACCTGAATTGTATTTTCCAGGTTCCTTTATGCATCTTCCAGGTCTTTTAAGCAACCCAGTGTGTCTCTCTATGTGTGTGTGTGTGTGTGTGTGTGTGTATCTAATCAAGATCCTAAATCTCCTCAGCTGTTTGTGCTGCTTTGTCTTTGCCAGTTGTGAACGTTTCTAGGTTCATGTTGCATGATGAGTGTGGATGTTCCTTCTTTCAACTAAGAAGTGCCAGTTTCTGTTGGATTTCAGGTACAGTAACACCTCGAGATACGAGCGTCTCTACATATGAGTATTTCAAGATATGAGCAATCCTTCGGGCAGAGTTTTGCTTCTATGTAGGAGTAAATATTAGAGATACGAGTACTGAGGCCGACGCCGACACTCGTTCACTTCATGTGTTCACTGACTTGTACGCGTCACCCGTGAATACGGTAGATATTTTTCTCTCTATTTTGTGCATCATTCTTCATAATAGCGACAAATTCTAAGAAAGTGAGTAGTAAGTATGGTAGTGAGAAGAAGAAACGCATGATGACAATGGAATTGAAGCATGAAATTGTGGATAAATATGAGCGCGGTGCCGCGAGAGAGATCAAGCACGCACTTATGATCGCAGTACATCCACGATATGTACCATCCTAAAGCAGAACGATGTTATCAAGAATGGAAATCCTTCCAAGGGCGTGAGGATTATATTGAAGTTGTGTTCGAATATAAATGATGAGATGGAGAGGCTTCTGTTGTTGTGGATAAAGGAGAAGCAGATGTCCCTCCATAGATATTTCGTCAAAAGGTCTCCGCCAAGTGAAAGTGAAAGTTAGGGTAATCAGGCGAAAAAAGGTAAGAAAAGTGATCAAAAGTAACAAATACAAATCGAACAAAAAAAATCAAAACAACAATATAAAATAGAAAAGTAAAAAAACCCTGAAAGCTATGTTCAGTTATGCTTAGTTCCTGCTATTCAAGAAAATTACAGTTTTTACTAAACGAAAAAAGCATGAAAAGTGCTAAAAAATAAAGAATACAAATCGAAAAAAATCAAAACAATGATATAAAATAGAAAAGTAAAAAAAAAACCGAAAGCTAAATTAAGTTATGATTAGTTCCTGCTATTCAAGAAAATTACAGTTTTTACTAAACGAAAAAAGCATGAAAAGTGCTAAAAAATAAAGAATACAAATCGAAAAAAAAAATCTAAACAATGATATAAAATAGAAAAGTAAAAAAAACGAAAGCGAAGTTCAGTTATGCTTAGTTCCTGCTATTCAAGAAAACGTATAATTAAAACAACATTTTATTTGATATCACACATGTATCACACTGTATACATACACTATAATTGTGTGTGTGTGTGTTTGTCTATACCAGAGGTGCCCAAACTAGGGCCCGCGGTAATCTTTGATTTGGCCCGCCGTACCGTCCGAGGAGAGAGAGAGAGAGAGAGAGAGAGAGAGAGAGAGAGAGACTATTTGTTTTATAGTTGAACTACAACAGAGTAAACTGAAATTAAATGTAAAAAAGGTATATATATATATATTTTTTTTGTAAATGCGCAATTCAAGGCGCGGCGCAGCACTGCGTGCTTTGCGACACACGACGTCAATAAACGTCAACAAATTAAACGCAATAATGGAGAAATCAAGGCAGTGGCACACAGACAAGAGATTATTTTTTTTAAAGCTGGGGAAGATGAGTTTTTATTCACAGAAGTCAAATCAAAGGTAGTATGTCTAGTTTGCAAACAGTCTGTTGCTGTTTTTAAAGGAGTACAATATCTGTCGTCATTATGAAACAAAACATTGTGCAGCTTTCTCAAAGTACAGCGGCGAGACGCGAAAACAGCAGGCTCACGAGCTGCTCACTGGACTTCGATCTGAACAGAGCGCGTTGCTACATCCTTCATCATCATTGATCAGTGATGCTGTCTCTGTTTGGCAGTACAGTGATCCCTCGTAGGTAATGTGGACCGGAACTATCGCGATAGGTGAAAGTAGGATCAGCCAATCAGCTCACGGGATACCTCCCCTCATGCTCTCATTGGTCGAGCTCGCGCCGGGAACCAATCACGTTTCTTGTCTGAGTGCCGTGGGTGTATACAAAGCCTCAGATAGTTTCTCTCTGTCTGCCACTAACCCTAACCCTTTCAGTCTGATGAACTTGAACAAGAGTAAACTAAGAGGCCAAATAACTGACTCTCACTTACATAATATCTTATCTTTGTCTGTAAGTCAGCTAGAGCCCAATCTTGAAAAACTTCTGAAAAGTAAGGACCAGCTTCATATCTCTCATTAGGTCACTGACATTGCAACCACATAGGCATTGAATTTTACATTGAACACTTGGGGATTGTTGCCCATTTAAATTGTTCATTAAAATGCAAAGCTTTAGAAAAAAACTGCATTAGTTAATCAGATTAAAGTTGTTTTATATTTATTTTAAATATTATGAAATAAATAAACCCATAGCAACTTTAATGTAATACAGTTTGATTTATAATGCAAAATTTACTTTTGGCCCGCGGCTCTCAATCAAGTTTGAGTTTTGGCCCTTCATAGGAAAAAGTTTGGGCACCCCTGGTCTATACCAATAAAAAACATTTTTTTCCATTGTTACGGATCTGGAACGGATTAATTTTTCTATTATTATGGGAAAACATGATTCTAGATATGAGCAATTTGAGTTACGAGCTCCGCCCTGGAACGAATTATGCTCATATCTAGAGGTATTACTGTATTTTGGTTTTCGTGTTTCCTTGAATAAAGCTCTTGCGTTTGGAACTTATTCTCCGAGTCTTGCTTCTGCATCGCACTCGTTCTTGTTGGATGACACCTTTATACATATTTCCTTATTTAATTTAAGTGCACTCAAAACTTTTGTGCTCTTTCTGGGTGTTTACTGTGTTAAAAAAATCGATTGATAAGGGGATATGCTCAAGGATTAATGAATGCACGTGACGGGGAGTCAGGGATTATGTTATGAAATCAACAGTTTTGCTGGTGTCTTTATCTCTCACTGACAAAGCTCAGGAAGTTTACAGTTTCAATCCATCTCACATCCTTTATACACATTATTTTGTTTTCTTTGTATTAATTTAAGTACTCAAAACCTTTGCTCATTCAGCGGGGTAAAGTTAGTTTTGTTTTCGATATGTCACACATTCAACGATAAATGGCAATAACTCCAAAACGACTCACACAAAAAAAATCTTAACAACGTTATCACAAAAAGGAAATATATCTTAATGTTTCACAAGCTTCCATTTCATTTTTTGGCTCTATATAACGAGCACTGAGCTGTAAAGCCTGTCTGAATGTGAGTTTCACAGGGAAAGCTTGCTCTTTGATGAGCTGTGAGTAAGGGACTGTGGGAAAAGTGCAAGTTCTTTTCGCATTTCTGCTATAATTTAAGTGTGTGTAGACATGAGACCAGTGGCATTCATTAAAGGGACACAGTGGACAATGTTTAAACCTGTCTTTTCAAAAAGGGAATTGCATGTCCAAATTTACCTTTCTTTTACCAATAGCTTTCTCCAGAAGAAAATTGCACTTTTCCCACGGTCCCTTATTCACAGCTTAAGACATATGTATCCATAAGTATACATTGTTAAGATTTTTTTTTGAGTGAGTCGTTTTAGAGTTATTGCCATTTTATGCTGAATGTGTGAGGATTATAAAAAAAACAAAACTAACTTTACCCCGCTTGCGCGTTCTGGGTGTTTGCTGTGTGAAAACATCCATTGATAGGGGAATATGCTCCAGGAAGCCGACCGGGAGTCAGATTTCAGGAGGTAAGCATATGGTATTACATAATGTTCTGTGATTGGTTTATCACTGCCAGCATCCTACTGTCCCTGTGTCAGTGTGAAATGGTCCGACAGTCAATCAAGCTGAGCGCTTATCAAAATCACCCAAAAACAATTTTATAGATTTCGGTCCACAGATAAGGTGCACCGGACTATAAGGCGCACGTCCGGTTTTGCGAAAAATTAAGTATTTTAGGTGCGCCTTATAGTGAGGAAAATACGGTAGTTACCTCCAATTAAACCTTTATCTGATTATCTGATTACATTTTTATTATGACCTCTAATTTAGGTTGGAATGCCAATTGGTTATTGGTAATTTTTGTGATAATTCATCTAGTAGACTCTTGATTATTCTATTTAGATTATTCTATTTATCTTATTGTACTCGTTCATTTGGTAACCAATGTCTCTCAGAGTCCCAAACCGGCCGTTCTTTTGCGTGGATCTTACTGTCACAAACTCTCCAGTCTAATAATGATTAGTTAGTTCATCTTAATGATGAGGCAGAGGTTATGGCTAATGTTACTTAATAGATTGCCCATTCTTACCATGATTTAAATAACAGTTCCGCTTAGTCCCCTGCAATCACCTATATAACAGCTTAGTTCAATCAATAATCAGAGGTCATGGCCACAACCATTAAATAATGCCGCTCCAATGCTTGCTATTATCATAATAGTCTTTTACCCAGCCCACTGGGTGTTATTAATAGTTATTAATATAACTACATGAACAACCCTGGACACAGATCTACAGTAATAATTCATCCACCGTAATCTACTAAAGTTAATAATTTCAGAGTAAGTCAGAATAAAATCAAATGTAACAATTTATTATTAGTCAGTAAATGTATCATGCCAATTACATAACCAATCAATACAAACATTGAATGCTCAGAAATAGAGTAAAAGATGCATACTTGACCTTAGAAAAATACGTAATGCAGAGTGTTTAAAAGACACTCAGCATTACAGGCTGTTCTGTGTTACACTTGTTCCTGTCTGCCTGGGTCTTCTTTGTCACTTCCTGTCTGTCTTGTCATTGTTTCACTTCCTGTCTATCGTCAAGTCAAGTCACATTTACTTATATAGCGCTTTTTACAATACAGATTGTTTCAAAGCAGCTTTACAGTGGTCACAGGAAAACATTATAAACAAAGTTTGGTTGGCTGAACGGTAGCCTTAAAAGAGCAGGCGAATTAATATAATTGATGAATATTAAGTGTTACATTTTGATTATTGATTGATTTGATTGATTGATAGTTTGATTATTATATTGATAACAATTCAAGTCCAATATTAAGTCCAATTGTAAAGATGAGGCTTAAGTCTTGAACTTGGGTGAGGGCTCCCTCTGCTTGCGTGGCATTAAAGAACCCCTCCCTCTAGGAGCGCCTCCTGGTGCTCGACGTGGACGTCCACGAGGTCGTGGCGCTGGTCGATCGGGTCTGGCCCGATGAAAGTCCTCAATGAAAGATGGATCCAGAATGCCGTGGGCAGCCACCCATGATCTTTCCTCAGGTTTATAGCCTTGACAGTCCACCAAATACTGGAGTTGACCCCTTCTGCGTCTTGAGTCCAGCAATTCATTGCCCTTATACGCTGGTGATCCTACTACATCCAGCGGTGGTGGTGGTTCTTGAGTGTCTGCATTAGGATCAGCACCCGGGTGGGCCGTTTGAGGAGCGAGACATGGAAGGAGGGAGAAACGCGGTAACCAGAAGGAAGCTGAAGCTGGTATGTGACTTCATTGATTTGTCTTAGAATCTTGAAATGATGTTTTATTAACAAAGTTCGGGAGGAGCACGTTCAAATGATTAACACAATCAACACGTCATCAGCAATTACACCTCATCCTATCAGCAGGAGAGGAAGCATGTATATATAGACATGTTTGACTCACCTACAGCTCTTTGACATTTTTCGGCAGCTCGACAGTTTACGGCATTGTGGCTCCGCCTTCTACAATACACCCGAAATCGAGCTCCACTCGTTCGATGGATTCTCTACGAAAACCTCCGGACCCAGTAGCGATCCTCATCCGCCTAACACCATGCTAACTATATTATATCACCCCCAGCAATACATCACAGGTGCCAGACCAAACAAACGGGTCCTAAGCAACAACAAGCAAACCCACAGTAAGACGCGCGGCCTGTTCTCGCCACCAAGCAAACATCCGTATCCAGCAGCTCTACATCGGCCCTTTTTAATCGCTCCTGCCATTGAGAAAGGATAATAAAGCTGGTTGAGCTGCAAGCTCGACTCTCAGGCAATGTCGCTTTCTTCCTGCTAGCCAGGCCGCCGCCGCCGCCGCCACGAGCCTCAGCAGACCGCGCTGCAGTTTCAGCTCACACTCTCTCTGTCCATCAGCTCACACAAACAAGAGCAGCTGTAATCCTTCCCGGCGCTTTTATTTCAGCATCGCTAAATCACAAGCAATCGTGCCATCTCAATACTACTGTTCCGGGGAACCCACGTCTGAGATGTGATTGTTTTAAAGTAACGCGCTGCTTCCTCGCAGCTCAAGCAGTAGCGCGCACCGAAGCCAGATCACGCGCAGTACAGTCCGATTGCACGCGCTGCTTCAGATCGCGCTCATTACAGTCGATCGCGCGCTCAGCCGCCACACAAGAATCAAGTACTTATTGCCAATGCTGCCTTGTTGTTTCAACTTAATCGGCTATTAAGTGGACTCGCTGGGAAGAAACCATATGCACTTCCTATTTCAAAGTAATTCTTTGCCTTCACTGTTTCAATCCTTTAAGTCTATGATAAGCTTTATAAGTCTATGATATTTGGATGAACCCCTGCTCAGGGTTTATTCAAAGCCAATAAGTTTGTGAACTTTCATAAACTTTGATATTTCGATATCCAACAGGTAAGTTTGTTTTGAAATTAAATATGCAACATGCATCTGATATAAATTCAACTGTCAATTTAATAATTGAAAGGTTTTACTTATGGAAATCAATGTTTTTTACAAACCATATTGATTTTGTTGTTTCTTGCGTGTATTTAGACGTCTGTAACCAAAATAATTCAAGAGATTGAAACACTGAACAGCAACAAGCTTTGAGCGCTTTCTCTGGCTCAGCGCCAGCCAATGTGTTCAAATTTAGCAGGCGATCATGTGATGCCCCGCCTTTCGCCACATTGTCCAAGATTGAGATGTACCAGTTTCACGATAAACTCTTCTTCTCAAGTTCCTTCACTGTATCCCACTGTCGAAAGGAGCTCTTGCACTCAACAAACACTGCAACCAAGCCTCCAACAACACCACGCGGTCGCCAGCTCTTCCGCTCCGTTGTCGCACCCTATGACGCCGAGGCTTGCCTTCACCTCCACCATCAAGACATCCACCTTCTTGCCCAACTTCCTACGACACCTCAGCACTCGTATCAATAGTAAAGGAGGACGACCAAAGCAAATCTAGCTAGAATAGGTCTCGCTCCAGTCAGCTGTACCATCTCCAAATCAACTCTACCTTAAAAATGCCTCAAACGTACGTTCCTTAAATCTTCATCTCTCTCCCTTGCAAAACCAGATCTCCAAGCGTTAAGACGCAGCAGCACACTGCAGTTTTCCAGCACTGCACTTCACATGCCAGCATCTAGCGACAAACGCCGCCCTTTAAGTGCAAGCTTGCCTCCGCCAGCGGTGCAGGCTTAGCAACGGCAGCACGTACCTAACCTTTCCCCTATGTTTGGCCTGCAGCCTGGCCTTCGCTGGCGGCACAGGCCCAGACACCGTCTTATCTTCCCTTTCTAATCTTTCTGTCTCTCTCCGGGCTCCAAGTGTCAACCCAAGCGTGAGGCTGCCTCCGCAAGTGGCTTCGCCCCTGGCCTTTTTCCACCTAATTCTCTCCACCATGCTAATTCTCCTTTCATCCTGTTCTCTGCTATGCCATTCCACAAACACTGCTGCTTGGAACCACCTCTGTCGCCAACAACAGTTGAACACAAATCCCAACTGAAGTTAAGGCTGCTGCCACCAGAGGTGGACCTATTCCCAACCAGTATATCAATATTCAGAGTTGATATTTATCGACGCCTCTAAATGTCCATTCATCAAGCTTTTCGCTTCAAACCACTCCTTTGGAAGATTACATGTGGAGTGAAAAAGTTCAAGACTTTCCACTCCACATGTGGTCTGCTCCACATGGTCTCTACCCACTACCACCGACTCGTATTGCATTCCAATAACACCAAGAACTTCCAAGCCAGCTTCACCATGGGTTACCTAGGTGAAATCTACTTCTCACTGCCGAAACCTAATCCTCTGCTCATCAAAGGTATATCAAGAACTCAACCCACCAGCTCAGACACCAGACAACCAATTATGTTGGAAATCCGTATCCCTACTCTCCGCCAAGGATTCCACCCAAATGTCATCCGACCACTCAACGCCATGGTCGAGCCATATAGATTCCAGTTCCTCTGATTCCATCACATCCAACCTTAATCCAAATCCATCCATATTCTGACTCGTCAGCGCTGCACAACGAAAGTAAGAGAGAGACCAAACCATAAGGCTTTTTTCTTACTCCAACAGCAACAATCCTTCGTAGCCAACCTTCATTTAAGAGATCAGGCCAAACTCCCATCCGACCCACTCTTCACAGAAGACTTAAATCACCCCACCACATGTTGTGTCCCAAAACCAGCAGATCCAAGCACTGGGATTAAGGTTTGTGTTGGATTAAGGTCATCGGAAGCTTTCAGGAGTTACATTCGATCAAATCAGTCTCTCCAGAAATGGCTTTCACTGCCACAAGAGACAACAGAAGTCGAGGAAATAGATAATCTCCATTATCCAACACGCGATTAGTTCAGAGGAAGTTCTCCATTTCCGCAGTAGTGATGCACCTCCACACTCCCGCATGAGCTCAGTTCAAATGGAAATTATTCCACTGCTGCCTCCATTGCCGCAGCAATGATGTTCCCCCACACTCCCGCAGGAGTCAGCCAATGGGGTTGGGTTTTCCCACTGCCGCAGCAGTGAAGCCATGTTCATACTGGCTTTTGGTTTCCTCAGATGCTCATAACTCACCATCACATCCACTCAGCCTACTTTAATTTCAGAAACTCGCAGGCTAAACTCCCATCCGTCCCACTCTCCATAGACGATTCCACCCCATTACAAGTTCCGGTTCCAAACTTCTTAAAGCTACGCTACCCCAAACGGGATTCCCAACAGACCATTCATCCAGCCATTCATTTCGCATAGGTGCAGCAACCACGGCTGCGCAAAGGCCTTTCCCAAAAGCAAATACAAGCATTGCGCCACTGGTCTTCAGAGGCTTTCAAGAGCCACTTCAGATCAAACAGATCGCACATCAAACAAGGTCTTCTGTTAAGCTCCAGCTCCTCCCTACTTACAACTTCATGGCCACTGCTTTCCATTGCCGCAGCACCGACACTCCCGCAGGAGCAAGCTCTCTCTAAACTTCCACTGCCGCAGCAGTGATGCTCCCGCAGGAGCAAGCTCTCTCTAACTTCCACTGCCGCAGCAGTGACGCTCCCGCAGGAGCAAGCTCTCTCTAAATTTCCACTGCCGCAGCAGTGATGCTCCCGCAGGAGCAAGCTCTCTCTAACTTCCACTGCCGCAGCAGTGACGCTTCCGCAGGAGTTCAGTTACAGGGTTGATGTGCTTTCATACTCCCAAGGGAGCCAATCTTTCAAATCAGTTTCCACCACGGCGGCAGCGACGTACCTCTTTGGTCCTGCGGCAGCCCAGAGGGGTTTTTCGCTGCAATGGTAGCGACGTGCCTCCTGCTGCGGCGGGGGCCCCGAGGGGTTTTCCCCTGCTGCGACGTTGACGTGCCTCCTGCCGCTGCAAGGGCCCAGAGGGGTTTTCCCCTGCTACGACGTTGACGTGCCTCCTGCCACTGCAGGGGCCCAGAGGGGTTTCCCCTGCTACGACGTTGACGTGCCTCCTGCTGCTGTGAGGGCCCCGAGGGGTTTCCACTGCTACGGTAGTGATGTGCCTCCTGCTCCCAAAGCGGCCCCGAGGGGTTTCCACCGTCACGGCAGCGACGTGCCTCCTGCTCCTGCAGCAGCCTCGAGGGGTTTCCACCGTCACAGCAGCGACGTGCCTCCTGCTCCCACAGCGGCCCAGAGGGGTTTCCACCATCGCAGCAGCGACGTGCCTCCTGCTCCCGCGGCAGCCCCGAGGGGTTTCCACTGCCACGGCAGCGACATGCCTCCCTCTCCCGCAGCGACCACGGGGGTTTCCCACCACCGCGGCAGCGACGCACCACCTTGGTCTTGCAGCGGCCCCGAGGGGTTTTTCCACTGCAATGGTAGCGACGTGCCTCCTGCCGACGTGGGGGCCCAGAGGGGTTTCCCCTGCTGTGACAGTGACGTGCCTCCTGTCACTGCGGGGGCCCAGAGGGGTTTCCCCTGCTACGACGTTGACGTGCCTCCTGCTGCTGTGAGGGCCCCGAGGGGTTTCCACTGCTATGGTAGTGATGTGCCTCCTGCTCCCACAGCGGCCCCGAGGGGTTTCCACCGTCACGGCAGCGATGTACCTCCTGCTCCTGCAGCGACCACGGGGGTTTCCCCTACCGCGGTGGCTACATACCTCCCTACTCCTATGGCAGCCAGGGGAGTAGTTTCAGAGGTACCCCTCATACTCCCAGAAACCAAATTACACCCAATTCTCTTTCTCGCAACAAAATGAAAAACAAACACATATCCAATGCTAAAGCCATATCATCCCCTCCGCACCTCAAGCCCTCTACAGTAACATTCATCTGCCCTCCCAAACTCATAATTAACCCCACCTCAGCTGTAACCTCGCAATTCTTTGGGGGGTCATCAAAATCTTTAGCGGCTGTCCAACTAGGTTGCAATTTGTGGGGGAGAACTCCAGGTTCAGGCTAAATACCGAGCTCGGAGCCCTCTCCTCAGACAGCACGCCAAATATGCTTACCATTTATTGCTCCTGAATCATTCGTAAGTGTGAACTCGTGAAATGATGTTTTATTAACAAAGTTCGGGAGGAGCACGTTCAAATGATTAACACAATCAACACGTCATCAGCAATTACACCTCATCCAATCAGCAGGAGAGGAAGCATGTATATATAGACATGTTTGACTCACCTACAGCTCTTTGACATTTTTCGGCATCCCTCCACCACCCCAACTCCTCACACTTAATTGTTCCTATCAAAGTCAGGATACGGGGGGAGTGCTCCAGGTTCGGGCTAAATACTGAGCTCGGAGCCCTCTCCTCGGACAGCACGCCAAATATGCTTACCATTTATTGCTCCTGAATCGTGAATGGACCTATATACCTGGGGCTAAGCTTCCTGCTTGGTAGCCGCAACTTGAGGTCTCTCGTGGAGAGCCATGCCCGCTGTCCGGGTTGATAGTGGGGATGTGGGCGACGACGTCTGTTGGCCTGGAATTCTTGCGTTCTGATGGCTCTCTGTAGGCGAACATGGGCACTGTCCCATACCCTCTCGCTATGCTTAATCCAGTCGTCTACTGCTGGAACTGATGAGGGTTCACCTGACCACGGGAACAGAGGAGGTTGGTATCCCAGGACACATTGAAAAGGAGTCATGCCAGTGGAAGAGTAAGGAAATTTTGGGCATACTCGGCCCATGGTAGAAATTCTGCCCAGCGGTGTTGTTCACGACTGCAATAACTCCTCAGGTATCTGCCGATCTCTTGATTCAGGCGTTCCACCTGCCCATTTGATTGTGGGTGATACCCTGAAGTGAGGCTTAGGTTGATGTCCAGGTGTCTGCAAAATGCTCTCCAAACCTGAGAGGTGAACTGGGTTCCTCTATCAGTGACAATGTACTCCGGGATCCCATAAACTTGAAAGACATACTGGAAGAGAGCTTGGGCTGTCTCCATGGCTGTGGGAAGGCATTTTAAGGGAACTGGGCGACAGGATTTCGAGAAACGGTCAGTGATTACTAGGATGGTCGTGAAACCACTTGAGAGAGGCAGAGGGTAACTCCTTTGGGGTTTTGGACTGTGCGCAGACCTGGCATGACTTAACATAGGTTGTAGTATCCTTGGTCATGGATGGTCACCAGAAGGAGTTTTTTAGGAGACTGAGTGTACGTGAAATTCCAGGGTGGCCTGAGCTTAAAGATGTGTGGACCCATTGCATGACTCTATGACGAAGAGTTTGTGGTACATAATGCTTGTTTAGTGGACAGTTGACTGGGGGTGGTTCTTGTTGCTGAGCTCGTTGAATCTCCTCCATGAGGTCCCAAGAGACTGGGGCTATAATGACTGCTGGAGGAAGGATAGGTTCGGGTGAGATATTTTCCACCGGAGGGCATCAGCCTTACTATTCTTACTGCCTGGTCTGTACGTGACTGTAAAGGGGAAGCGAGTGAAAAATAGAGACCAGCGTTTAGCACTCTTTATGTATTCAAGATTTTTGTGATCTGTGGTCACCTGAAAGGGATGAGTGGCCCCCTCTAACCAATGCCTCCACTCCTCAATAGCTGCCTTCATCAATAACAGCTCCTTATTCCCCACATCATAGTTTATTTCAGTTTCAATTCAGTTTTCTCAAGAAGAATGCACAAGGGTGGAGTTTACCTGGCTGGCCATGACGTTGAGAGAGAACGGCTCCTATTCCACAGTCTGAAGCGTCAACCTCCACTATAAAGGGAAGATTGGGATTAGGATGTTTAAGAATGGGAGCAGTGGTAAACTTTTTCTTGAGTTGCTTAAAAGCCTGATTGGCTTCATCAGACCATTTGAGTTTCGCAGGTTTGCCTTTTAAGAGTGATATCAGAGGAGACGCAACCTGACTGTAGTTCCTAATGAAGCGTCTGTAAAAGTTTGCGAAACCTAGGAATCTCGGCAGTTCTTTTATCGTAGTGGGTTGGGGCCATTCTGTGACGGCTTGGACCTTGTACTCATCCATCTTCACGCCTTGAGGGCTAATATCGTACCCTAGGAAGGTAGTGTGCTTCACATGGAATTCACACTTTTCAGCCTTAACATACAATTGGTTCTCTAGTAGGCGGGCGAGTACGGTCTTGACATGACTAACGTGATCGGCTTCAGACTTAGAATATATTAAAATGTCATCGATGTAGGCCACAACATACTTGTTCAGGAGGTCTCAAAAGATCTCATTGATAAAGGACTGGAAAACTGCAGGGGCATTAGCAAGGCCATAGGGCATAACAAGGTATTCATAGTGCCCTCTAGTGGTGAGGAAAGCCGTCTTCCATTCATCCCCTTCACGAATTCGGATCAGATTACACGCACTTCTGAGATCAAGTTTTGTGTAGATTGTGGCTTCACGTAACTGTTCTAGGGCTGCAGGAACCAATGGGAGGGGATAACGTCATTATAACAGTCTGGGATATTTGTGGTTTGTTTGGTGTCTGGGCTTTCAACACTCGTGGTGAAACAGGGCTGGACTACGTTCAAATGCATACAGTGATTAAAACAGAATTCTGACCAATGAGTCAGCTCACCAGAATGCCAGGAAATAACTGGGTCGTGGGTAAATAGCCAGGGAAAGCTAAGGATGACATCATGTCTGGGCGAGTTAACGACGTAAAAGGAGATCTGGTGGAATAATCCCACATGGAGTTGCAGGGGCTGTGTCTGTTTAGTAATACCACTTCCAATGGGCGTGAACCAAATTACTGAGTTTACACAACAGTTGATAGCACTGATCTTGATGGGTGGTTTACAGGGTTGAGTAGGAATGTTGAGCTTGGTAATGAGTTCCTCGTGAATAAGGTTCAGGGCTGCTCCTGAGTCAATCAGCGCTGTTAATTCAACAGAGGTACTTTCAGTAGTTAACTGGACAGGGAAGGTTAATGACTTATTAGGGAGAAGAGAAAACTGGTCAATATTTACCCGGGTCTTGTGGGGGCATACCCCGCTAACGTGGTCTGCTTCACCACAGTAATAGCACAGGTTGAGCTGCCGCCTTTTGAATTCTCTCTTCCTTAGAAATTCAGGAGAGCCCCTGCTGCTTGGGTTCTAGACTGGACCTGGATTTGGGTTTTGTGGTAAACTGAGGAACATGGGGTAACTGATGTGTGGCCGGGGAACTTAACCTCGACCATCGAGGAGATCTCTTCTTGGGAGTATTTCTCATCAGGTTGTCAATTTTGATTGCAAGCGTCACATAGTCAGAGAAAGAAGAATTTTCACCCTTGCAAGCCAGTTCGGTTTGAATATCAGTATTTAGACTTTGTTGAAACAACCGCAGAATAACATAAGGTTCAAAAACAATTGGAAAAGTTTTTGGGGCAGACCTGACCTGCTGAAAAGAGATGGTATTCATCCCACCTGGGATGGTGCCGCTCTTCTCTCTAGTAATTTGGCATATAGTCTTAGAGCTAAACCTTGAATATCTGGGGCCCAGGTCAGGAAGCAGACAAACTGGCTAATCCGACCGTCTGCTAGCTGTCTCACGTCACAGAGGTCAGATAAATTACAACACATTTAATTTAATTTATTTACAAACAACTAAGAACGGATATAACACAAATGAACAAATGATAAAGCTTGGGTTACTGAATATACAATCCCTTTCCTCAAAAGCATTATTGTAAATGATATGATTACAGATCATAAACTAGATGTGCTGTGTTTGACAGAAATCTGGCTAAAACCAGACGATTACATTACTTTAAATGAGTCCACCCCTCAAGATTACTGTTATAAACATGAGCCTCATCAGAAAGGTAAAGGAGGAGGTGTTGCTGTAATTTATAGTAACACCATCAGTACTGCTCAAAGGTCTAATTTTAAATATAATTCTTTTGAAGTGATGGTCCTTAATGTAAAATTATCTAGTGCAAGTAATAATACTAATAATACTAGGTGGTTGTCCTGCACGTTTAATAAACAAATTCCAGCTGGTCCAAAATGCAGCAGCTCGAGTTCTTACTAGAACCAGGAAGTATGAGCATATTACCCCAGTTCTGTCAAACCTGCACTGGCTTCCTATTAATCACCGAATACATTTTAAAATCTTGCTAATGACTTACAAAGCATTAAATGGTTTAGCTCCACAGTACTTGAGCGATCTGTTAACACATTATAGTCCTTCACATCTATTGCGATCCCAAAATACTTTTCTAGAATCTTTGACAAAAAAGGTAGATTTGATATCGGCCTGTAATGAACTAATTCTGTAGGATCAAGTTGTGATTTTTTAATAAGCGGTTTAATTACGGCTAGCTTAAAGGCTTTTGGTACATATCCTAATAACAAAGATGAATTAATAATATTAAGAAGAGGATCTATGATTTCTGGAAGCATCTCTTTCAGTTGCTTAGTTGGTATTGGGTCTAGCATACATGTTGTTGATTTTGATGATTTAACGAGTTTAGACAATTCTTCCTCCCCAATAGCAATGAAGGAATGGAATTTTTCTTCAGGGACACTAAAATTTACTGTATTTAGCGATATTGTAGTAGACGGTTGCATGGTTATAACTTTCTATCTAATGTTATGAATTTTGCAAGTAAAGAAGTCCATGAAGTCATTACTGCTGTGCTGTTTTAAAGCATCTGGGGTTGAGGCCTTATTTCTTGTTAGTTTAGTCACTGTATCAAATAAATACCTAGGGTTGTGTTTGTTTTCTTCTAAGAGGGTAGAAAAGTAAGCAGATCTAGCTGATTTTAAGGCCTTTCTGAATATAATAGAGCTGTGTTTCCATGAAATGCGAAAACCTCAAGCTTAGTTTTTTTCCAGCTCCGCTCCATTTTTCTGGCTGCTCTCTTGAGGGCCCCGGATGTGCTCGTTGTACCACGGTGTTGGACTTTAATCTTCTTTAGGCGGCCGGTCCCTGGTGGAGTATATCGCGGACTTCATCGACATTTGTCACCGAGTAAGCTGGGACGATTCAGCTCTCATCTTTTGTTTTGAGTGGGGGTTGGATGCGTCAGTCATTCGGGCACAAAGGTGCGCAGGGGAACCCTCTCCGATTACAGAATTACGATTATAGAATCGCTAATCACTAGGATACTTTTAACAGGTTTCTCACTGAGTGGGGAGAACCTGTTTGATGTTCTAATCGGAATGGAACAGTGTTTTTTTATCCGCGATTATGCCGTCTCATAGTCACCCAGTTGCCCTGCTGCACGGGCTCTACAACCAGAACCGAACAATGTACAGGGTTTGCTAATCTAGTCACATCCAAAGTAGTATCTAAAGCCCTTGCATTCTTACTATCCTCGATTAAAGTTTGGATGCGTATCTCTAATTCTGAGATCTTCTCTGTCAGCCTGACTATGTCCCTAAATTTATCACATGTGAAGCTCTTAATGCTGACAGAGACAGACAAACTATACATGAAGCAGGCAGTACATGTAACAATTACAGGAGATGACATGACTCACCGTGTGTTGATCCAACTCACCAGTTGTTTGATGAACTCGGAAAAAAGGCACGAGTGAGAAAACGCTGTATGCACGGACAGTAAGATAGCACAATACACAAGACCTACTTAGATTAAAGCTAATGATTACAATTTATTAAATAATCTAGTATTGTATTTAGTAAAAAAAATGAACGAACGTCGTGTTTAAGATCTAAAACAAAAACAAGTTTATACGACGCAAACAAACGCAATCCACTCGAGCAAACAGGAAACCGCAGCAGAGCAGCAGTCAAAACGGTCCGTCTGAAACAATCAGCCGCACAGAAGGTTCCGCCAAGCATAGGTTCTGCACAGATCGTTTCACTCCCTACACCTGTCGTGTATCACTGTCATTAGTCTCACCAGCTGTTCCTCATATTGTGTCTCCCTTTATCCCTCCTGTGTTCATTTGTGTTTGTTAGTTGTTGATGTTGGTGTTGTCTCTGTCCTTGTTATGCTGATGCTATCGAGTGTGTGGATGTCCTGCTTGTCTCCCGAGTTTCCAAGCGTGCCATTTTGTTTTTGTTATTTAAAGTGTTTTGTTTTCAGTTTGTTTAATAAAAGTGTTTCAGTTTGAATCCTGCTGCTCCTCATGTCTTCTGTATCTCACACAATCCCGGTTTTGTGGCATTCTGACTTCAAATCGCGCTCTTGAAACATTTATTTAAATACTCCGATCAAGAAAGATACATCTTTCAAACTGAAACATGAGCTAACAGTGGGAATTTGGTTACTGAGAACAAAAGTTAATTTGCATCGAGGACCATGGGATAGGGCACACCAACCAGAGTGAGCAAAGCATCTCTTAACTCTTCAGCCTTTTGGTTTACTTCTGTGGGAATGAGACCTTTGTACCTGTCGCACTGAGACATTTCAAACAATACCAAACATGCATAGTCACGTATAGCACACTCTTAACATTACATGAACTGAGTGTGTTTTAGGTGAAGGACAGAATAGTGGGAACAGAGGGTCATGGAGAGAGTTACGGTGAGGTGTGAACTGCTCAGCATGGTGCATCTCATGCCACGTCCACACGAAGCCGGTGCATTCCCTATCCGATCATAAACACGGCGTCGTCTCAAGAAATAACAGCGTACACTCGAAACCACTGAAACCGACTGAAAATGGTTTAGTATAAATGCCAGACCTGTATGGGGTGCTATAATTCTGCCACAGATATACACTATACACAGAGAAGAAGACTTTGAGCATGGGCATTGTTGTTGCTGTTCAGTGTTGCCAGATTGGCCGGGTTACCGCCCATTTGGGCTCCTTTTGGTCACGTCCTACCGGGAAAAAATGCATTGGGCTGGTTGATAAAATTTGGGCTGGTTTTTGATGCATAAAATCGCGCAACATTTTTCATTATTTATAAGAGTACGCACTTTGGGCTGGTATTTTTTTAAATGGGCGGGTTTTAAGCTGTAGTTGGGCTGGAAATCTTCAGTCTAATCTGGCAACACTGTTGCTGTTACGTGTGACGCAGCCGACATGTGATGTGATGACATCATCGTTTCACAAAATATACGGATTGGCTGTACACACGAGTCTGCAAGGGTGTCGTTCTCAGATGTATCCACTTTAGGACCTAGTCTCAAAAAAGAGCGGATTCAGTCTCCAAAACGGCAGATCCGTGTGGCCAATCCGATAAAAAATGTATGCGTATACAGCAGTGGTTCTCAAATAGTGGGGCGCGCCCCCCCAGGGAGTGATGCCAGGGGGGGCACGCGTGACCCTGGAGTACATGCTTTTTTTTTTTTTTGCAAGGGAGTAGGTTTTCTTGCACTGAACAAGAGCAGCATATATGAAGTTCAGATAACCATCCCCTCATCCTTTGACGTGTACGATCACACCGGTGTTCATATGTGTCACGTGATCAACCACTGAATTCACACGTGTTTTCACGCGTTATCTGGCACTGATCCAAAAAAGTCATTTATCACAACAATTCAGTGTTTTCAACCACATAAGGTTTCTTTTAGGTTTCAACAAGTTGAGCCAACAAGTTGGTGACTACTTTAAATAAAAAAGAAAAACTAAATAAATGTTTTAATCTATTATACAGAGCTTTTTTGTGACTGCGGTATGTCACGTGACAAGCATGACGCGTTGCCATGGAAACCATAAGGCGAACGTTCCAAAATGGGGGGAGGGGGGGCACGCAAAATGTTTACCTCTTCCTAGGGGGGGCGTGACAGAAAATAATTGAGAAGCACTGGTATACAGTGATACGCGTCTTCGTGTGGATGGGCCCTCAGGGACTCTCAAGATCTCAAGATGTGTGATATATCTTGGGTGGGGATGCTAATTTTGCAAAACAGAGTACACCTTCACTAAGCCAGACGGCTTGACATCTTCCATTTTTTCCAGTCTTACAATCTACTGATGCTTACTTAGACTTTAAAGGTTTGCCTGCTGTTCAGCAATCTGATATTGAATTTGGTTGTTTTTTGTTTTTGCAGGACACACTTGGTGGAGGTTTTGATGCAACCCAAGCCTTTGTAGGTGAACTGGCAAACTTCAGTATATGGGATAGAAAATTGTCAGCTGGCGAAATTTACATCCTGGCAACCTGCAACAATAGAGCACAAACTGGCAGTGTGTTTTCATGGTCTGAGAGTAATATTGATGTGTTTGGTGGAGCGACTAAATGGACTTTTGAGCCCTGCCGGCAGCTCAACTGAACTGTAATGGGGAGGATCCATATTTCTAGTTTTTGTCTTTCTTGTCCTCAGTTTGACGTTCATGAAAAAAGTTAAGCATAAACCTGGGGTTTATTAAAATAATTTTCTGTTGGTTGCCTTGTGAACCTCAAAGCGACAATATTACTCCAGGTTACTTTTAGTATCACAATATTTCTTGCAAGTGCACAGTTTGCTTTTTTTATTAAAATATTCATTTGAAGGGGTCAACAACTGAAGAATTGTTTCTTTGCAGCACTTTTAGCAGTAAAGCAACAGTGCATCAGAACATCAATCTTGTATTTTTCTTTCCCGTGAACACACTTTGCTGATAATCCAATCAGAAATTGTTACCATTTTTAATATCTGCACTAACAGTACCCCATTCCCACTATGATGGACTTGAAAATAGGATGGGAGAAAAGTAGAAAAGTTTATTTGGAAAAAAAGATGGTTTAAAAGGATATAAACTTCCTGTATTTGTTTCCAGTGATCTCATTGATGTTTCTATAAGATTCGTAGTTGCTAACATGAGTGCCTTGAGCTGATGTATCTTACTTAAGCACTTTTAGTTTGCTTACTCATTGTGTTAACATTTTGCTTTTATACATTAATTATTGTTTTTATGAAATGTGTTCAATACGTCTGGTGTGTTTTTCTTCTTTTTGTTGTTCTGGGATTGTAATTTGCACAGTAACAGCATGAATTATCCAATCCTACAACATCAATGCTGACATCTGCTTCCTGTCACTGTCACGGTTCTGTCAGGTTCAGTTCCGGTTCCAGTGTTTCCAGTGACAGAACCGTGGCACTGCTCTCTCTCCTGTGTGTTTGTCTCATTAGCGTCTGCCCCGCCTCCTTGTTTCCCTTAATCATTCCCAGCTGTCTCTCATCACTACCTTCCCTCATGTGCCCTATTTAATCCTGGTGTGTTTGCTGTCCTGTGTGGTGTCATTGTCATATGTTTTCCCATGGTTGTGCTACGGCTGTTCCTATGATTGGTTTGTATCTATGCTTCCTGCTGCCCTTTGATATGTTATGTGTTAGTTTGATCTTAGTTGTGTTTTCCCCCCCTGTGGGTGGTTTCCTTTTGTATTTGGTTATTTTGTTACATTAAATACTTCTTTTCCTGCATTACTGAGTCCTCCCTTATGTGAAACGTGACAGAATGACACCACCAAACATGAGGACTCAGCAGGGAAGGAAGGAACGTCCTCAATCAGTTCACGGAGGACCCAGCCCGCTCCAGGAGCGGATGCTCCGGTTCAGGAATCTGAACTCCCTTCGCCAGCGGGGGGCAGACTTGTGGACATTTGCCCTAGACTTTCATAGAGTAGCGGAAGGTCTAGGGTATAACGATACAGCTTTAAAGGACCTTTTTAATTTGGCCCTTGATAAGCCACAAAATGATGTTGTAATGGAGGAATTAGACCATCTGAGTTTCTGGGGGTTCGTGGACACTCTGGCGCCATCGCCCCCAGCGGCTCACCCTGCCGGCCCGGAGGCCGCCGTCCCAGAGCCCGCTGCCGGCCCGGAGGCCGCCGTCCCAGAGCCCGCGCTGCCTGACCCGCCGGCCGACCCAGAGCCCGCGCTGCCTGACCCGCCGGCCGACCCAGAGCCCGCGCTGCCTGACCCGCCGGCCGACCCAGAGCCCGCGCTGCCTGCCCCGCCGGCCGACCCAGAGCCTGCGCTGCCTGACCCGCCGGCCGACCCAGAGCTCTGCCTGCCTGACCCGCCGGCGCCCCGTGCGCGCTCCGCCCTGCCGGCGCCACCGAGACTGCTCGCCCTGCCGGCGCCACCGAGACTGCTCGCCCTGCCGGCGCCACCGAGACTGCCCGCCCTGCCGGCGCCACCGAGACTGCCCGCCCTGCCGGCGCCACCGAGACTGCCCGCCCTGCCGGCGCCGCAGTCTGAACTTTGCCTGCCCGAACTTTGCCTGCCCGAACTTTGCCTGCCCGAACTTTGCCTGCCCGAACTTTGCCGGCCTGATCTGCTGGTCCTGCCGGAGCCTACCTGGCTCGATCTGCCGGCCTTGCCGGAGGCCACCTGGATCAACCCACCGGTCCCGCCTGACCTGCCGGAGCCTACTTGGCTCAACCCGCCGGTCCCGCCTGATCTTCCGGCTCTGCCTGAGCCACCCTGGCTCGTTCCCCCTGTTCCCCCCTCCCTGGACTCTAGTATGTTATTTTGGTTTTTCTTTTCCCTGGTTATGTGGACTGTTTTTCTGGGTTTTGTGGTTTGGACTTTTTGGTATTTGTTTTTTCCCTTGGTTGCCCTGTTTTGATTTTTTTTTGATATTGTCTGTTTGCCCTCTTGCCAGTTCCTGATTTCCCATATATATATATATATTATTTTTTTTTTTAGCTCCCTGTCCTGTATGTTTCATGCGGTGTGGTATGGGGTTTTGTTTTATGTAGGAACGCCATGGGGCGTTCCTTCGAGGGGGGGTAGTGTCACGGTTCTGTCAGGTTCAGTTCCGGTTCCAGTGTTTCCAGTGACAGAACCGTGGCACTGCTCTCTCTCCTGTGTGTTTGTCTCATTAGCGTCTGCCCCGCCTCCTTGTTTCCCTTAATCATTCCCAGCTGTCTCTCATCACTACCTTCCCTCATGTGCCCTATTTAATCCTGGTGTGTTTGCTGTCCTGTGTGGTGTCATTGTCATATGTTTTCCCATGGTTGTGCTACGGCTGTTCCTATGATTGGTTTGTATCTATGCTTCCTGCTGCCCTTTGATATGTTATGTGTTAGTTTGATCTTAGTTGTGTTTTCCCCCCCTGTGGGTGGTTTCCTTTTGTATTTGGTTATTTTGTTACATTAAATACTTCTTTTCCTGCATTACTGAGTCCTCCCTTATGTGAAACGTGACAGTCACAGTCTCGTCGCGTCTGTCACATCCGGGTTCCTCTGTGTCTCCCCGATCCTTCCCACTCCTGTCTTGTTAGTGATTACCCTGTTAATTATGTCAGCTGTACCCTATTTGCCCTCGTGTATAAATCCCTTTCATGTTCCCTGTGTCCTTGTTGGTGATTGTAGTTTTTTAGCGTAGGTCTGTGCATATGGTTGTAGTGGATGTTCTCCTTGTTCAGAGTTTTTGCCTTTTGAGTTTCTCGTGAAAGTGTTTTGTTTTCGTTATTAAATCTATCAGCAGTTATCCTGTCTCCTCCCGTCTCTCCGCATCACACACCAGCACAACAGGCGTTACAGAATCACCGACCGGGGTTGGTCTCCCGCAAAGAACTATATCCAACAATGGATTTACCTGCTGTGGCGTTACTCCTGCTACAGCAGAAGGACCGCTCGCTGGAAACACACACCCAGCAATTCCTTGATCTGGCGCACTTGACGAACTACCCGGACGACGCGCTCGTGTCTTTCTACCGCGCCGGGCTGAGCGCGTCGTCCAAATCACGCATTCCAGCGGGCGGTCCAACAAATGACTTCGCCGCCTATGTGGAGTGGGTGCTGGCAGGCAACAGCTCGCTTTTCACCATCAGCCCGGCAGAGGACACCGCCAGTCCCGCTCCACAGCACAAGATCCAAACGCCAGCGCTCCCGAGCTTCGCGGCCGAGTCTCAACTGAGTGAACCGATTCCCGTGAGTGAACCGATTCCCGTGAGTGAACCGATTCCCGTGAGTGAACCGACTCCCGTGAGTGAACCGACTCCCGCCAATGATGATGAGTCTGCCGTGTTTGGACTGTGTCAGAGTCCCGCGGACGCCATTGAACTGTGTCAGAGTCCCGCGGACGCCATTGAACTGTGTCAGAGTCCCGCGGACGCCATTTAACTCCCGTGGCCCGAGCCGCCAGAACCTCCAGAAACCTGGGAACTCCCAGAACCTCCAGAAACCTGGGGCCTCCCAGAACCTCCAAAAACCTGGGGCCTCCCAGAACCTCCAGAAACCTGGGGCCTCCCAGAAACTCCAGAAACCTAGGACCTCCCAGAAGCTCTCCACGACTCTCCTCCAGACCTCCCAGAAGCTCTCCACGACTCTCCTCCAGACCTCCCAGAAGCTCTCCACGACTCTCCTCCAGACCTTCCAGAACTTCTCCACGACTCTCCTCCAGACCTCCCAGAGCCTCTCCACGACTCTCCTCCAGACCTCCCAGAGCCTCTCCACGACTCTCCTTCAGACCTCCCAGAACCCCTCCACGACCTTCCTCCAGACCTCCAAGACCCTCCGCTGCCCCTCGCCCTGCCGGCTCCTCTAGACCTCATGGCCACCACCCAAAGACCACCTAGGCCTCCCGATGGTCACCCGGGGAGGCCCTTCAAGAATTTTTTGGGGGGGGGTAGTAATGTGACTTTGAGGGTGGGTGGGGCAAAGGAGGCGGAGCCTCCGGGGAAAGCCAAGACCCCGGCTCCGCCCTGGACCCGTGCACCACCTTGGACACTCCCCCTGGACTGGCTCCTTGTTCCCCGTGCACCACCTTGGACACTCCCCCTGGACTGGCTCCTTGTTCCCCTTGCACCTCCCTGGTCCTCAGTAGCCTGCACCACCCTAGAGACCTCCTGGACTCTGTGTAACCTGGTCTCCAGGGTGTTCCCACCCGTGTTCTGATGTTTTGATTTTGTATATTAGGTCTGTCTTGTCCTCCGCCTGTTCCCCCTCCCTCCCCTCCTCAAGGTGTGTCTCATACGGCGTGAGGTCACGCCTTGTGGGAGGGGGCGTTCTGTCACAGTCTCGTCGCGTCTGTCACATCCGGGTTCCTCTGTGTCTCCCCGATCCTTCCCACTCCTGTCTCAACCCCTTTATCACCCCTTAACTCGTTCATTCTCTCAGCGTTGCTCAGTTTGGCTGCATCATTCACCACAGTGCATACTTTTATAATTGTTTTATACTTTTTTCATACTTTTATTGTGATGCTATTGTTCACATAGTGAAATATACACGTACAGTATCTCTAAGCAGTAACTGTCACGGTTCATGAATTCATTGTCTCCTAGTTCTGCCTGTGTGTGTGTGTGTGTGTGTGTGTGTGTGTGTGTGTGTGTGTGTGTGTGTGTGTGTGTGTGTGTGTGTGTGTGTGTGTGTGTGTGTGTGTGTGTGTGTGTGTGTGTGTGTGTGTGTGTGTGTGTGTGTGTGTGTGTGTGTGTGTGTGTGTGTGTGTGTGTGTGTGTGTGTGTGTGTGTGTGTGTGTGTGTGTGTGTGTGTGTGTGTGTGTGTGTGTGTGTGTGTGTGTGTGTGTGTGTGTGTGTGAAAGGGGCTGTGGTCACTGAGCACTGACACATTTGATTCTCATATAATCTGCCTATTTAGTTCACTTCTCTCCACTCTTGTGTTGTCGAGTCTGCGCTGTATATGGCTGTCCCACGTTCGTTTGCGGCTCCTGTGCTTTCTCTTTGGATTATCACTTCGTTTGTTTTCTGCACTATTATAATTCTGCACTCATTTGCACTTAAATCCGGGTTTTGTGTAACTCATTTGTCTCTCATCTCCTCCACACACGCTGCTCAAAGCTGAAGTGCATTACAGTAAATTGTCAAGTATTTTTAGAGTTTAATTGTCAATTATTAATTAGTATTTATATGAGATCTTAATGGTTATAATTTTAACTGGAGGTGGTTAGCCCCGAACCAGAACAGCATCTTCAGCATTTCATCACTCAAGGAAGAGAATATAGCAAACATCCTGAATTTAGCAGCAAAGTCATGGAAGTCTGGGTTCTCCCTGGCTATCTGGAGGATCTTCCCCAGATTTTCTAAGGTGCCACAAACGTCCGTATTCTGTAACACAGGGACTCACAGGCAGGGATCCAATTGCTTTGTCTTTAATAAGAATGGTCGTACAGGCAGAAGGTCAGGCAAACAGAGAGCATACGTGATCGGTAATCCAGGCAAGAGTCAGAAAGGCAGGCAGACAGAATCAGGTACGATAATCCAGACGGGGAAGTCAAGACAGGCAGAAAGCATTCAAGAGCAATAATCCAGGCACAGGTCTGGGCAGGCAGAACAGAATCAAACGCGGGTAACAGGCAAAATCAGTAACAAGTTAAACAAGACAGGATAATAATGCTCAGAATGATAACCGTAGTAAATCTAACAAGATGAGTGATGAATACAACAGGTGAGGGAAATGGCACTGGGAAAAACACAGAAGGAAACAGGTAGAAGATGGAGACTGGACAGGACTGTGACAGTGCTCGTGTATCCTAAAATCTACCATTCGCTCATCTAACTCACTCTATGTTTGTGCGCATGGGGCATTTATTTTGTTTTTAGACCTTGCCCTCTTTACATTTGTTTTGTGTGTATTGTAACAGGCTGCATTGCTGAAACAGACTGTGCCACATCATAATCCACAGGAGAGAGAGTTAAGAGCAGCTTGTGTCAAAATGATTGATGATGGGTGTTAAAGGTTATGATATTTTGACCCATAAACTTATGAACCCCCCTCCACCCCTCCCTCTGAGATGTACACCTGTTTTGGACTCCCCTTTTTTTATACACCCTCTATCAAATGGTTACGGAGGAATTGAACTATAGCCAAGGAATTTACGACCTTTACAATTGTTCCAGACGGACCGTTTTGACTGCTGCACTGCTGCTGTTTCCTGTTTGCACGAGTGGATAGCGTTTGTTGCGTCGTATAAACTTGTTTTTGTTTTAGATCTTAAACTCGACATTTGTTCATATTGCTAAAAACAATACTAGATTATTTAATAAATTGTAATCGTCAGCTTTAATCTAAGTCGCTAAACGCATTGTGCAATCTTAATTACTGTCTGTGCATACAGTGTTTTCTCGCTCATGCCTTTTTTCCGAGTTCATCAAACAACTGGTGAGTTGGATCAACACACACGGTGAGTCATGTCATCTCCTGTAATCGTTACATATACTGCCTGCATCACGTTTAGTCTGTCTGTCTCTGTCAGCATTAAGGGCTTCATTATCTAGTGCAAGTAATAATTCCTGTTAATTTTTGTGCTGGCTATTCTATACAGGCCACCAGGACACCATACAGATTTATCAAAGAATTTGCTGATTTTCTCTATTTTAATATCCATGTAGATAATGAAAAAGACGCATTGGGATTGGCATTTAGAGACATTTTAAACTCTATTGGAGTTACACAACATGTATCAGGACCCTCTCATTCTCGTAATCATACTTTAGATCTAATATTGTCGCATGGGATCAATGTTGATACTGTTCAAATTCTGCAGCAGAGCGAGGACATCTCAGATCATTACTTAGTTGCGTTTAGATTACCCTTAGCCAAAGTCGAAAAACTAACTCCCTGTTATAAATATAGTAGAACTGTCACTCCTAACACAAAAGATAGCTTTATAAATAATCTTCCTGATCAGTTTGATCTACTTAACATCCCAGATAGCCTAGGAGAACTTGATGTTGCAACAGAAACTATTAACTCTCTCTTTTCCAGCAGTTTAGACACTGTTGCTCTGTTGCGCTTAAAGAAGATTAAAAAAAATAGTCCAACACCGTGGTACAACGAGCACACCCGGGGCACTCAAGAGAGCAGCCAGAAAAATGGAGTGGAGCTGGAAAAAACTAAGCTTGAAGTATTTCGCATTTCATGGAATACAACCCTAGGTATTTATTTGATACAGTGACTAAACTAAGAAGAAATAAAGCCTCAACCCCAGATGCTTTAAAACAGCACAGCAGTAATGACTTCATGGCCTTCTTTACTTGCAAAACACTAATATTAGAGAGAAAGTTATAACCATGCAACCGTCTATACAATATCACAAAATACAGTAAATTTTAGTGTCCCTGAAGAAAATTCCACTCCTTCATTGCTATTGGGGAGGAATAATTGTTTAAACTTGTTAAATCATCAAAATCAACAACATGTATGCTAGACCCAATATCAACTAAGCTACTGAAAGAAATGCTTCCAGAAATCACAGTTCCTCTTCTTAATATTATCAATTCATCTTTGTTATTAGGATACGTACCAAAAACCTTTAAGCTAGCCGTAATTAAACCGCTTATTAAAAAAAAACACAACTTGATCCTACAGAATTAGTTCATTACAGGCCGATATCAAATCTACCTTTTTTGTCAAAGATTCTAGAAAAGGCAATATCTTCACAACTATGTTCCTTTCTAGAAAGAAAGAGTTACAAATTATTTGCTCTTATCATCCGATTATGGTTGTATCTCTCTGTTAGTGTTACTGTGCTGCATTTGATACAATCGACCACAAAATCCTTCTAAATAGACTTGAAAACTATGTTGGCATTAATGCAGGGGTGGGCAAACTATTTGTCTCGTGGGCCACATTGGTTTCTTAAAATTGACAGAGGGGCCGGGGTGAAGGTCGTACCTGTGCATTTACTTATAAGTGTAGAGTATGGACGGTGCTCATGAATGATCGATCAGATTCATTATTTGATTGAAAAAGTGATTCGACAGGATCGGCTCCGTAGAGTCTGTGAACTGACAGTTTAAGACCTCTGGAACACAAACCATTCTCATTCACCCTCCTCCGCATTTCAAAGGATGCCATCGTAAAACAGCCCCCATTCTTACACCCACACACACAGACATACCAAGAACACAAAGAATCTGCCATGTTACTTTTAACTTAGTTACTTTCCATTTTTAGATGTGTTGTGTTTTACCTATATGTATGCATGTTTTTGTTATAACCATTTTAGATGTGTTTGATAATTGAGTGGCTTATAATCAGTAATTACCTATACATAACCATGCCAATCTTTATCTTGCTTTCATGTCAAGAGTTAATATAACCATGAATGATCTCGAAATCTTTGTCTTTCAATTTGCAGACCGTCTAGGTTTGTTTCACTGTACTAGGATGCATCAGACTCTTTTATTCCAAAATTCTGCATTCTCAAGTAGGCCATAAAACATGCTAATCACATCAGACGAAAGTTTCTTAGTTCCTTCATTCTGATTGGCCGGCCTGACAAAAGGGGGCACAGCCTCCTCATTCCTTTAAAACCGCCTGCGGCCTAAGAACTTACTCTTCCTGTTCCTCTTCATCCTCTTGCAACTTCCTCCTCTTGCAACTCTCCTCTGGCGCGGAATCTTGGATCCTCCTGAGCGCCATTTTCCACAAAGGACATTACCAGACTAAGAACCAAATTTGAACTTACAGCGGACTCCAACGGACCCGCCCAGCAAGATGCAAACCTCGGACCAGATCGGAATTCGCACGCACGCATTCCGACCAGCCACAGAAAGAAACATAAGCAAGTAGCCTACCCTCGTTAGAGAGTTTTGAGTTTATACCAATAAGTTGGCCTGATTCCTTGCTTGTTTCTCAAATAGGTTATTGTCTGTAATACTACCTTCCTTTGTCTCTCCTCTCTCTCTCTCTCTCTCTTCTTCTCTCTTCTTCTCTTTTCCCATTAATCTGTGTATGTTTGTCTATTGTTTTTTGATTATTAAAATATATATATTCACACGTGATTGCCTCTGAATTGCTCATCTATAAGTCACTTTAATGGT
The DNA here is from genome assembly GCA_037043235.1 of Rhodeus uyekii. Classification (NCBI taxonomy): domain Eukaryota; kingdom Metazoa; phylum Chordata; class Actinopteri; order Cypriniformes; family Acheilognathidae; genus Rhodeus; species Rhodeus uyekii. The sequence continues at coordinate 435,480 of JAWRVZ010000318.1, forward strand.
GACCGATCCTTGTTACAAATTAATGGAAAGATCTTTCTTTGTGGCCAAAAGAAACCTTTTCCAGAGTTTATAAGGTCAATTGTCACAGTCTTGTTGGGTCCTCATATCACCTGTTGTTAATCAATTACCTCGTCTAGTCCTACAGGTGTTCCTAATGTGTGTTCTGGTTAAATTTCCTCCTGTGTCCCCATGTGAGGGTCGATTGTTGAAACTGTTTACCCTGTGTCTCGTCGGCTTCGCGGTGTGTGGATGTTCTGCCTGTGTTCTGTGTTTTCCAAGTTTTGCACTGATATGTGCCGCTTTTGTTTATATTTGGAGTATCTTCAGTTTGTGTAAGTTAATAAAGTAACTTTCAGTTGGATCCCAGCGTCTCTCCGAGTCTCCACATCGCACACGCACATCTAAGTGTAACAGAAACAATCGACCAGGTTCGTCGCCTTTAAAGACTGTTCTAAGGAGGTATGGATTATGAACGGCAACTTTTGATGATCGCCCAAGGCCATTGGGACTTTATCACTTTTGTTCGGGATTTCACCTTTATTGCCGTCCGAGCTCCGCTGGACAATGAACACATCCGATCACTGTTCTGGATCGGAGCTTTACAGCACTTCCCTGAGGGCATGCCAGACCTCACCGGTCTACACTGGATGGAGGCTGCAACTAAGTGTTTAAAGATCTTTGCGCTCCGATCCAGACAGTCCCAACAATCAAACCCAGAGCCTCTGCCCGCGAGCTGTCAGCCTGAACGTTTGACCGCGCATCAGCGGACTGTGCCTGCGCCTGCAGCTCAACAGCCTGGACCAGCAAGCCTCGCTGGTCAGCCCGTTGCCGCACCCGCAGTTCCTCAGCCCGCTCCAGCGCTCGAACCGAGTCCCGAGAGTGAACCGAGTCCCGAGAGTGAACCGAGTCCCGAGAGTGAACCGAGTCCCGAGAGTCTCCCAGAACCTCCAGAAACCTGGGACCTCCCAGAACCTCCAGAAACCTGGGACCTCCCAGAACCTCTCCACGACTCTCCTCCAGACCTCCTAGACCTCCCAGACCCTCCTCCAGACCTCCTAGACCTCCCAGACCCTCCTCCAGATCTCCTAGACCTTCCAGACCCTCCTCCAGATCTCCTAGACCGTCCAGACCCTCCTCCAGATCTCCTAGACCTCCCTGACCCTCCTCCAGATCTCCTAGACCTACCAGACCCTCCTCCAGATCTCCTAGACCTACCAGACCCTCCTCCAGATCTCCTAGACCTCCCAGACCCTCCTCCAGACCTCCCAGACCTCCTCGCCCTGCCGGCGCCTCCGGAACTCTGGCCCCTCACCCAAGGACCACCTGGGCCTCCTGACTGTTTCCCGGGGAGGCCCCTCAAGAATTTTTTGGGGGGGGGGTAGTGATGTGACTTTGAGGGTGGGTGGGGCAACGGAGGCGGAGCCTCCGGGGAAGAACGTTCCCCCGGCGCCGCCCTGGACTACTCTGACACCCTGGCGCCCTGTTCCCCCGGCGCCGCCCTGGACTACTCTGACACCCTGGTGCCCTGTCCCCCCAGCGCCACCCTGGACTACTGCACCTCCCTGGGTCCCCATGACCCCGGTACCACCCTGGAGACCTCCATGACTCTGTGTAACCCCGGTCTCCAGGGTGCCCCCCCTCCCACCCAGGTTTTGATGCTATGTCCATCTTGTCCTCCGCCTGTTCCCCCTCCCTTCCCTCCCTAGGTGTAACTATCTTGGCGTGAGGTCACGCCTTTTGGGGGGGGCGTCATGTCATAGTCTTGTTGGGTCCTCATATCACCTGTTGTTAATCAATTACCTCGTCTAGTCCTACAGGTGTTCCTAATGTGTGTTCTGGTTAAATTCCCTCCTGTGTCCCCATGTGAGGGTCGATTGTTGAAACTGTTTACCCTGTGTCTCGTCGGCTTCGCGTTGTGTGGATGTTCTGCCTGTGTTCTGTGTTTTCCAAGTTTTGCACTGATATGTGCCGCTTTTGTTTATATTTGGAGTATCTTCAGTTTGCGTAAGTTAATAAAGTAACTTTCAGTTGGATCCCAGCGTCTCTCCGCATCGCACACGCACATCTAAGTGTAACAGTCAATATTTGCTGGACAAGTTAATTAAAGAATTCTACAAGTCGAATCAAGCCATAGATATTAATAATTGTTATAATCCGTTATAATTAACTGTTAATATCCAAATTCCCCTTTGTGCAGATTTATGTGCGTTTGATCATAAACGATTCACGCACACATAGATCCGCACCATTTCCCTTAGGCTTAGAATCGCTACATAAGAAATCCTAGAAAACCTGTATAAAGTATAGTTTGGTCTTAAATCACTCGACTGGGACACGTGAAATTACAACAAAACAATATTAATACAATTTAATCGACAGAAAAACCATAATATGCAATGTGACTGAATCGTATATTTGCCTCAGCTCTAGATTGACAATCACAGGCGTCCAATCACAACTGACCTCTGGAAAAAAGGGAACTAACCAATGACGTTTGATGTTACTATTACAAGAGCAAGCCCCGCCCCACGACTGACAAAAATAAAAGTGTTCGCGCGAGCAAAAACAGCAGTTGAGAGCGGGTGAATGTTGCTTAGTGATTAAAATGAGCTCGCGGGTACCCGTATTTACGTGTAGCTCTGTTTTCCGCTCGCGGATGTAATTTACGCGCGCGCAAACATCACTTTTGCGCTCGTTCCTTTTTAGCACGGAATTAACGCCATAAAGGGGGGTGTAGAGGGGTTTGCGACACACGCCTGCTCTCCAGCACAGCTTCAGCGCCACTGCAGCTTTTAGCCGCGACAGAGTGACATTACAGGAAAATGTAAAATGAAGGAGGTTTAATACAGGTTCGGCAAGTTCGGCAGGCTGGATTAAAAAGTTATTAGCTAGATCAGCTATATCAGATATAGTTTGCCCACCCCTGCATTAGTGGAATTGCAAATCATACTTATCTGACCGTTATCAGTTTGTAGCAGTAAATGAGGAGATGTCATATCGATCACGGGTTCAGTACGGAGTTCCTCAAGGTTCACTACTAGAACCATTGCTTTTTGCTTGTGCATGCTTCCTTTGGGTACAATTATTAGGAAGCATGGCATTAGCTTTCACTGTTACGCTGATACTCAGCTCTATATTTCTTCTCATCCTGATGAAACATACCAATTCACTAAATTAACAGAATGCATAACTGAAATTGGATGACTAATAACTTTCTACTAATTAATTCTGAAAAAACAGAGATTCTAATTATTAGACCAAAAAGTTCCGCACGTAATAATCTAGACCAGTGGTCCCCAACCTTTTTTTGTGCCGCGGACCGGTAAACGTGGGATAATTTGGCCGCGGACCGGTGCCTGCTCGAGATTGTTGACGGGGGGGGGGGGGGTTGGGGGCTGCGAGTGAGATGGAGGATGGGTCCGCGCAAAATTCTTGCTGGGGGGGGGGGGGGGGTTGAGATGGATGATGGGTCCGCGTGAGATTGTTGACGGGGGGGGGGGGGGGGTTGCGAGCGCAAGACTTGCGAGACGCCTCCATAGTCACAGCGCCACAGCAGCTTGCAGCTTCTCAACGAATGCGCCCCGTACCATTTCATCGACGGACCGGTCCGCAAAATCGCTCCGCGGCCCGGGGGTTGGGGACCACTGATCTAGACTACTGCCTAACACTCGATGGCTGTTCTGTCAAGTCTTCATCTTCAGTTAGAAACCTGGGAGTGCTCTTTGATAACAATCTTTCATTTGAAAGCCACGTCTCTAGCGTCTGTAAAACGACATTCTTCCATCTTAAAAATATATCTAAATTGCGACATATGCTCTCAAAGACAAATGCGGAAAAGTTAGTTCATGCGTTCATGACTTCAAGGCTAGATTATTGTAATGCTCTACTAGGTGGTTGCCCTGCACACTTAATAAACAAATTCCAGCTGGTCCAAATTGCAGCAGCTCGAGTTCTTACTAGAACCAGGAAGTATGAGCATATTAGCCCAGTTCTGTCAAACCCGCCCTGGCTTCCTATTAATCACAGAATACATTTTAAAATCTTGCTAATTGCTTACAAAGCATTAAATGGTTTAGCTCCACAGTACTTGAGCGATCTCTTAACACATTATAGTCCTTCACGTCTATTGCGATCCCAAAATACTGACCAGCTTATAGTACCTATAATATCAAAGTCAACTGCTGGCGGTCAATCTTTTTCCTTTTTAGCTCCTAAACTCTGGAACAGTCTTCCTAATACAGTTCGGGAGGCAAACACACTTGTGACAGAATCAGAGAACTGCATTACCCAGAATGCAATGTACTAAATGGGAGGAGTTAATGGAAGGAAGGAAGTAGAGTGAAGTGTTCAGTTGACTAAGACAGGTGTGCAAATGTTTGAAGGAAGTGTGAGACAAGGAGTGACAGCAAAATGGATGAACAGAGACAGAGGAGAAAGAAAACCAACACAGTGAGCAGTTGGACATATATGCAGACAATTAGTTATTTGTCAACTAATGAAGGTGCTATGCAACCGCTACAGGCAAATCTCCACTACGCCACTGCTGCCGAGAAGCACTTCACTGCAGATCACTGTGACTCCAGGCCTTCGCTGGCTGCGTGGTGAAAGAGAGTTTGGAGGATTTCCAGGGAACGATCATTCATTGAATTATTCAGGACCGTGTGGGACCCAGACAATACGACATATGAGTGAAGCTACTGTGTAAGGTACTCAAGATACTGTGCATCTGAATCCAGGTAGGACTGGCATCGTTCATTCCCAACAGACTATTTACTTGCCCAACACCTGAGAACTAAAACTATATACACTGAGATCACATACGACTCATGCACACACTGACATACATACTCCATGAAGTATGAACTTGGTTTTTTCTTCTATTCATTGAATGAGAATTTATGTTGTTGTGAACTGAATTTATTTGTTGATTGTGAGTTTTAAGAAAAAATAAACTAATGCAAAAGAGTGATCGATTAAATAAAACATTTATTTTTTGCTGTAATTCTGTGCACTATTTTAAAGTTCTGTACAGGAAACCTACACCGTATCTACACCACCGTCACACACTGTCAGTTTAAATCTAGACTAAAAACACATCTCTTCAACCTGGCATACACACAACACACTATACATACATTGTTTTAATCCAAATCATGTAAAATGATTGTTAGGCTGCATAATTTAGGTCAGCCGGTACCGGAAACATTCCCATAACATCTGATGTACTCGATAGATCAGAAGAAGAATGGCATCTACGCTGATATTATTCTCTGTTTATTCCGAGGTTACCGTGGTCAGCCAGATCTGGGCCGTATCCAGATCAGATGAAGGACCTGCACCTGGACACGAGCACAGCACTGCCCTGAAGTGTCTGCGGAGACCATGCCTCTACTAGACCCTCCCCTGTGACGATCATGAACCCATCTCTAACCGGACCAAATTGGACTTCATATTGGACTTGAATTGTTGTCAATATAATAATCATGCACTGTTTGGCTGCTGGCCAGAGGAGAACTGGTCCCCCGACTGAGCATGGTTTCTCCCAAGGTTTTTTCTCCATTCTATTCTTCATTCGTTACGTCACCTGCCGGAGTTTTGGTTCCTTGCCGCTGTCTCCTATGGCTTGCTCAGTTGGGGAAACTTAACACTTAAAATTCATCAATTGTATTGATTCGCCTGCTCTTTTGGGGCTGCTGTTCAGGCAAACAAACTTTGTTTATATTTTTTTTCCTGTGACCACTGTAAAGCTGCTTTGAAACAATCTACATTGTAAAAAACGCTATATAAATAAAGGTGACTTGACTATACTTTTGTTACTGCTCATGAGCAATTTTTAAGAATAAATTGTAGATTTCTGCATAATCATGGCTCCATGGTCAACATTTCCATCTCGTTACCCCAGTGATGACAGCATTCCTGGTTTCATGAATTTAGACCTTAGTGTTAGTTATCATTTTTTTATTCAATCTAGTTCTAGAAAATTACCATTAAACAAGAGGGAGTGGACCAGGAAAGATATTTTTCAACCCATAATTCTTCTTATGATGATCTTCTAACAATCTTTTCTTTGTTCAAAAACTAATTCTATTATACTTTTAACCCTAAGTGTTTAATGTAATCTAAACCCTCACTATACCAAATCCAGCCTCAGTTTGATCTGTTTGGTGAGTTGAGCACCCACTTCTGTCTCTCAATGAATTTCTTTCTTTTTTTTCTTATTCTTTTTTTAATCGTTATTGGGCTGGATTGGTTCCTACTGAAAAAGCAGAAAGGTTAGTTTAGCAAAGAATACAAGGAACTGCTATGAGACCAGTGAATAATCAGAATAAATTCAGTTAATATAATAACAGTTCTTCTGCTTAGGTCATCAATCTGCTGAAGCTATTTGGCTCTTGATCTGCCTTTTTCGTCAGGCGGTGATGTCACTCAAATGCCTGGTGTTGTAAAGTTGGATACAATCTCTTCTCTGTCCTGTTGTTTTTCTGTTTATTCTTAGCTTTGGCTTTTCATGTATCCTCCCACAGGTTCGTATCTCAGGATGTTCTCATTGTCCTCAGGAAAATTCTCAAGTGAAAGTTTCACCTTCTCCTGCAGTTTTCAGTCTTTCTCCATGTTGTCCTCTCAGACAGTGTTGAATTCTTCAGGAAGTGGGCTGGAAGCCCATCACCCACCCTCTCTTCTCTCTACAGACATGTCTTTACCTTCTCATTTGTTGCTTCCCCTCATCAAGGCGGAATTCCAGAAGCATCTGAAATTTGAACACTCAAGAGATTCACATGAATCGAATCCCGTGTCATCTTCAAAAACTCTGTCAGAGCAATCAGCTCTGTCTCCTAATTCCACTTCTTTAACCTAAATGATTCCTTTATGAAAAAAAAAATCACTGCCTCCAGGGATAATGAGATACAAATCTTAGACGTCTTCAAATATAAGATATAACATTTTAAACATGTGCATTCTTCTTATATACTTATCAATTTATTTTCTTATTTTTCTTAACTCCTCCTGTATCTTAAATTTTCCTTTTCTATATATTGCCTTTTATATAATCAATCTGTTATCTGTTTATTTGCCTTTGCACGAGTATAATTTTATAGCATAAGCATATGGACCACTAGGTGAACATAGGATGAATCTCCACTTCTATGGTAAAAGCACAGGAGGGTCAGTAAGATATAAAATAAGATATCTATGGTAAAACTTGGACCACTGATCATATTAAAACTATTCAAACCACTGAAGAGGATGCCTATTGACGAGAGGGTAGACAGAAGGATATGATGATTAACAGTGTCAAAGGCAGCAGATAGGTCTACTACTTCCTTCTTTGCTACTGTTCGGACGCTCTTGCTTACAGCTCTGCGCTTTGCTCTATTGCTTTTATATTTTATCTCCTAATTTTAACTTCAGCAAATCAGCACAGTGCTCAAACGACAAATATTGGCACCAACAAAGTTTCTAACTGGAAGAATTGCAACAAAAAAGGGGAATTTTTCTCAAACCAGCCTCCCATTGACGGCAGCCATCAACTTACATTCCGGAGAAGGGAAAACACAGCTGCCTACACTAAATAATATGCCTCCTCTGGTTGAAGAATCTACCTGCTGCACAAACTGCCACAGACTTCTACAAAGGATTACAGTTCTTGAAACAAAGCTACTTGTGGGACTACCAAACCAGACGGAACACACAACAGAGCTTCATCATGGGCGTCCCCAGCACACAGCCGGTGAGTCCCATGAATCTAATGCTCCTAAACAGGCCATACTGAGTGCCGAAATTGATCAACATACTAATCGATGGCACAAACAGGGAGCGAGACCCAAAGGCACTCGAGACATCAGATTGTCACGAGTATCGCATTTTGTAGCGTCCTCTACCCCAAACACTAGCTTCCTACCACCGCCAATACATCTGGAGAACAGATTTGAAGTGTTAATGAATGTGAGTGAGGAATCTCCAAACATGATCGGACACAGATCAAATCAGCCAGCAGCTAACACCGATGCTAACTGGAGGAGGTGGAGCAGACAGCGACACTCAGCTCTTAGAGCAGCCGAGCCCAGGACTCTGATAGTGGGTGACTCTATTATCAGAAATATTAGCAGCAGGGATACAACTACATGCTGCCTTCCACAAGCAACAGTTTCCGATGTAAACAGGGAACTTAAGAGCATTCTGATGAAATATGAAACTGCAAACCGACTAATCATCCACGTGGGAAAGAATGATATTCGGAAGGAGCAGTCAGAACTCCTTAAAAGGGATTTCAATTAACTTTTTGAAATGCTCAGAAGTCTAAAAGTTCAGTCGTTCATCAGTGGACCACTCCCAGCAAGAGGAACAAATAGATTTACACGTTTGCTTGGGCTTAATACATGGCTGCAAAAAACCTGCAACTTAAAGGGACTGAATTTCATCGACAACTTCAATCTGTTCTGGAGTCAGAGACAGTTGTTCACACATGATGGCCTGCGCCCAAACAAACTGGGCTCAAGAGTGCTAAAGGACAATATCTACTTCTCCCTCCATCATCCTTCAGCAGTGTGTGCAAATCCACCTAATCTGAATGGCACAAACACACCTGGACAGAGTACAGCTGACCACAGGACTTAATTTCAGCACCTGAATGGACATGCGGCTGACACATCCCACAAGGACAGCGATAACACCACGCAGCCACAACAACCACTGTTCACGGACACAATCCTGACTGAGCCCTGCCCAGAGAGCTCACCGATAGACAGTGACATGTTAGAACTGCTCCAAGTTTCATCAGCCAAGGACGACTTTCGGGAAAACAGCCAGGGCCAGGACAACATATTACAGCCTCCAGTAACACCAGAGCAACAGCCTCTCTCACCGGATACGTTATCCCTCTCCCCAGCATCCCCCCTGCTGTGTTTCTCTGAGAAAATGGAGGAACTGGTGTATGCTGGAACCAAACTCGCCCACTCTTTTGCTGCGAGCCCCCAGACATCAACAAAAAAGCGGCGAGCTCCACAACCACCAAAGCCTGTGGGCCCAGCTCGACCTCCCATTCCTCCTGCGAGAGCTCTTCGGCCGCTACCACAACGCCAGGGCCCTCACCCTCCTCCATCTGTTCTAGGTGAATCAAAAACAACTGATAAAAGCTCTCAGTGATGTGTGTCGGGTCCCCGCTATGATAACAGTGACTTTGTCAAATGTTTACAGAACAAGCGGGAACCCAGTGTGCCTGTTGCTTTCGCTATTTCAGTTTTATTACGTGATAGAAAGCCAAAAGGCCTTCTCAAACCGTTTGGCAAACCCACTTAATCTGTTGCATATTACACGCCAAACTAAGATTACAGTAGAGACAGAAAGTAAGACTGTTAAGTTAGCACTTTTAAACATCCGTTCACTTAAAAATAAATCACTTCTAGTCAATGATTTAATAACCACAAACAATCTAGATTTTATGCTTCTAAATGAAACATGGCTTGAAGACAGTTGCAGTTCAACAATCCTGAATGAAACAGCCCCTCCTAACTTTACTTTTATGAGTGTCTGCAGAGCTGTTAGAAGAGGTGGAGGTGAAGCTGCTCTATTTAAAGATGTCTATCAATGCAAGCAAGTGTCATTTCACGAGTTCACACTTATCAATGATTCAGGGGCAGTAAAAGGTATGCGTATTTGGCGTGCTGTCCGAGGAGAGGGCTCCGAGCTCGGTATTTGGCCCGAACCTGGAGCACTCCCCCCGTATCCTGACTTTGATAGGAATGATTAAGTGTGAGGAGTCGGGGTGGTGGAGGGATGCCGTAAACCGTCAAGAGGTGTAGGTGAGTCAAACATGGCTATATATACACACGCTTCCTCTCATGCTGATAGGATGAGGTGTAATTGCTGATGATGAGTTGATTGCTTTCATCCTTGAACGTGCTCCTCCCGAACTTTGTTAATCAAACATCATTTGGTGATTACTTGTCTTTTGAATATTTGGGTATTGTGTTAAAAGGTGCTCCTCGCATTCTACTTTTAGTCATTTACAGGCCTCCAAAATACTCTCCAGCCTTTGTGGAGGACTTTACAGAACTGTTATCAGCAACTTCCTCAGAGTTTGACTGTCTTGCTATTTCTGGGGACTTTAACATCCACATAGAAAATGCAGAATCCAAAATGGCAAAAGAAATTCTAACAGTTTTGAATACTTTTGATCTGACTCAGCATGTACATAGACCCACACACAATCGAGGACATACACTAGATTTAATTATCAGTAAGGGTCTAAACATCTGATCCATTGTCATTAAGGATGTAGCTCTATCAGATCATTTCTGTATTTTCTTTGATATATTGATCTCTCCGACTGTTGAAGCTAGATCTATATCGGTCAAAAAGCGATGCTTAAATGAGAATACTAGTGCTCTGTTTATGAAGGCTATATCTTTAACACCAAGCATATCTGCAGACTCTGTTGATTTTCTTCTTGATTCTTTTAACTCAAAAGTTCTGAATGTTATTGATAACATTGCTCCTGTGAAAGTCAGGAAGAAGAGTGGCAGACAAAATTCACCCTGGAGGAATTCAACAGCAGTGCAAAATATGAAAAGACAATGCAGAAAAGCTGAGCGCATGTGGCAAAAGACAAATCTTGAAATCCACTATAACATCTATAAAGATAACCTTCATGCTTTCAATGTGGAACTAGGCAAAGCTAGACAGACCTTCTTCTCAAATATTATAAACAGAAACTTAAACAACACCCGCACTCTTTTTGCTACTGTAAAGAGACTAACAAATCCCCCAAGTCAGATTCCCAGTGAAATGCTCTCAGACAGCAAATGCTGTGAGTTTGCTTCCTTCTTCTCTGAGAAAATAAATAATATCAGAAAGGCGATCAGCACAACCTTGAGCTGCACTGGGGTAAAACAGATCAGACCACAATCTCAGAAAGTAGCTATTATGTCTGTTTTCGAAGCAATTGATGGTAAAATTTTGGAAGAAACAGTACAGCACCTTAAAACATCAACCTGCGCCCTTGACATACTTCCCACATCTTTTTTCAAAAGCGTGTTTAACTGTTTAGAAGCAGATATCCTAGAAGTGGTAAATGCCTCACTTCTTTCTGGGACTTTTCCAAATTCCCTAAAAACTGCAGTTGTTAAGCCCCTTCTGAAAAAGACCAATCTGGACAACATCATATTGAGCAATTATAGACCAATCTCAAATCTACCTTTCATTGGCAAGATCATTGAAAAAGTTGTTTTCAATCAGCTGAACAAGTTCTTAAGCTTGAATGGATACTTTGACAACTTTCAGTCTGGTTTCCGACCATATCACAGCACAGAGACAGCACTCATAAAGATAATAAATGATATTCGTCTTATCACAGATTCAGGTAAATTATCAGTGCTGGTTTTACTCGACCTCAGTGCTGCGTTTGACACCATAGATCACAACATTCTCCTTGACAGGCTGGAAAACTGGGTTGGGCTTTCTGAGATGGTTCTTAAATGGTTCAGGTCATACTTAGAAGGGAGAGGTTATTATGTGAGTATCGGTGACCATAAGTCTGAGTGGACATCCATGACATGCGGAGTCCCTCAAGGTTCAATACTTGCACCCCTCCTGTTCAATTTATATATGCTGCCACTGAGCCAAATAATGAGAAATGCAATTTGGTTCTATCACAGCTATGCAGATGACACCCAGATTTACCTCGCGTTATCACCTAATGATTACAGCCCCATTGACTCCCTGTGTCAATGCATTGATGAAATAAAAAACTGGATGTGCCTAAACTTCCTTCAGTTAAACAAAGACAAAACTGAAGTCATTGCATTTGGAAACAAAGATGAAGTTCTCAAAGTGAACGCATACCTTCACTCTAGGGGGTCAAACAACTAAAAATCAGGTCAGGAATCTTGGTGTGATTTTGGAGTCAGACCTGAGTTTCAGTAGCCATGTAAAAACAATAACTAAATCAGCATATTATCATCTCAAAAATATTGCAAGAATTAGATGCTTTGTCTCCAATCAAGACAATCAATTGTTCATGCTTTCATCACCAGCAGGGTGGATTATTGTAATGGGCTCCTCACCGGCCTTCCCAAAAAGACCATAAGACAGCTGCAGCTCGTACAGAACGCTGCTGCCAGGATTCTGAGCAGAACCAGAAAATATGAACACATCACACCAGTCCTTAGGTCCTTGCACTGGCTTCCAGTTACATTTAGAATTAATTTTAAAGTACTGTTACTTGTTTATAAATCACTCAATGGCCTAGGACCTCAATACATTGCAGATATGCTCATAGAATATAAACTTAACAGATCACTAAGATCATCAGGATCAAGTCACTTAGTAATACCCAGGGTTCACTCAAAGCAAGGAGAGTCTGCTTTTAGCTGTTACGCCAGCCGCAGCTGGAACCAGCTTCCAGAAGAAATTAGGTGTGCTCCAACAGTAGCCACATTCAAATCAAGACTCAAAACACATCTTTTTACCTATGCATTTGCAGATTGAGCACTGTGCTATGTCCGAACTGTTTGCATTTTATTTTATACGTATTATCTTTTTATTCTTTTAATCATTTTTAATGTTTTATTTTTATCATTCTTCTTTATGTAAAGCACTTTGAATTACCATTGTGTATGAAATGTGCTATACAAATAAACTTGCCTTGCCTTGCCTAAAAAGAATGAGAACTGACAATTTTGAATCAGCTTTTGCACTCTTTAGAGCTTCAGCAACGGATAGTAATGCAGTCTCGGTTGAAGCCAGACTGGTTGAAGTCACCTTAACCTTCTTGAAGACTGGTTCATGTCCAACTGGCCGTTCTGAGAGAGGACAAGAAGATACCTGGTTAAAAATAACACGTTCAAGAGTTTTTGATATGAATAGTAGGAGAGAGTCAGGTTTGTAATTATCAACAAGTGATGTGAAGCAAGGGCGGTTCTAGGGGGGGGCCAGGGGGGGCCAGTGCCCCTGTGACAACAAGCTTGGACCCCCTTGTGGCCCCCCTAAATCTGGAGTGTGAAATAATTTTTACAAAACTGCTTTTTTTTTTGTTTTTTTGTTTTTGTTTTTTTGCGATCGTTGTTTTTTACATCCGTTATTAGACACAGTCTATGATTAGACAGTAGCAACGCGGAACAGAAATGTAACCCACACATTTTCTAGAGGGAGGGACTGATTAAAGCGGAACACAACAGTATCGTAGAACATGCATCTGCAAGTTTTTTTCTACTCAGAAGTTGGTGGAAGATTTGCGCGAATATTATAGTTGAATACTTCAAGCAAAGAAGGAAATATAGAGGTGAGTAAAGTTGTTTATATTTTTTATTTGTATTAAATGCAATACAGAAGTAATGCATATGTAAATGCATAAAGTTAGATCAGCTAATTTTTTGCCGTTTGTTAGCTTGTGGCAGTTTGAAAAGGGATAAAATATATGATCAACAAACTCATGGTTCTGAGTGTTTTTACTCGGTAAACGAGTTGTAACATTAAATGTTTAGACATAGTTACCTGGCAAGTCAGTTATTTTCAGTAAATTAATTCATAAGTTTCTTGGTCCCCATTGCTTTTGCTCTATAGTTCTCACCAAAATGAAGAGAAAGAAAGACATCATGTCGTTCTTCCAAAGAAAAGATAAGGTAGGCAGTGAGACAGAGCCAGATGGTTCAGGTGTGGAGAGAGCAAGAGAGAGCAGAGAGTCTGCAGAGAGAGAGCAGGAGGAGTTGTCCATTGGAGAGACTGAGAGTGAAGGAATAGTAGAGGAGGAAAGTGAGACAGATGGAGAGACTGAGGCTGAGAGTGATACACCAACAGAGGAGCCTTGTGTGTCCACTAGCAGTGGACCATCAGGTTTGTGCTGTTAAATACATCTGTAAAGCAGTGCAATAAGTCAGTTTATATGGTGTATAGAAATTAATCAGTTTGTGATTGAAATTAAATCTTATTTAACATGCTATGAGCTTGTGATATCAGATGGATTTCAGAAGTTGCCTGATGGTAATTATATATCTAAAACTAACCAAATACATACTTTTTATGATTTATGATTTTATCATACATTCAAGGTAAAAAAAAAAAAGAAAAAAGAAAAGAGAAGAAAAAACAGTAAACAAACAAATAAACAGGCATAAGTAATCACAACAGTAGTAAAAACAACAAAAAGACATGACAAAGAGTAAAAATGAAGGTGGTAAAATATATAAATACATTCTCATCAGCAAATAATGGAAAACTAAAAAATACCAAGATAGACAGATGAAGTAGTAAGTGCACTTAAAACTGAATTTTCAACATTTATGAATATAAAAACTATTTGCTGTAACGAAACGGGTATACTTTTATTATTTATATATATATTTTCTTTGGCAGATATCAGCAAATCCCGGGAAGAACCACCTGTGCAGCCAATGATGAATATATACCCAAGAACTCTGATGGGGGACCGGAGGAGGAGCTTCAAGGCAGCCTGGTACCATATCCACCCCTGGCTTGAATATTCCAAACAATCAGACTCTGTGTTTTGTTATGCCTGCAGGCATTTTAGCCCTCCCAAAGTCTCAGAGACAGTATTTGATTCAAAATTGGGTTTTAACAATTGGAAGAAGGCAACTTACAAACAGGGGGGATTTGCAATTCATGCAAGGTCTGAGCGGCACAAACAAGCAATGATTACATGGAGAGACTATCAGAAAGCTGTAAAAAGTAATGCAACACTGGTAAATGCCCTAAACAAGGAACACAACAAACAGGTTCAAGAAAATCGGGACTATATTAAAACAATAGGAGAAATACTACTACTTACAGCCACACAAAACATTGCACAAAGAGGACACGGTGAGTCTACAGAGTCAGATAATAAAAGGAACTTCATGGCAATCTTAGAAACAATAGCTAAGCATGACAAAACTGTGCAAAAAAGGCTGACTTCCATTCATAATGCAAAATATACCAGCAAAGGGATTTAGAATGAGGTTCTGAGTTGTTTGGCAGACATGGTTCGAACAAAAATTATAGAAGAAGTGAAAGACAGTGAGGTCTATAGCATAATGGCAGATGAAACAAAAGATGTAAAAAAAAAGGAGCAGATATCTCTAGTACTCAGGTACTATTTCAGTGGAGCTGTCCATGAGAGCTTTCTCCACTTTGAATCGGCTGATCGACTAGATGCAGCGGGGCTTACTGACAGAATCATACACATATTAGAAAGTCATGGTCTTGAATACAAAAACAACCTAGTAGGTCAAGCATATGACGGTGCTTCAGTTATGAGTGGGAAGCATTCAGGTGTCCAGGCACGCATTAAAGAACAAGCAAAGCATGCCTTTTACATCCACTGCAATGCACACTGTCTGAATTTAGTTTTAGTGGACACAGTCAAAGCTATCCCTGAGGTAGGAGAGTTCTTCTCCTTACTAGAAAGACTGTATGTCTTCACATCTGGGTCATATGTGCATCAAAAATGGCTGAGCATACAGAAAGAGATGTACCCAGGTGCACCAGCTAGAGAGCTTCAGAGACTAAGTGACACTCGCTGGGCATGTCGATATATGGCTCTACATACTATTATGGATAGATTGCCTGCCATTAAGCGAGTCCTGCAAGATATAGTCCAAGAACACAGTGGTGACAGATCTGTTGAGGCTAGAGGTCTGCTTGCACAGATAGATTTACAGTTCATTGTGTGCCTTGTTACCCTCCATAAAGTGTTTGGAGAAGCAAAATTTCTGTCAGATATGCTACAGTCTTCATCACTTGATCTGTCAAAGGCTGTTGATTTAGTTGAAGCCTTAGTTCAGACTTTGAATGACTACAGGGATGAGTCATTTTTTGATGACCTATGGAGTGAAGTGTTGAACACAGCTGAGCAATGTGATACTGCAGTACAGCCCCCTGCAAAACGACCAAAAAAGCTAAGCTGTGAAATAATGACTGGCATCCAAACTCTAAACCCCACAAGTGATGTGTTTCTCAAAGAAAAGTCCCTGTTTCCATTTGCTAGAATGTATGAATCAAATATTGAGGACTTGGGGTATGAACTACATCAGTTCAGAAGAATTTTAGAAAGGAAAATACAGAGTGGCATGCAGAAACCCTCCAGTGTAGTAGAGCTGGCATTATTCATTGAACCTTATAAAGAAGTTTTCTTTGAGCTTTTTAAACTATGCAAGATAGCTGTTTCAATCCCTGTTAGTACCGCTTCTTGTGAACGGAGTTTTTCTGCACTAAAGCTGGTGAAAACCTATCTCAGGTCCACAATGTCAGATGACAGATTAAGCAATTTAGGTGTTCTAAGTATTGAGTCAAGGAGGGCAAAGGCCTTAAATCTAGATGAATTTGCTGATCTTTTTGCAAAAAAACACAAAAATCGTAGAATACAGTTACTGTGAATGATACTGAATCTGTAATGCAAATGTAAAAATATAATAGAAATGCAATTACAGTTAATGTGAATGATACTGAATATGTAATGCAAATGTAAAAATATAATTAAATCAAATAGTTACTGTGACTAATACTGAATATGTAATGCAAATGTAAAAATATAATTAAAATCAAATCGTTACTGTGACTAATACTGAATCTGTAATGCAAATGTAAAAATATAATAGAAATGCAATTACAGTTAATGTGAATGATACTGAATCTGTAATGCAAATGTAAAAATATAATAGAAATGCAATTACAGTTAATGTGAATGATACTGAATATGTAATGCAAATGTAAAAATATAATTAAAATCAAATCGTTACTGTGACTAATACTGAATATGTAATGCAAATGTAAAAAATAAAATTGAAATGCAAATACATTTTTGAATGATTATAAACATTGTATTTTGCCTGTTAATGCCTGCAGTGCAGTGAAGAAAATGATATGACAACAATAAGGTTTAAATATAACTGGCCCCTCTAACAGTACAACTGGCCCCAGCTTGGCCCCCCCAGTTGAAATGGTCTAGAACCGCCACTGATGTGAAGTTTAGATACATCTACCTCTTTGAGTGGAGAGGTGGTTGAAAAAAGGTTTCTGGTTACATCAGAGGTCGGTCTATTTCATGTGTGTGTAGAGCTGAGAACTGACTGCTGATAGTCGCAGTTTTGTTAATAAAGAAATGGGCAAAATCATTGGCAATTAAAGAGGTAGAGGGTGGAGGGGGAAAGAGGAGAGAGCTGAATGTTTTGAAAAGTGCATGCATGCAAGCGCTTTTAATCTTGGTGAGGAAATGCAAATATTTGCAGGTATGGACAAAAGGTAGAGAGCAGAGATTTATACAAACTCAGGTCAGACGGGTCTTTTGATTTGTGCCATTCTCTCTAAGTTGCCCTTAACTTGGTCCACGAAGAACATCCGTTAGCCAGGGGTTGAGGGAGTAGCACGCGGTGACCTGGAAGAGAGCGGACAGAAATTGACAAGACGTTAGAGTGGAAAATAAAGTGTCTGTTGCAGTATTCACATACAGAGATGAGAACTGTTTGGGAGAAGGATGAAACAACAGAGAAAAAATGGGAATGAGAAAGAGAGCGCAGGTCTCGCCTGAAAGTGACTGGAAGACTGGTTGGTGTTGCAGAAGTAATAACTTGCATATGAAATGTAATGAAAGATGGTCAGAAACATGCAGGGGTTTAATTAGAATGTTGTCTGTGATGCAGTTGTGTCAAGTCGATCGAGTAGATCAAGACAAGTTGGTTGCCCGACCATATATTTATAATAATATAAAATATATATAAGATACAAAATACGCACAGTAAGACGCGAGGCCTGTTCTCGCCACCAAGCAAAACATCCGTATTCAGCAGCTCTACATCGGCCCCTTTCAATCGCTCCTGCCATTGAGAAGGATAATAAAGCTGGTTGAGAAGCAAGCTCGACTCTCAGGCAATGCCGCTTTCTTCCTGCTAGCCAGGCCGCCGCCGCCGCCACAGGCCGCAGTTTCAGCTCACACTCTCTCTGTCCGTCAGCTCACACAAACAAGAGCAGCTGTAATCCTTCCCGATGCTTTTATTTCAGCATCGCTAAATCACGAGCAGTTTGTGCCATCTCAATGCTACTGTTCCGGGGAACCCACGTCTGAAATGTGATCGTTTTTAAAGTAACGCGCTGCTTCCGCGCAGCTCAGAAGTCAGATCGCGCGCAGTACAGTCCGATCGCACGCGCTGCTTCAGATCGCGCTCATTACAGTCGATCGCGCGCTCAGCCGCCCACACAAGAATCAAGTACTTATTGCCAACGCTGCCTTGTTGTTTCAACTTAATCGGCTATTAAGTGGACTCACTGGAAAGAAACCATATGCACTTCCTATTTCAAAGTAATTCTCTGCCTTCACTGTTTCAATCCTTTAAGTCTATGATAAGCTTTATAAGTCTATGATATTTGGATGAACCCCTGCTCAGGGTTTATTCAAAGCCAATAAGTTTGTGAACTTTCATAAACTTTGATATTCCGATTTCCAACAGGTAAGTTTGTTTTGAAATTAAATATGCAACATGCATCTGATATAAATTCAACTGTCAATTTATAATTGAAAGGTTTTACTTATGCTTTTTACAAACCATATTGATTTTGTTATTTCTTGAGTGTATTTAGATGTCTGTAACCAAAATAATTTCAAGAGACTGAAACACTGAACAGCAACAAGCGTTGAGCACTTTCTCTGGCTCAGCGCCAGCCAATGTGTTCAAATTTAGCAGGCGATCATGTGATGCCCCGCCTTTCGCCACATTGCCCAAGATTGAGATGTACCAGTTTCACGATAAACTCTTCCTCTCAAGTTCCTTCACTGTATCCCACTGTCGAAAGGAGCTCTTGCACTCAACAAACACTGCAACCGAGCCTCCAACAACACCACGCGGTCGTCAGCTCTTCCGCTCCGTTGTCGCACCCTATGACGCCGAGGCTTGCCCTCACCTCCACCATCAAGACATCCACCTTCTTCTTGCTCAACTTCCTACGACACCTCAGCACTCTTATCAATAGTAAAGGAGGATGATCAAAGCAAAATTAACTAGAATAGGTCTCGCTCCAGTCAGCTGTACCATCTCCAAATCAACTCTACCTTCAAAATGCCTCAAACGTACGTTCCTTAAATCTTCATCTCTCTCCCTTGCAAAACCAGATCTTCAAGCGTTAAGACGCAGCAGCACACTGCAGTTTTCCAGCACTGCACCTCACATGCCAGCATCTAGCGACAAACGCCGCCCTTTAAGTGCGAGCTTGCCTCCGCCAGCGGTGCAGGCTCAGCAACAGCAGCACGTACCTAACCTTTCCCCTATGTTTGGCCTGCAGCCCTGCCTTCCGATTCTAACGTGAGGCTGCCTCCGCTAGCGGCACAGGCCCAGACACTGTCTTATCTTCCCTTTTTACCCTTTCTGTCTCTCTCCCGGCTCCAGGTGTCAACCCAAGCTTGAGGCTGCCTCCGCAAGTGGCTTCGCCCCTGGCCTTTTTTCCACCTAATTCTCTCCACCATGCTAATTCTCCTTTCATCCTGTTCTCTGCTATGCTCATGTCATTACACAAACACCACATGTCACTTTTAGAAGTGATAACATGAATTAATTGTGATCGCTAATGTTCACGTAGTGAAATATATATGTGGTTCATGAATTCATTTGTCATGAATTTCATTCAATTGTCTTCTAGTTCTGCCTGTCTGTGTGAGTGCCTGTCTGTGTGAGTGGGACACCTGATATCTGCATATCATCTGCCTCACTTCTCTCCACTCCGGAGCTCATGGTGGTCGCGCGCACGTCTCTCTGAGCTCGCGGTGGTCGCGCGCGTCTCTCTGAGCTCGCGGTGTTCGCGCGCGCGTCTCCCGTTCCACGACATTCACTCTGGATTATATTCATGTTTTCTGCACTATTATAATAAATTCACTCATTTGCACTTGAATCCAGGTTTTGTGTTTTCCTCCTCCCTCGTCTGTCTCTCATCTCCTTCATGCCAGCAGACGCTGCTCAAAGTGAGTTACAGCAAATTGTCAATTACTAATTAGTATTTATATGAGATCTTAATGTTTATAATTTTAACTGTAATTAATAGGGTAAAACAAAAACAAAATATTTAAAATGGGCATTTATGGTCGTGTGGAACGAATTAATTGATTTTTAATACATTCTTATGGGGGAAATTGTTTTGGTGTACGAGCATTTTGGTTTACGAGCTCGCTCTTGGAACGAATTAAACTCGTAAACCAAGGTATTACTGTACTCCTCGCTGCAGACTGTAGCGCGGTGACGTCCCGTATACGTGACGTATATGCGTGACGGTACGTTTGTGACACCGCGCATGCGCCAAAACGGTGGTGATCCTACGCGGTATTGTCACGTGTTTTGACGTACCATGTATTTAAAACCCATGCGAAAACTTGAAATTAGTAGTCAATAAAATGTAGACATGTTAAAAACGCCAAAGAAATGAAAGAGCTATTGCCAAGTGTGTTTGCACATACAAGATTTATTTTCTTGGTGCTGAAGCTTCCTGTGCACATATACAATACAACAAAAACACAGTAATAAAAATTCTAAGAAAAAAAAAACTGAGAAAACTGAGTACACAACCATGGTTTTGACCATGCCATCTGTCATGTTTTTTGTTTATTTTTGTGTATATTTTTGGACAGTTTGTGTCACTTTGGCAATACTTAAGCTGACTACATACAGTACATGTTAAGTGTCTGTATTCCCATCTGCATACCAAAACAAAAAGAAAAACTGAAAACGGTGATAACTTTCTTTTATTTCATTTATATACACAATTGTAATTACAGAATTATGTACACATTATAAAATATACACAATATATAGCTAGATAAATATACATTATATAAAATATATATTTATATATCATCTAAAACAATCTATATATAAATATATATTATCACATGAAAATTCACTCAAATCTACTGAAATTCCCCTCCATCATAAAAAAGTCAACAGACCAATAGCCTTCCACCTCCCTAACTGAATAAAATCCTCTTTTACGATTGTAATTACAGAATTATGTACACATAATATATACAAAATACAAATAATATATACCTATATAAATAATATATAAATATATATTATATATAGAATGTATATTTATACAGGTGTATATGTGTGTATATATATAGGTGTATATATATATATATATATATATATATATACACACACACACACATCATATAAAATGTATAAAATATATATATATATATATATATATATATATATATATATATATATATATATATATATATATATATATATATATATATATATATATATATATATATATATATATTTATTTCACATGAATCACAAATTCACTCAATTTGTCACATCATCTGTGACAACTCTTATCAGGATCCGCTGCAGCAGGAACTCAGGTGGCATCTGTCTGAAATAGTCAACAGTTGTAACTTTATATAAGATATATTAAAACGGGACACTGATAGATTGATAGGAGTTTATACTGTTCTTACCTTGGTCCAGTCTTTGGTCAAGTGATCAACAGGGGGTTCTCATCACCTCTAAATTGTAAAGTAAAAATAAGTAGAATTATTTTCAAAAACCCTGTTATTTGTGCTGTTCAAGAAATAAAGTGAACCCACACCTGCTTTCTTTTTGGAGTTTTTTTCTTTCAGCATCTGACCTTCAAATGTTAAAAATATAAAGGGCTCATGAATACAGTTTGTTCTTAATGACATCCCCAGGACCAGGATCCACTTGGGTATATTGATACGTGTAATGATACGTGATATTTGATGATTTATGATGATTTATTTTAAAAAGCAAAATGTTTATTTCTAAAAAGCTGTTCACAATTAAGTTGGCAACATTGTACAGACAGCACAACTTATTTCAAAGGGTAATTACTCAGAAGTAGCATGCACCACCACCTTCTAATTGTCAGCACATCACTCTGTAAAACAGAGCACTGATTAAAGAACACTGAAGAGTTTTTGAAAATGAAACCTTACCTCATTGAAATCAAAACACCCCTCCATTACAATGTAGAGTGCATACTACAATATGAATTAAAGCACATTAGAGCAGACACAAAATAAATGTACAATAGTATACTAAAACATGCACAATCTTTCCGATGTAGGACATTTGTAATACTTTCTGGTTCAGGTCACAATGCTGACTTACCATCAAAACAAACACAGTTATTTGATTGATGTTGTCTGGGAATGCCCTGAGAATTAAAAAAATAGAAATGTTAACAGTTAATGCATCAAAAGCAAGTAGGACTGTTATGCTTGGAATGGTGAGGGTATGCTAAAGGTCAATGTAAGTTTTCATGTTTTTCAGACAGAGTAAACATGTTTTTCAGACAGAGTAAAGAACATGTTTTTCAGACAGAGTAAAGAATTTCATTAATAAATTGAAGGTAACTCAATACATCAATCTCTCAGTTTGTTTGTCTGTGTGTCCGTCAGTCAATCAATCTATCTATCTACTTACATATATAGCTTTATTACCATATATACACACACACACACACACACACACACATACATGCATATACACACTTTATTAGCGTAAAGTGTAAAAAAAAAAAGTAGGAGTTTAAAACTACTTCAATAGATTTACATTACTTTTTAGATTTGCATTATTACATTTACATTATTACATTAATAGATTTACATCCCCCCCCCCCCCCCACCAAAAAAAAACAAAAACAAACTAGTAACATAAACTACAGTACATACTGGAACATAACTTTTACTGTATGCTCTGACCATGCTGCAAAAAGTGTTGTTCCACAGTAGTTTTATAAGTGTTTAAAGATTCTTTAACCAATGCATTTACAATGCAAAGAAGCATTTAATGGAGACAAAAAATACGAAATCGATCAAAAATAAAATGAGCTTATAATTAAAACAATAACAAATATCATCAACCAAAGCTCAGAAAATTGACTCGTGCCGGGAGACTCGCGCGACACCACCGCGAGCGCCGGGAGACTCGCGCGACAGCAACGCGATCTCCAGATTGGAGAGAAGTGAGGAGACAATTAATTCATGAACCCCATATATATTTCACTACGTGAACAATGGAGGCTGAGAGAAGTTAAACTGCTGACAGAGCGAGGCTGAGAGAATGAATGCTTTAAGGGGTGATAAAGGGGTTGGGACTGCGTGACTGTGTTATGAGAGGCTGTCATTAGGATATTTCCAGTAAAAATTGCCCGTGAAGATGCAGAGCATTAGGACAAAAATGTGCGTGGGTGAGGGAAAAATTTGCTCACACTCCGATACAAAGCTCGTACACCGATTCAACCCTCCATGCTCGTACACCGATTTTCTCGTATACCAAGTCGCTCGTAAACCAAGGTACCACTGTAATTATCACATAAACAGTATTTATTTTAAATATAATCATCACATAAACAGCATTTATTTTAAATACAATATTTTGTAACAATATACATGTCTTTGTCACTTTTGATAAGTTTAAACCCATTAATCAAAATTTTAATTGTTTTCAAACAACAGTAACAGTTAAAGGTACGCTATCTCCTTGCTGCGAATATTCCAGACATTCCCTATCATTATACCAATTTTGCGAAAATGACTGCTGACAGTCATTTTTATGTTGCTGTTTCTTTGGACATTGTTTTAAACGAACCTTGTCCTTGTCCTTGTCCGAGGTCCTCTGGTGCACTGGACAGTGACAGTGAGTCTTTTCTTTTGGACTGCTGAGTAACTGCCACCAGTGGCGTAAGCGGGGGCCTGCATTGTCAGGTGAAGCAGAACTTGAAGTAGCAGCAGCAGGTGTTGTGGTAGTCTCTGTCTTTTTAATCCACTTTCGAATATACATTGTGAAACAAGAGTAATGATCATCCGTAGTAGCTTCGAAAAAATAATTAATTGTGTATGTTCTGGTGCGCGAGCGGCAAGACATGTAATGTGACGTTAGAGTGGGGGAGTCTTGCCGTTGCAGATTCGAAAGGTAAGACAATGTGTCTTCAAGGTTCAACAACATTTCTGAGTTTTTCAGCCTTGCGGTTTGTTCACAGTTTACTGGACAGTCTTCAGTGACGTTACGGTTATCACTGGAAGTTTAGATGAAAGTTTCTCAGCAGGAACTCGATTACGGTACGGCTTTAGCATATTCACATGACACACTCGTGTTTTTCTTCTGCGATCTGGAGTACGTACAACATAATATGTTTCACTGATCTTTCTCTCTATTTCATACGGACCACAAAATATTGCCTGCAATACCGAGCCTGGAACTGGAAGAAAGACCAACACTAACTCACCAGGCTGAACATCCCGTCTTACACTCTTTTTGTCAAAGTGAACCTTCATTTTGGTCTGTATAGTCACCAAGTTCTCTTTTGCCATCGCACACGCTCGATGTAACCTGTTACGAAATTTACTCACATAATCTAGAACAGGCATAGGGGGAACAGATTCTTCCAACAATTGTTCACGCAACATTCTCAATGGACCGCGAACCGTATGCCCGAACACCAAGTCGGCAGGAGCAAAGCCTAACGACTCTGGTTTCGCGAATCGCAAACATAAGCATGGGTAGTCCCTCGTCCCATTCTCTTTCTAGACAAAACTTTCGCAACAGCGACTTCTGTGTTATCCGCTTCCGGATAACGAGTCGCAGAGCACATTATTGTTCGAATGTATTGTCACATTATTGTCCAGCTTTAGATTTAGGAAGCGGACCAACACAATACATAATAATACGCTCAAATGGCTCTCCTAGAACTGGTATTGGCCGTAAAGGAGCAGATGGAATGGTCTGTTTTGGTTTGCCAGCTATTTGGCATGTGTGACACGAACGGCAGTAATTGGAGACATCAGTCTTTAACCCGGGTCAGAAAAAATAGCGAAGCACTCGCTCAAACGTTTTTCTAACTCCTAAGTGGCTTGAAAGAATGTGATCGTGAGCCAGTTTAAGTATTTTTGCTTGATACTCAGAAGGAACTACAATTTGACAGAAGGCAAATTATTTATCTGCCTTTCTTTGCCTTTCCACCTACGCATAAGCACTTCATCCCAGTAATATGCGACTCCAGTCTCAGGAATATTATCCTTGCTAACTGGAGCTGTCACACACACGGCCAATGAAGGATCGGACTTTTGCAAAGTGGCCAATTGTTTTCGTCCAATCTGGAGGGTATTCAGATTCTCGTGAATACTGTCAGATAAAGGTAACGTTAGCTCAGGCTGAACACAAATGTTCGTTTCCACCCTTTCACCATCAATCATCAGAAATGAATCGGATATATCAACAACATCCTGGAGCTTACGCGTTTGCCTGCGTGTAACTGCAGAAACGGGAACTAGGAGTGTGCGCCGATTGTTCTGTCAACTCACCTGGCGCCTCTGGAGCGTCCACAACGACAGGTGGCAAAAACACTTTACATCCTGCCAAATCATTGCCAGTATGAGGTCAACCCCCTCCACTGGAAGCTCCACTGCACACCGACCTGCATATATCCTGAAGAAAGTTCAGACTTTTTTTTTTTTTGATGAACAAGATGGCGGGATGGCAGCCTCGGTTTTGAGCTCTACAGTGATTGTCCTGTCTTTGTTTGTTTGCTCTGCTATTAGTCATTCTTTTCCGATTGTTTTCACCAAAAACGAACTACTGGACATTAGGGATCACACTCCAGACAATATTTCTGCGGTTTTTGATTATTCAGACGTTTTACTCGATATCCTCGTTGGAGTCGCGACCGAGCTCTTTAAACCGAGCCAGACGCAGGCGTGGGAAACGAGCCGGGGCACTAGTCAAACTCCGCTCACGGGGCTTCCGCACTCCTCTCCCCAGTATTCATCTTGCTAATCTCCGTTCTCTTCCTAATAAAATGGATGAACTGCTTATCCTCACCCGGATTAATAAGGATTTTTTCAATTCTGCTGCTCTGTGCTTCACTGAGACCTGGCTAAATATAAACACACCGGACAATGGACTATCTCTGCCGGGCTTCCA
The DNA here is from genome assembly GCA_037043235.1 of Rhodeus uyekii. Lineage (NCBI taxonomy): Eukaryota > Metazoa > Chordata > Actinopteri > Cypriniformes > Acheilognathidae > Rhodeus > Rhodeus uyekii. Next base: position 461,405 of record JAWRVZ010000318.1, read on the forward strand.
GCTGTTCCGAGCAGATCGCATCACGGAGCTAACCGGGAAAACGAGAGGTGTGTTTCTACATCAACGAAGGTTGGTGTTCAGATATAGCAACGCTGAAGAAGATATGCTCTCCTAACATAGAGACTCACTTCATAAACTGTAAACCTTTCTATTCACCGCGTGAGTTTTCCTCGTTTATTCTCGTGAATGTTTACATTCCTCCAGACACGCGTCAGCACGGCATTACAACAGCTGGCTGAACAAATAGCTGAGACTGAACGGAAGTATCCAGTCTCTCTTTTAATCATTCTGGGGGATTTTAACAAAGCAAATCTCTCCCGTGAACTGCCAAAATACAGACAGCACATTACATGTCCCACCAGAGACAGTAATATTCTTGACCACTGCTACACCACAATAAAGAATGCATATCACTCCGTCCCACGGGCAGCTTTGGGGCTTTCTGATCACTGTGTGGTTCATCTTATACCATCCTACAGGCAGAAACTGAAATCAGCTAAACCTGCAAAAAAGACTGTGAAAAGATGGACTAATGAAGCAGAGGAGAATCTCAAAGCCTGTTTTGATTGTACGGAATGGAATGTTTTTGGAACTGCCAGCACTGATAACGGATATTGTAACATCATACATCAGTTTCTGTGAGGATATACACATTCCTACAAGGACATTCTTATCATTTCCTAATGATAAACCATGGTTTACTGGGAAACTCAAACAGCTTCGTCACAACAAAGAGGACGCTTACAGAAGTGGGGATGGTGTTTTGTACAAACAGACCAGGAACAGACTGACAAAGGAGATAAGAGCTGCTAAAAGAAATTATGGTGAAAAGCTGAGAAACCAGTTCTCTTCCAACAACTCTGCTGCTGTCTGGTCAGGCCTGAAGAATATCACCAATTACAAGCCACCAACCCACCGACCTGCTGAGAACCAACATCTGGCGGATGAGTTAAATACTTTTTACTGCAGGTTTGAGAAACCCAATCTCACACCTCACACCCAGTCTGATCTGCACTTCACACGTCCCCCAACACCTCCTGCACCCCCTCTCCACCCCCCCCCCCCCCCCGCCATCCAACCAGAGCTTAAGGTCTGTGTGGAGCAGGTATCCAAAATCTTCAAAAGACAGAAGATAAGGAAAGCTTCAGGCCCAGACGGCATCTCATCTGCTTGTTTGAAAGCCTGCGCTGACCAACTGGCTCCAGTCTTCACGCGGATCTTCAATAGATCATTGGAGCAGTGTGAAGTTCCCCGTTGCTTCAAACGCTCCACCATCATTCCTGTCTCCAAAAAACCCAAAATCACTGGACTTAATGACTACAGACCTGTCGCTCTCACATCTGTGGTCATGAAGTCATTTGAGAGACTGGTTCTGGCCCACCTGAAGGACATCACTGGACCCTTGCTGGATCCTCTCCAATTTGCCTACAGAGCAAACAGGTCTGTGGATGATGCAGTCAACATGGGACTGCATTATATCCTGCAACATCTCGACAGACCTGGGACTTATGCAAGGATCTTATTTGTGGACTTTAGCTCGGCCTTCAACACCATCATGCCTGATCTTCTTACAGCTAAACTGACCCAGCTCTCCTTGCCATCCTCAATCTGTCAGTGGATCACCAGCTTCCTGACAGACCGGCAACAGCGGGTGAGACTGGGGAAACTCACATCCAGGTCTCTCACTACCAGCATTGGCGCCCCCCAGGGGTGTGTTCTCTCCCCACTGCTCTTCTCCCTGTACACCAATGACTGCACTTCTAAAGACCCTTCTGTGAAACTCCTGAAATTTGCAGACGACACCACCGTCATCGGCCTCATCCGAAACGGTGACGAGTCTGCTTACAGACTGGAGGTTGAACAACTGGCTGTCTGGTGCAGTTATAACAACCTTGAGCTCAACACGCTCAAAACGGTGGAGATGATAGTGGACTTCAGGAGGAACAGCCCTGCTCTACTTCCACTCACCATCATGAACAGCACAGTGGCAGCAGTGGAGTCATTCAGGTTCCTGGGCACCACCATCTCTCAGGACCTGAAGTGGAACAATCACATTGACTCCATTGTAAAAAAGGCCCAGCAGAGACTGTACTTCCTTCGTCAGCTGAGGAAGCTCAACCTCCCGCAGGAGCTGCTGATACAGTTCTACTCGGCCGTCATTGAGTCTGTTTTGTGCACCTCCATCACTGTCTGGTTTGGTTCAGCTACCAAATCTGACATTGGGAGACTACATCGCACAATCCGGACTGCAGAGAGGATTATTGGTGCTTCCCTGCCAGCCCTCCAGGACCTGTACTCTTCCAGAGTGAAAAAGAGAGCAGGTAAAATCATCACAGACTTTGCTCACCCTGGAAACACCCTGTTTGAACTGTTACCGTCAGGACAGCGACTCCGATCACTGGCCACCAGAACATCTCGGCACAGGAACAGTTTCTTTCCACAGGCTATTTCACTCTTGAACAGTTGAATTAATAAGAGATTAAATGCTGGGCAGAGCGCAGGGAAAGAAAAACAATGCAGACGGATGTTATGGCTGACATTCTGTCCTTACCTATTCCCTCTCCCACTCCATACAAAAAATCCCAGCATGTGACCACATGTACTGTGTATGTTATGTATTGTTATTGTTATTTGCTATGTAAACTCATGTTGTGTTGTATATGTGCACTGGAAGCTTCAACACCAAGACAAATTCCTTGTGTGTGCAAGCACACTTGGCAATAAAGCTCTTTCTGATTCTGATTCTGATTCTGATTCTGATTCTGATTCTGACTTTAAACACACGGTATGCAAGGGATCTTTTATACTGCCTAGCTCTACACCTCGGAGCAACACATTAGCTCCCGTCAGACAGGGGTAACACTGTGCTTAATATAAGTGTCTGAGCAGATCCTGTATAGTTACTGGCTTAAAAACAGACTCATCAGACAACGCTACTGATCCAGTAAACAGAAAAGGTTTATAAATAAATTGTGACTTATCAGCAGGTGAGGGTGCCACAGATTTTACAAAAGCAACACTTTTCGATTTAGATGCATTATTCTTTTTCCATGCTTCATAATACGCAATGAGACGGCCGGAATCGAGACAGTAAAAACACACCCTTTTTTGTGCGGTACGGAGTGGCGGAGACTGACGGCCTCCTGGTGCTCTTCCATGTACAGCATCTATCTCTTTTCCCTGTACTTCAACATAAGAGACGGCAACTTTCTCACAGCGAACAGCATGGGGGAAAACCAGTCTATGAGTTAACACAAACTCATCAGCAAGGATCGCAGCCTCTGCTAGTGAAGAAACTTTCTGCTCATTAAGATGAATAACAAGGCTTTCAGAAAGACAACCCTTGAAATCTTCCAACAACATTAACTCACGAACTTGCTGAACCTTTGCATGCTGCACACCACTTGTCAAATAAAGCTTGTTTTTTCCTTGAAAATTCAACAAACGTTTGTGCGACTGCTTTCTTATGATTTCAAAATTTTTGTCTGTATGCTTCTGGGACTAATTCATATGCACGCAACACAGCTGTTTTTATCTGTTTTTATGAGCTTTTCCGACTAGTTTGCATTGCAACAGAAGTGCCCACATTTCTTTCGGCCACTGAAGGACCGCAGCCACTCGCTTAAACGCTGTAACATAGCAATCAACCTTCGCCTCTCTAAAAGGAGGTACTAATTCAATGTTTCCTCACATCAAAAACGATAAGATGATAAATTGAAAAAATAAGATGATAAATTGATAAGTATATAAGAAGAATGCACATGCTTAAAATGTTATATCTTATATTTGAAGACGTCTAAGATTTGTATCTCATTATCCCTGGAGGCAGGATGTAAAATGATTCATGGCAGTGTAAACTATAATAACTTGTGCAGAGTGTTGAAAGAGATTGAGAGCGAGATTGGGTGATCAAGTGAAGAGAAAAATGGTTTTAAAAGGGAATTCTTTGATGATGGTTGAGGAAAACCTTATTCACCACAACTAGATTATTTTGAACACTGCATGCAAAAATAGGAGAAAATTTATGACTGATTTTATGATAGGGAAAATTATTTAACTGTATTATTCTGATGATTGAAGGTAGATTATTGCTACAAAATGCAAAGAATAAATAACTTGCTTTTTCCTGCAAAGAAGAACTTGCTTCACTAACAATAGAATGGGGGAACTGCTGTTGTCAACCAGTGAGATTTTTGAGAACATCCTGAGATACGAAACTGCGGGAGGATACATGAAAAGCCAAAGCTAAGAATAAACAGAGGAAGAACAACAGGACAGAGAAGAGACTGTATCCAACTTTACACCTTTACACTTTTAGACCTTTAACACCAGTAACAATAGATCCTTTTCAGGTGACGTCACCAACCCGGAAGTCGGCCATGTTGGAGACACCACCGGTTACTCATTCAACGCATTCTCAATGAGGATCAAGCAGAGCGGAACATATATTTCAATATAGCTAAATATATTTCGCAATGCCGAAGGCGAAGGTAATCTATTGTAATGTAGAAGGTTGCCACAATCGTTCGGAGGATGAAAGAGGTGCTGAAATACATTTGTATCGCGTTCCAGCCGTTTTCAACCAATGCCAGGAGTGGGAGAAGTGCCGAGCGAAGACGATTGTGATTGGCAGTACTTAACCAAGATTTTATGGGCAAGAACCTGTCAAACATTTGAGTTTGCTTGGACCATTTTTTAAATAGTAAGTAACCACTCATTTCAAATAAAAAAAAAATCTGAATAAATGGAGAGAGAGATGATGAGTGAGAGAAAGAAAGAGGTGTTGGTATGTTGAAAGATGTTGCTTTTTTGGGGGAAGTACTACGAAATAGAAATCTAAAAAACTGAACCAGAATGTCATATTTGTTTTAATAAACAGCTGTTTGTTTCATTAATTTACTTGTCAGGAAATATTTCTGGTAATATTTACATGTCTGACATTCAACTACCAGCTATGAACAAATAGATCTAAATGTAGGGAAAACAAAACAGCTCTTCGGTCCCATCCACAAACAAACTTGTAAGCGTCAATTGTAAGCGTCAAGGCCTTTCAAGGATTTCAGTTGCTCCTGGGTGTAATCACTGGGATTAAACATCAAATAGAACAGAATATCGTACTGTGATACACTGGGCAGAATATTCTCACAAGACTTTGTCCATTGTTGTGTAACCGAATCGTTGAGTGGTTTTTCGCCGTCAATAAGTTTAAATTTCTCTATATATCTTGATTTCTCCGGCGGATCAAGCTTATCCCTGTATAAAACAGGTCTTGCGACACCTTATCACGCGGTTTCGCTGCCATTCCTTCTTCACAATGAGCTTTTTTTGAGAGAGTAAAACAAGCAAGATACCATACAAACAAATTACTTCCGGGGGACCGGGTGTCTCCGACATGGCGCAACTTCCGGTAATGCCGGTCGACTTGCAAAGGGTCTATTCAAATTGTACTCGTTAAGGTTAAACATGTTGTGAGAGAATAGGAGTTTGTTAGGGGCATTAGTGGGACTAGCTATCCTGATCACAGGAACAATAGATTTAGTAGACTACCTAAGAAAAAATCGAAGGGAAAGAAGGGATTATTGTTTGAGCCATTATTGGGGCATTGGGGGATGTGAAATTAACCATGAGGTAGGGTCAACCACTTTATTAGTGGACATTTTTAATTTGTGGACATTTTATAATGTGCATGGATAAAGGGGTAAAACAAGCAGTGCAGCAAAAACAAATACATTACAGATAACTGGTCCAAGTGATAAGGGTACACAGGGGCATGGGTACCTGAGAGAGGGATTTTGGTAGATTTTGGGGAAAAACCAGGATTTTGGGAAAAGTTTCGGATAAAAAAGAAAGAACTACACATGTTTTAACTTTATCAAATCACAACCAAAGATTTATTTAGGGGCAATAGATGAAGGCGGGTGTAAAACAATAATATAATATTCAGGGAAGATCATTGGCCCTTGGGCAAGGTCTAAACAGCTAAAAGGCCAAGGAGGGAGGCCCCTACTTCACCGGGACTCCTATTTTGTATGACTTGTTGGATTTCTGACGTGGGACATAAAAGTGTTACTTAAACATTGCCATAATTCATCTTTACTTCATAAGATCGCTTGTGTGTGTGTGTGTGTGTGTGTGTGTGTGTGTGTGTGTGTGTGTGTGTGTGTGTGTGTGTGTGTGTGTGTGTGTGTGTGTGTGTGTGTGTGTGTGTGTGTGTGTGTGTGTGTGTGTGTGTGTGTGTGTGTGTGTGTGTGTGTGTGTGTGTGTGTGTGTGTGTGTGTTTTGTGTGTGTTTTGTGTGAAGCTTGAAGTTCCTGTGACTACAGTTGAACATATTCAGAAATTTAAGATCCATGGTAGTCAACCTCCCGGGATTTGGCCGCAGGAGGATAATTTACGACACATCAGTGACGGATAATCCAAATGGTAACAAAAGAGCCCAGAAAGACTTCTTAAGAGATCCAAGGTGAACTCCATGCTCAAGGAACATCAGTGTCACTTCACAAGATATCAGCCAAAATTCAATGGACAGAACTATATTAGATCTACACAATCATCCACAGTAATTAACAGTCAATTGTTTATATTATATCTGTCTGACTCATGTATGTTTCTTTGTTTTTGATTTGCAGATGATGGAGAAATGAAGTTTTTTTTCCACATTTCATTGTGTGTAAATATTGTTTAAATATTCATGTTTATAATAAACATTTTCTAAGTACAATTGTGTTTAAATATGTTCATAGCTTGTATATGTGTGTTTAAAGAATATTCATGTCTCTCTTCCCTCTATCACAGACATCTACACATCATATTATATCCGCAAAACCACCAGCATTGTGGATGACCCCACACACCCCTCACACACACACTTTTCACCCTCCTGGCGTCCGGAAAACGGTATCGACAAATTGGGTCTCTCACAACCAGACTTTGCAACAGTTTTTTCCCCCATGTTATCAGGCTGCTAAACTCATAACTCATACAAGCTGCACTACTTTTGGACTGTCACCATCAAACTGTGACAAAATTAAACTGTGCACTTTATGTATATAGTTTTTTTTCTGTACCTACTGTGTATTATGTATGCGTTATGGTCTGTGCTGTCTGTTTGCACTTTGTGCTCTTATGTATAGAGGTTTTTGTTCTATAGTGCCTTGGTCCTGGAGAAACGTTTCGTTTCACTACTATTATATGGCTGAAATGACAATAAAATCCACTTTGACTTTGTTCATGATTAAATTTTCTAAATACAACTGTGTAATATGTGTTTAAAAATGGCTTATATATATGTGTATGTATGTTTTTACAAAGAGATTGAAATTATAGAGTTTTTCAATAAATGTTCCTTGTAATGACTTTCTATTCAATCTAATATTTTTGAGCAATAAGTAATTTAGAGGATGAAGTTTGTAGAATGATTATTTGTGTACAAGCATAACTAGATGTAAAGGTTGAGATAACCTACCGCAAACATACCTGGAACCAACTGCGAACATTCCCAGAATGTTCTGTTTCCGTAAAGAAAACTTTCCTGGCGAACATGTAGGGAACATTCTAATGTTTGGTTCCTAGAACGTTCTGGAAACTAAAAACTGTTAGCTGGGGAGATTATCGCCATAACCGCACTCCACTGTATTTTGAAACACTGTGGTTCAAGGCATCCATGTCACTCGACTATGACTGAAGCTTCTGCGCATTTCACACGTTTTTCGAAGGGTGGTGCTTGCCAAGTTTGCGTTTGACAAACCACACAATAGCACATCAGTCTCAACTCCCACAAAGTTTAAAAGAGGAGTTTTAAACCTTCAACTCCTGGGTTTTTGTGAGAGGATTTTTTTCAAAGGCTGGAGGGGGAAAAAAAAGATTAGGTTAAGCCATTCCACAGCAGAGCAATTAATATTAACAAATAGGAAACCATTGTGGATTGATTTGTGTTATTAATTTTCATTTTTCATGATCAAAATAACCTAGTTATTATTACTATATATTATAGTTATACAGTGAGGATGTTAAAAACTCACCACACTAACAAAAATAAAACATTTTTATTTTTGACGTGAGCATGAGACGAGTGCAATCTGTAGACTGTAGACCAGGGGTCGGGAACCTATGGCTCGCGAGCCATATATGGCTCTTTTGATGGCTGCATATGGCTCTTTTGACGCCGCCGCCCGTCGACAGATACTTCCGCGTTCGGAGGACAGACAGATCGCGCCGCCGCACCCGCGTTACTTCCGCGTTCGGAGGACAGGCAGATCGCGCCGCCGCACCCGCGTTACTTTCGCGTTTGGAGGACAGAGACATCGCGCCGCACACCCCAACTCCCCCCCCCCCCCCCCCCCCCCCCCGGTCGACAGATCGATCGCTTCGGACTATGGCTCTTCACAGCTTCATATTTAAAAAAAAAAAGGGTATATGGCTCTCTCAGACAAAAAGGTTCCCGACCCCTGCTGTAGACAATCCGGCACTGTCATTGGCTGAAAGTCTACACTTTTTTCACCTGAACTGTAGACTGTAGACAATCCGGCAAGTACCCCTCGCTGCAGACTGTAGTGCGGTGACGTCCCGTATACGTGACGTATATATGCGTGATGGTACGTTTGTGACACCGCGCATGCGCCAAAATGGTGGTGACAGCGCATGCGTGCAGCGCAGCGCATGCGTATTGTCACGTGTTTTGACGTACCATGTATTTAAAACCCATGCGAAAACTTGATATTAGTAATCAATAAAATGTAGACATGTTAAAAACGCCAAAGAAATGAAAGAGCTATTGCCAAGTGTGTTTGCACATACAAGATTTATTTTCTTGGTGCTGAAGCTTCCTGTGCACATATGCAATACAACAAAAACATAGTAAGAAAAAAAAAACTGAGAAAACTGAGTACACATAACCATGGTTTTGACCATGCCATCTGTCATGTTTTTTGTTTATTTTTGTGTATATTTTTGGACAGTTTGTGTCACTTTGGCAATACTTAAGCTGACTACATACCAGTGGCGTAGCCACGGGAGGGCCTGGGTGGGCCTTGGCCCCCTCATTTACATGTGCGGCCCCCTCAGATTTTCAATTGTTTAAAATCGCGACTGTGAAAACTAAAGTGAAAACACATATCGCCCGCTGCACAAGACGATCGCAACGCACCCCCAAAGTCAACAATAGCGCGCTGCGCATTTCGTCACAACCAGTCTGGCTGAAAGGTTAAGGCGACGGACTAGAAATCCATGTGGTTTTCGAATCCAGCCGATTACATTATGCTCAGGCCCCCTCATTTTAAGCTTGGCCCCCTCAAAAATAAAATTCTGGCTACGCCCCTGCTACATACAGTACATGTTAAGTGTCTGTATTCCTATCTGCATACCAAAACAGAAAAAGAAAAACTGAAAACGGTGATAACTTTCTTTTATTTCATTTATATACACAATTGTAATTACAGAATTATGTACACAATATATAAATAATATATAGCTAGATAAATATACATGTATATCCCTACTATAATAAACAAATCAACAATTGAAAGGACACAGTGACCATTTGTGTTAGTTTTGTGTACAACTACTTTCGCAGGGCAATTATAAAATAATATAGCAGCTCCCGCAGAACAATTTGTTCCATGACCAAATATAGAATTTTGTCCCACCCAACCCCAACCCAACGGTTAGTCCAAAATTTCTCATCTGATTCACTTGAGTGAGTTTCCTGTAGCATGTTTACCTTTACAAAAGAAAAGAAAAAAAACAGCTTTAAGTTTCACATGATCTTGATGTAGGCTATCCCTCAACTCAACAACTCTGTGCTTGAATGTTGCATGCGTAAACGCATACGATTGGACGTTGCGTTGCCCCAGTACGAACGCCTGCGATTAGACATTACGTTCTTCAAGCTCAACATAAGCCTTTGTGGTGGGTTCAACTGCTCACCGAACAAACATACACAAACACAAGCTTTCATTTGAAGTGAACCTATTTATAGTGGTGGACAGAGCGAAGCTTCACAAAACACTGAAACATTCAAAGCAAATGTGCCATGTGTCGAGGCTTTGAATCTACACCGACACCCGTCTCCACAGCGACACCTATAGTGCTCAATTGCACATGTTATCTGAAACACCTTTGAAAACAAGCCATTTTAAAAATTAAAATGTTGTATTTTTGTTAGTGTGGCGAGCTTTTAACATCCTCACTGTATAACTATAATATAATAATAACGAAAAATGAAAATTAATGACACAAATCAATCCACAATGGTCTCCTATTTGTTAATATTAATTGTTCTGCTGTGGAATGGCTTAGCCTACTCTTTTTTTTTTTTTCAAGCACCACCCTTCCAAAAACTTGTGAAATGCGCAGAAGCTTACCAGTCTGGCTTCAAGAAGGGCCATTCAACCGAGATGGCATTACTATCTGTCACGGAAGCTCTAAGGAGTGCAAAAGCTGATTCAAAATCGTCAGTTCTCATTCTTTTGGATCTTTCTGCTGCCTTTGACACTGTTAATCACCAAATCCTTTTATCTACCCTCTCGTCACTGGGCATCACCGGAACTCCCCTTCAGTGGTTTGAATCCTATCTCACGGATAGGTCCTTCAGGGTGGCATGGTGCGGGGAGGTCTCCAAAGAATGTAAACTGATCACCGGTGTTCCACAGGGCTCAGTTCTTGGACCACTTCTCTTCTCCATGTATACCACATCACTGGGTCCCATCATAGAGGCACACGGCTTCTCCTATCACTGCTACGCAGATGACACTCAGCTCTACATAGCATTTCAACCAGATGATCCAATGGTGGCTGCGAGAATCACAAGCTGCCTAGCAGACATCTCGACATGGATGAAAGAGCATCATCTGCAGCTCAACCTTTCAAAGACGGAGCTTTTAGTCTTTCCTGCCGATCCAACCCAACAGCATGATTTCACTATCCAGATCGGTACTACCACGATTACCCCTTCAAAGTCTGTCAGAAATCTTGCAGTGATCTTTGAGGACCAGCTGACCTTCAAGGACCACATTGCAAAGACGGCTCGATCATGCAGGTTTGCACTGTACAACATTAGAAGGATCAGGCCATTCCTAACTGAGCAAGCTACGCAACTTCTGGTGCAGGCCATGGTCATTTCCAGACTGGACTACTGCAACGCTCTTCTGGTTGGGCTTCCTGCAAATGCAATCAAACCCCTGCAACTGATCCAGAATGCAGCAGCTCGTCTGGTCTTCAACCAACCGAAAAGGTCTCATGTCACTCCACTCTTCATCTCACTACACTGGCTCCCTCTCGCAGCACGCATCAAATTCAAAGCACTGACTCTTGCATACAAAACTTACACAAACTCAGCACCTTCATACTTCCACTCATTGGTACAAATCTACACACCTACCAGAGACCTTCGATCGATCAACGAGCGGCGACTCGTGGTTCCATCACAGAGAGGAAAAAGAATGATCACAAGAACATTTTCATTCACCACCCCTGGCTGGTGGAACACACTCCCTGCCCTCATCCGGAATGCAGATTCCCTGTCAAGGTTTAAAAAACTACTAAAAACGCATCTCTTCCATGAGCACCTAATATGACACACACATGCACTCACAAACACAATAAAAAAAAAAAAATCCCTTTTCTCTAATCCCCATGCTTGTGCTACTTGTATTCAGAATGTTTGAAACTTTGTTTTGTAAGCGCTCTTATGTGTTTTTGTATCCTTTGGACAAATTGCTTCTATATCCCTCAAATTGTAAGTCGCTTTGGATAAAAGCGTCTGCTAAATGAGTAAATGTAAATGTAAATGTACTATGCTAATATATAGTTAATCCAATACTATAAGACTGTGCTAATTGTTTAATAAAGAATTCAGGTGAATTTGCACATCTGGTGTTGTTTTATTGAACATGTCTTAATGGCAGATTAAGAATACTTTCTTTCTTCTGTATATATTATATAGTCACAAATGTTTCTTTCATTAAGATGGTTAGAGGTTTACTAAAAGAAACTTTACATTTAAATAGGCTTTATAAACTTAGCAAAATCGTGCCATTCCTACCAGTTTGCATTTGCACAAAAAAAGTACTTATGTTTTAATCGTGCTACAATTGAGCTATGTACAATGTTTAACTCAAAGATTAAAGACTCCATATTCATTTCTTAAGAGAGAATCCTAATAATGAATTTTCCACAATGAATATCTTCCATTGTTGCCAGATTGGACTGACGATTTCCAGCCTAACTACAGCATAAAACCCGCCCAAAAAACTAGAGAGAAGATTGTTGATGGTATTTATATGCATTTATATATGAAATATGGGCGGGTTTTTCGTCAAAAACCAGCCCAAATTTTATCAATCAGCCCAATGCGTTTTTTTCCCGGTGGGGCGTGACCAAAACCCTCCCAATCTGGCAACACAGTGCGTCTCCCTTTCACTTCCGTGAGTGTGGTCATGATTTGCGAATTATCATTGGCTGTTCACATGACTCCTTGGATTTCTGATATGGGACATAAAAGTGTACTTAAACATTGTCATAATTCATCTTTACTTCATACGATCGTGTGTGTGTGTGTGTGTTTTGTGTTTAACCTTTAAATCCCTTAGTCATAAAAGCAACCAATAACTTCTAATTAATGCAAAGCTGTATATATATACATTTATTCCTTCAATCCCCCTCATGATCTCCTGTCACAGGAGATCAACACCTTAGAGAATAACCTCCTCATCTTCTTCATTTTCCTGGTCATGGTCCATCTCTTCCCTTCTGCCTCCACTCATTGTTTGCATATCTAATTCTATTTCTAAATCTATTATATGAGACTACATATATATACCTACGCGGTATTGTCACGTGTTTTGACGTACCATGTATTTAAAACCCATGCGAAAACTTGAAATTAAAATGTAGACATGTTAAAAACGCCAAAGAAATGAAAGAGCTATTGCCAAGTGTGTTTGCACATACAAGATTTATTTTCTTGGTGCTGAAGCTTCCTGTGCACATATACAATACAACAAAAACACAGTAATAGAAATTCTAAGAAAAAAAAAACTGAGAAAACTGAGTACACAACCATGGTTTGACCATGCCATCTGTCATGTTTTTTGTTTATTTTTGTGTATATTTTTGGACAGTTTGTGTCACTTTGGCAATACTTAAGCTGACTACATACAGTACATGTTAATTAAGTGTCTGTATTCCCATCTGCATACCAAAACAAAAAGAAAAACTGAAAACGGTGATAACTTTCTTTTATTTCATTTATATATACAATTGTAATTACAGAATTATGTACACATTATAAAATATACACAATATATAGCTAGATAAATATACATTATATAAAATATATATTTATATATCATGTAAAACAATCTATTTATAAATATATATTATCACATGAAAATTCACAAAAAAATCTACTGAAATTCCCCTCCATCATAAAAAAGTCAACAGACCAATAGCCTTCCACCTCCCTAACTGAATAAAATCCTCTTTTACGATTGTAATTACAGAATTATGTACACATAATATATACAAAATACAAATAATATATACCTATATAAATAATATATAAATATACATTATATATAGAATGTATACAGGTGTATATGTGTGTAAATATATAGGTGTATATATATATATATATAATTATATATATATATATATATATATATACACACACACACACACACACACACATCATATACAATTTATATATATATATATATATATATATTTCACATGAATCACAAATTCACTCAATTTGTCACATCATCTGTGACAACTCTTATCAGGATCCGCCGCAGCAGGAACTCAGGTGGCATCTGTCTGAAATAGTCAACAGTTGTAACTTTATATAAGATATATTAAAAAGGGACACTGATAGATTGGTAGGAGTTTTTACTGTTCTTACCTTGGTCCAGGTAAGAACAAGTGATCAACTTTGGTCAAGTGATCACTTTGGTCAAGTGATCAACAGGGGGTTCTCATCACCTCTAAATTAAAGTAAAAATAAGTAGAATTATTTTCAAAACCCTGTTATTTGTGCTGTTCAAGAAATAAAGTGAAACCCACACCTGCTTTCTCTACTCTTCTCTTTTTTTGGAGTTTTTTTCTTTCAGCATCTGACCTTCAAATGTTAAAAATATAAAGGGCTCATGAAGACAGTTTGTTCTTAATGACATCCCCAGGACCAGGATCCACTTGGGTATATTGATACGTGTAATGATATTTGATGATTTATGATGATTTATTTTAAAAAGCAAAATGTTTATTTCTAAAAAGCTGTTCACAATTAAGTTGGCAACATTGTACAGACAGCACAACTTATTTCAAAGGGTAATTACTCAGAAGTAGCATGCACCACCACCTTCTAATTGTCAGCACGTCACTCTGTAAAACAGAGTACTGATTTATGAATTTCATTAATAAATTGAAGGTAACTCAATACATGAATCTCTCAGTTTGTTTGTCTGTGTGTCCGTCAGTCAATCAATCTATCTATCTACTTACATATATAGCTTTATTACCATATATATATATATATATATATATATATATATACACACACACACACACACACACATACATGCATATACACACTTTATTAGCATAAAGTGTAAAAAAAAAGTAGGAGTTTAAAACTACTTCAATAGATTTACATTACTTTTTAGATTAGCATTATTACATTTACATTATTACATTAATAGATTTACCCCCCCCCCCCCCCCCCCCAAAAAAAAAAAAAAAAACTAGTAACATAAACTACAGTACATACTGGAACATAACTTTTACTGTATGCTCTGACCATGCTGCAAAAAGTGTTGTTCCAGAGTAGTTTTATAAGTGTTTAAAGATTCTTTAACCAATGCATTTACAATGCAAAGAAGCATTTAATGGAGACACAAAATACGAAATCGATCAAAAATAAAATGAGCTTATAATTAAAACAATAACAAATATCATCAACCAAAGCTCAGAAAATTAAAGAAAAATTATTCCTAAGGGAAGGTATTTATAATCCTAACCCTTATAAGAAGGTATTTGCTTTTGTTGAATTGTATTCATTCTTTTGAGACTCCAATTTTGCTTCGAATGTAAATGTATTTCGGTTGAAAGATGTTTAAATATCTGTTTGGAAAAAAGGACAAAAACACTGAGAAACTATTATTATTATTATTATTATTATTATTATTTTATAATAATATTAACAATCAATGACATTACTTCCTTTATTTAAGTCTTTAAGCTCTACTAAGACATCTTTAAAGCCTTAATTTGTTTAAAGGCGAATTAAGACTTTTACAGATATTTAGCACCCGAGAAACCCTATAATCTCGAACGCTAACACGTATCATAAAATGTCATAACATCTTTTTAAAATCTTAAACATATGAAACCCACTCTATGGAATGCCTTAGAATACGTTAATACAAAAGCACAATTGTTAAAAACAACATAAATAATGCTTATCCACTTACTGCCATTGAATCCATCGCTTTCGACCAACATCCACGTATAAATTTGCGCGCATGCGCACTAACATCCAGGTGTGAATTTACGCGCATGCGCGGTGCCACACAAGTACCGTCACGCATATACGTCACGTATACGGGACGTCACCTAGGGATGTGCGATACCAGACTTTTTAGATTCGATACGATATCGATACTTTTGGGTATAATTTTTTTTATTTTTATTTTTTTTATTGGAGGATCAAAGATGTAACATGTTACAGGAAGTAAAACAGCTCTCCAGTTTCATTTTATCTTAAACGGTTAGAACACCCCCCCCCCCCCCCCCCCCAAAGAAAACATCAACATCAACAGCAAAAATGATAATAATTAAAATAAAATAAAAATAAAAAAATAAAATAAAAAAATTAAAATATATTATTCACAATTATATTTAATCACATTCTGGGAGAACACCTTCCCTTTTTCTTTTCTTTTCCCCCTCTTCTCCCTTCCTCTATCCTCCATTTAGTATGTTACATAATTATTTCCACCATTGTTGATCAGGCTACTCAATTCCTACCCCATGGATGTAGCTGCACACTGATTTGATTAAACCCCCCCTTCCCCTAGGAAAAAAGAAAAGAATATAAAATAAAAAGGTACCTCATACTTCAGGCAATACTTTAAGATTCTCAAAATATGTCACAAAAGGCTGCCATTTTGAGTAAAATTTCTGAACTGACCCTTTCAACGTGAATTTAACTTTTTCTAGTTTAAGAAAATATAAAACATCCCTTAACCATTCGGCCACCGCTGGTGGAGTAGCGGATGTCCAAACTAATAAGATTCTACGACGGGCTAGAAGTGATGTAAAAGCAATGATGTCCGATTGATCCTGGGTTTAAGGTTAAGCTCTCATCTGAAATGCCAAATATTGCAATTAGCGGGCAGGGGTTAATTTTAATTTTTATGACTTCGGATAAAGTTTGAAAAACATATGACCAGTATTGATTTAGACGGGGACACAACCAAAAACTGTGTGTTAAATCAGCTGGAGAGAGGGAGCATCTGTTACAACTCCCATCCGTTCCTGGGTATATAGCTGCTAACCTGGCCCTACTGAAATGAGCCCTATGCACCACTTTAAACTGAATGAGTCCCAAGCGTGCACAGGATAAAGAAGAGTTAATCCTTTGTAGTGCCTCTTCCCAGTTTCTCTCTGACAGCTCAACCATCAACTCGCCTTCCCAGACGTTCTTAATTTTTGAAAGGTCATGACTTTCAAGAGACATTAGCTGAGAATATAGCCGTGATATCAGTCCTTTTTTCGGACGGAAAAGGGTCATTTCCTCCCATGCTGCTTCAATAGGGAGGACCGGGAAAGAGGGGAACAGTGCTTTAACACAGTGGCGTATTTGGAGATATCTAAAAAAGTTATTGCGTGAAAGATCATATTTCTGGCATATATTGTCAAAACTATCGAACCCTTCTTCACAGTACAAGCTCTTAAAACAGGAAAGCTGCTTCCTGTCCCACTGAGTGAATGTTGAGTCAAGAGAGGATGCTGGAAATAGATGATTCTTACAGATAGGGCCTAGGGGGGAGGGAAAGGTGAATTTATAATGGTTTCGGAACTGGGCCCAGATTTTAAGGGTGGACAGTACTATGGGATTAGAGGTAAACTTGGACCACTTTGTGGGCAGGGAGGAGTACACCAAAGCAGGGAGGGACGACGAGTGACAAGAGTGTGCCTCAAGCGTACACCAGTCGGCGTCTGGCACATGGAGCCAAAATAAAATTTTCTGCAGGTTAGCTGCCCAGTAGTAGTGAATAAAACTGGGGAGAGCTAGTCCCCCCACATCGCAACCCCTCTGAAGTAAGCGTTTGTTAACTCTTGGAACTTTATTCTTCCAGATGAAGGAGGTAATGGATGTATTAACTGCTTTAAAAAATGATTTTGTCAGGAATAACGGTAGACATTGAAACAAATACAGGTACTTTGGGAGTACGTTCGTCTTCACTGATTGTACCCTCCCTGCTATAGTCAGAGGCAAACTGCTCCACCTTTGAAAGTCAGCTTTCATTTGGTTAACTAGAGGTGTAAAATTAGCCCCCAGAAGAGAGGTGAAGGAACGCGTAATGTTTATTCCAAGATATTTGAAACCAGAGTATGTTAAGTGGAAGGGGACTGCTTCTTGTTTAATTTGCCTTGCCGAATCATTAATGGGAAAACATTCACTTTTCTGGTAATTAAGTTTGTAGCCAGAAAAAGACCCAAAATTGTTCAGTAGTGATACAATCTCAGGGACGCTGGTTTCTAAATTGCTTATATAAATCAAGAGATCGTCCGCATACAGTGAGACGCGATGCTCCTCAGTCCCGCGCCTAATCCCCCCTAACACAGATGACGACTTTAAAGCAAGCGAAAGAGGTTCGATTGCCACTGCAAATAGGAGCGGGGATAGAGGACATCCTTGACGTGTCCCACGTGACAAGGGGAAAAAATTGGAAAGGGATTGGTTAGTTTGAATACATGCCTGTGGGGACGAATAAAGCAGACGAATCCATGCCAAAAACACGTCAGTAGTTATTACCCTGCACCAAGTGCCAAAATGATTTATTGCTTTGACCTTTTTTGACCTCGACCACCCACGTCGTTCCCCTCCCCCACCCCCCGGAAGTAAAGAGCCCCCGTCAACGTGACCTTTGGCCTATGTTATCCTCCGGGGTCAATGAAGGCCTCTGACCTTTGAATATTTATGGTCGCAGATGTTGTGGTATGCCATGTGATATGTAGCGTGAATAATTTGAGCGTTGATTTATGTGTAAAGTTTGAGAAAGGGTATTTGTGTTTCTCGAGAAGGTTTTTGACCTCTGACACCGGGGATCTCATCCGTAGACCATGTGTTGGCATTCCTCCACAGTGCATGGGCAGTGGGGGTTTTATGGTGGGAAGCGCAAGCATCTCTGTGAGCAAGGGAGAAAATGAAGAATCTAATGAGGAATGAGAAGGATTGAAATAAAAGAAATGAACAAGTGTATATTTTATATTAATAACATATGAGTGCATCACACACACACACACACACACACACACACGAAGTCACACAATCAGACACACACACACACACACACACACACACATTTAAAATAACTGATTATAAATTAAATGATTATAAATTAAATGATTAATTTAAACATACTGAAACATAGTGGTGTTTATACTTTAGCTAAATGTCATATAAATATATAAATAGTAAATAAATAAATATTAAATAAATAAATATAAAATCATCTTACATCTTCCATGTGCTGTAGGGCTGTTCATGCGTCGATGTCTAAACCATGAATGAATTGATTGCAAAATACCAATAAGTTTAAGTAGAAATATAAGAATCTCCCTGACTGTCTCTCAAAAGAGTTGTAATGTGAGATGCAGGCAGAATGCTGCCGGTCCCCAAGCACTGGGAGGGGAGGGGGAGACACACACACAAACACAAAAACACACACAAACACAAACACAAACACACACACACACACACACACACACACACACATTTAAATACCCAAATATACCCTAAATATAATGTAATCTTTAAAATTAAAATCAAATAAATATTTTATATCGGATCTATGGTTTAGATGAGCTGATTAAACAACGTATATTTTGTATTAATAACAATGTCTGTATTAATAACATATGATTGCATCACAAACACACACACACACACACGCACGCACACACACAAACATATATATAAAAGTAATCTCATACATTGTGAGAGAAGTTCAGTGATTCCTTATTTAAGTTGACTCTTTAAAGAAATGCAGTTTGGTTCCTTTAGGAAACGCTCACCAAATGGTAATGTCCGGGTCTCTTTGAAGCTCATCTTTCACATCCGTATATGCGTGAAACACCTAATAAAGAGATCATTGACGGTGGGGGCTCAACAAAGTATTTTAACATGAGCATCCGCTCATCAACTCATTAGTTACGCCCATCAAATTATCACGGTCGATGTTGAAATAACATTCAAAACACATTTTGTTAGGATTGTTTAAGCTAAAAAAAACAGCTGCTAAATGCTGTATGTCACCGCATCTTGCATTCTCTGGACGACCCAGAGACATTAGAGGTTGTAAAAAAAAAAATGCCTCGACACTTGTGCTTCTGTGAGGCTGTGATTTTTGGTGACTTTGTCTTTGAAGGAATGGGAAAAGTGTCAGGAGTGTCACCTCTTAGAGCAGTTGTGCCCCTATGTTTTATATCAGAAAGACCAAAAGATTTTAATGGTTTTTAAACATTATGTTATTTGGATTAGTGGATTTGTAGATATATGTATACGTTTAAACATTAGTTATTTGAAATAACGATATCTATATTATATCTACAGATTTATACAATGCAATTTTAACATGTAGTTATCTGTAATAGTGAAAACGGTTATATTTGATCAACTTTTATGTTATTAGACTTCTAACATCTCTTGAAACGTGAATATGGCATATCAAAATACTTTTTTTCCCCACAAATACATTATATAAATTGGAGATTTACCTAAATGACATCAAAGAGATTTTACCAAATTTGACATTTTAATAGTTTTACTACTCCAACTTCATTGTTATTTGTACTGATGAAAACAGATATATTTTATAAAGTTTTATTTATTAAACATTTAACATTTAAACATTTATTCCATAGATTTCAGAGTTAATGCTGTACACTAAAAATGTAACTATAGCACGTCAAACTACTCTTTTAAACAAATGTATTATATGATTTACAAAGTTGACCTTTTAATCTTACAGTTTTAAAATGTTTTACACACTAAAAGTGTTACTTGAGACCGAACCTGGTTGAAACCACTCACTCATATCATCAGACCGAGTTGGTAAATTCAGTGTTTTCAGAAAGAAAAAACTTTTTTTAACCCTTTTGCCCTCTGTTAACGTAGACATATACCTATTTGATTACTTGGAAATAAAATGAAAAAAACTCAGTGTTTTGAGAAACAAATAAAATTTCACCCAATGCATTTCTGTTTATGTTGTAAATATATACTTAATATACATATATACCATCAGCTTTATTTCTATAGCACTTTATATCATACAAATTGTTTAACATACTCCAATTCAGTTGTAAAGTAACTCTGGAAAGCAAATAGTGTCATTATTCATTCTGAGTGACTCATTCATTTTTAAAGTATAAGTAAAGTTCAATCGAGCAACTTGTATTTGTACTCATTGTAGCTCGATAAACAACCAAAAGACATTTAAATGGTATATGACTATGAGGTTTGTGCGTAGAGTTACTATATGTGACCGGGGATTTAGATGTACCACCAGATACACATTAGGGGTTCAATCTATTTTTAAGTTTATTCATCTACTAAATTTAAATGTGAAATGGGTCTTACAAATGAAAATAGACAAGTCCAGGCATTCACCAAAAGAAATAGAAAAGAGGAAAAATAGTATAAACAAAAGTAATATTTATCAAACTGGCAAAAATGCGATACAAAAATACGGCAGTGGGAATACTGTACAAAAAACAAAACAACATAAGTACATTTATAAATTACCCACTTGCAACACATGATAAATAAATTAAAGAAAATAACACTCACATAACGATCAGCTCACAGATCTTCACACTCAGTTCAGGAAA
Organism: Rhodeus uyekii; assembly: GCA_037043235.1. Taxonomy (NCBI): domain Eukaryota; kingdom Metazoa; phylum Chordata; class Actinopteri; order Cypriniformes; family Acheilognathidae; genus Rhodeus; species Rhodeus uyekii. The sequence goes on from JAWRVZ010000318.1 coordinate 482,521, forward strand.
ACCGAAACCCTCAACATATGTTTTACACTGTAAATGAAATGAAAAGTGCCTGAAACCTTTGAAATAGTAAAGTTTATAACAGTCTGAAACAGCAGACAAACAGGCCCAGACCACATGACATCACATCGTTGTAGAGATCACACACTAAATAAATTGTCAAATAAAACTGCTCTACAAATGAATCAACACAAAATATACATCCAAAAACGTTATACATCAGAATATTGTTGCAAAAACATTGTATTCACCTGTGGATGCCACTGAATTCAGCACAATTTCCCGTGTGCGCACGTCTTTCTCCAGCAACACTTGCTGCACGTCTCTCAAAAAAACTCGAATGCCAGAACGCATGCGCAGTGTCTTGCACGCAACACAAACAGCGCCATCTGCTGACGACTTCAGGTAAATACTGAAATTTACCACCCGGTTACATATACAAAACACAATTTTTAGAAGAGGTAAAATAGTTTATGGCCGAATTATTTGTCTGTGTCTGTTTTGTGTGATCCTGTTTGAGTTTGTGTATGTATCTGTTTGTGTTTGAAAATCGACATAAAATAAACATAACCATAATTTTAAACATTTATACATTTGAGTATCTCTAAGCAAGGCCTATCGTCTTTAAACTAAACTTTTGATTTATTTATTTTAAAAATCCTGATGACCAGTGTTGTTTCTGCAGGAGTGTCGTAATGGACACAACTTGTTTTCCACGTGTGAAAACCTCGGATCGGTGTGCTTGCGACATAAACGTCACTTCAGAAAAAAATGTTTTGATTGTGTGACTAAACTTTTTTATTTTGAGAAACCTACATTTCAAACTATTTTCCTGAGGGCAATTTACAACAATAGGATACCATGTTGTTTTGCGATTCTCATGAAACCAAATCTTGGTGTATATCTTCGTACCTAGAACTCATAACTTTGTACATTTCGTACATGTATTAAATGTTAATACATTTAGACTATTTTGATTCGTAGGTCTCGTGACATTTCATATTATTTACTAAAATTTGACCTGTACTAGAATCACATTTTTAATGACATTGATATTTTCTTTTAGCCCACCTATCCGTCCGTCCATCTATGATGTTATACCACATGGACATTAAACATGAAAAGCAAGTTTAGCTGTTTTACAATTATTACAACCGTTGTACTGAACGTTTTTCATTCATTCAAGTTTGAGCTCGTTTCATTAGTTCCACACACTTGTGAGGCTATAGATCTCAAACATTACAAGTATTACTGTATAACGTGTGTAAAAACAACAAAAAACTATGTATGTCCAGAAGTAATTTTACTAACAACATGCAAGAAGGGCCCATTTTATAACGAATTCAGAAAACCATTCACAAACAGTTGTGAAAGTTTGTAAGATTGGATCTGTAAATTATGTTTTTTCTTCTTTTACTACTAGATTTAGATGACACAAATCACATTTCTTGTTGGATTGTACTGTTTCAGGCGGAGACTTTGTAAATTCTTTCTAACCAACCATGGGAGAGAGTGTGTGATGAACACAAACCTTTAGTTTAAGAAAAACTTTTTTTAAATGTCTAACTCAAGTTTTTCTCTTGACAAACCAAAATGTAAAATTTTGTTCCCTGAGGTGATTTACAAAAGTTGGCTAGACATTAAGATTACAAAGTAGTTTATCAACTATCATGGACATCTTTGACTCAAATGTTGCCCCTGCTCTGGATTACTTCACATAAGTTGTAATAAAACATTTTACAATGTGTAAATAGACGTGTTAAAAGCGACATACTTGTTTGAGAGTACGTTACACAACGTTTTAACGCAAACACATCTAAGGCCTAACGTTACATGTTTTAATCTTATGTTGCATGTATTAAAACATAATCTTTACACAAAATGAATTACAAATACAACCTGAGAAAATTAAAATGGCAGTCCTACTACACGAGTGTTTAAACTGTAATATTCTTTCTGGTCTGTGTACTAAGTGTCTCGAGACACATGATAGATCTTGCCTCGACATGAAAAGTGTCTTTAACTGTTTTTCTGATACATGTTTGACCGTTACACTTAAAACAAGTCTGTCAATTTAGTTACACATTACAAGACAAGGATGTCCCTATTTTGTCTTAACAATCTGGTTCCCCCCTCACTAACAGAACGCTATAAATGGTTAACAACATATCTTCATTTTTGACTATTGTAAATGTTTGTTTAGCATACTAAGTAAGGATACATAAGCTTAAGCATACATAATAAATAACAATATTTTAATATCATTCTACTGCGATACTGTTAGTATCAACATCAAAATCGCATTCCAATTGTTACCATATGCTAGTGAAGAGATAATTTACTAATTTGTTTATATTGAACATTGTTTGTTCACATCGTTGTGAGTACACATAGAAAAACACAGCGTTTTTGACTATGAAACCTGAAGATTAAATGTTATTACTTAGGGCCCGTCCACACGGGAACGCGAATCACTGTAACCGCATACATTTCGTATCGGATTGGCGTTGCGTCCACACGGATCCGGCGTTCTGGGTGGCTGAATCCGCTCTCTTTGGAGAACGGGTTCTAAAGTGGAAAGATCTGAGAACGACACCCTTGCGTTCTCGTGTGGACGGCCAATCCGCATCTTTTGTGAGAACGATGATGTCATCACATCACGTGTCGGCTGTGTCACACGTAACAGCAACAACAGTAATGGCGGACTACATGATTGTGCTCGTGCTGTAGGACGGCTAAAAGTACATAAAGTTGCCTTTTACGGATCTGGTTTTGCGTTTCCATCGTGATCATGGCATGCCACAGTGTTTGGGAGCAGTCGACGGCACACGCATAGAAATCAAGCAGCTGTCTGCCAACTCGATGGACTACATCAGTGGTCCCCAACCTTTTTTGTGCCACGGACCGGTAAACGCGTGAAAATTTTGCCGCGGACCGGTGGCGGCTCCAGTTTGTTGAGCGAGTCCGCGCGAGATTAAACACACTTCCTCGTTGCTAAAGCAGCAGCGTCACAGCCACTTGTAGCAGCTCACGGACCGGTCCGTGTACCATTTCATCCACGGACCGGGGGTTGGGGACCACTGGACTACATCAACAGGAAAGGCAAACATTCTATCAATGTACAGGCGGTCTGTGATTATAAGTACAGATTTATGGATGTTGTGATAAAGTGGCCCGGGAGTGTACACGATGCACGGGTTTTTGCTAATTCAAAGCTAAACCTGTACTTGACTGGCCAGATCCCTCCTCTGAAGAAACAGATTGTGGACATGAGTGTGCTTTTGTTCGTCTCAAAGCCAGATATGCTGCACTGAAAAGGCTTCACAGACTGTAATGAGGGAGAGGGAAAGAGAGTGAGGAGAGTACTCACAAAGTACCTTGACCCTTAAAAATGCTGGCCATCAAGTTTTGTTCTGTTTTTTTTTACAGTATTTACCTTTTTGAAAATGTACTAATGTTTATTTTGAAAGTGTTGTATTGAATATGTCAAGTGAAAATAAATGAGAGCAAAAATTCAAGAACTGTTTTTTATTGGAAAATAGAACAATTAAAAATAACCTGAAAAAACAGGTATAAAGTGCAGCAGTGCGCACAACATATAGTGCAGGGTAAACAATATAAAATCAAGAATTACAATGCAACAGGGCAATCGCTCCGTGTCATCTTGCAGCAGTGCACGTCTGTAAATATTCAGCGCATTCAGCGCGCAAGGTTATGCGCATGCTCAAACTCTTCTTCTCCGTGTATAGTGTGTATCTGTGGCAGAATTACAGCGCCACATACTGGTCTGGCATATATACTACACCGTTCTCTGTCGGTTTCAGCGTTCTCGTGTGGACGCTGAGATTTCTTGCGCCGATGCCGTGTTTACGGCATTTTTTTTTAGAACGAAGGGAAAAAAAGAGCGGTTAGGGAATGCACCGTTCTCGTGTGGACGTGGCCTTAGTATTGTTTTTCTTTATTAGTATTCATAATCAGTTTTATTATGTATCTGTATTGTTTTTATTCATAATTTGTTATTTTATATTCCTAGTTGAATTGTTTGATTTAATAAAATTATAACCCAACCATCTTCTTCACTTGAGACATTTTACGCTACATTATTATAATGCCATTGTTTTTAGGTAGCGCTAACATCTATGTATTATATCTTTAACCAAACTGCTTATGCAGTTATAGAACCTGGCACGAGGACGCATATCATAACAAAACATTTTTGTCTTGTAAAACGTGTAGCGTTTTTACAAATATAAGCGTTTTTACAAAGACAAAAGCTGAGAAGACCTCTTTCTAATCAACCAAGGTGTTTTATGGCTGTTGAGTACGTCACATCCTTGGATGTCTCACACCTACAGACCCTGCCTATGAATCTGTTCAGTTACAACTGTATCACTACCGTAAAAATGGATTCTCCAAAGGCTCTTGAACCACAGACAAGAAGCTCTGTTGAAACAGAAGAAACCCTTCCTTGTGCATGCCAGAAACATCAACGGATTCGTTTGACCAAGTTTCTTCATGAAGAGGATGGTTTTGTGAAACAAGAATTTCTGATGTCTGGTGATTATATAGGTGGATTTGTTTTCGACAAGTCATCACACACCGTCAAAATCTACTCTGTTGAGTTTGATGAAGGCGTTACCTCAGAGACATCACGCTTTATCTTGCCAGCTAAAGACTGGCATATATTTTACAATCAAATTTGGAGAGATCTTAATGCGGTTGGCGAAAGACAATGGTGGTTTTTCAATTGGGGAGGCTCCATACCGGATGTGCAGTACAGGGTTGCAAAACCTGGTGACAACGTGTCCATATCAAACTGCTGGAGCAAGAGCTTACATGAAGAAATTAGGATTTGGAATGAATGCCACGAAGAGGCCGAAAGGGAGATAATGAATCATAGCAGCTATGATTCTAATGGTGAACGCGACTGGCCTATTCCGGACGATCCCTACAATTGCTGCAAAGGGGGTTTATATTTTGAATGGTGCGACTTAACCGTGTTAAACAACGTCTTTTCAACCATAGACAAGCTGTTTATTGCGAGTTTGTTTTAAGTAATAATCAATCAGTGTTTAACTATGGTAATCCTTGTCAAAATTTGTTAAAGATATCAATCTGTTACAGCAAAAACACTCCTTGCACCTGTTTATATGATACTTGACATTCTCTCTGTCTTCCTTACTGTATGTTATTTTTCTTTTGTTTGTTTAATAAAGCTGTGGTTAGATCCATCATCTCTGGACTCTAAGTTTATGTATGTTGTAGAGGTGATAATGTTGTATTTAGATTGTTTAATTTTACTCAAGACAATAAACATGACGATGTTAATAAAAGTCTTTAACTGAACATCTTAATCGTAAATTAACTATGATAAAAGTTTGATTAAAGTCTACATAAAAATAAATCTAATCTTCTTCCTAAATGGATGTTGGGGTCTTGTTGGGCACAATTCAACCATGCATTTTTGACGTTGTGATGTTTAATCAAAAGTATAAATGGAATAATAACTGGATAAGTGTAAATAATAAACTTTCCTCTAGTGGCATATGGAGTACTTTTACACATAGCTACTAGACTTTACACGTGACTTTAATTTGCATAGTTATTTATGACCTCCTGGCGAGTTAAACCCTCACAGCAGGTTTGAGGCGGACTCTGATCAACTCTAAACAGAGCTCAGTTGCTCATCGCACGCACCTTGCCTTTCCTGACTGTTACAGCTGCTGCAACATCTCACACATTCAAACGTCTCAAATGTCAAAGATTGAAGGATCATTGTCTGGTTGTTACATGGACGACCAAAGCCAGACTCAACTTTCCTGTTCCTTATCTGAACCCGACGCATCCAGCGCTTCTTCGGGTCAAACTATGGGAGATCAGACCCATAAACCCCCACTTGAGTTATGTGATAAATGTGTGGCAGGAACTCATTCACAGGAGATTCCCGGCATTATTAGAACCTTCCAGCATCGGATAGGGGACAAAGTTTATACCATCCACGAAGTTGAGTTCTGAAGAAACTCTGCGGGTTTCTGAAACGGCTGCGCAAAAGACTGCGAGAGTTAGGGCGATGCTTTGCACGAGCAGCTGGAGTGTGATTGCGCCATGGCCAGCGAGTGATGTCTAAAAGCTAAGACAGATTATATGTTTAAACAACATTTAAAGGACTGCTTTAAGTTTGATCACTGTTTGCAATGCTGGATTTTGTTGCCTTTTGAAATTATCTCCCATATGGTCTGGCAGTTAGGATTCCCAGTTTTCACCCAGGCTCCCCGGGTCCAGCTCCCAGTATGGGAAGTCGCTTTTTGTGTGTTTGTTGTGAATGTAGTGATGAGTTAGTATTTACTGAGGTTCTCTGTATGCGTACATTTGTAACAGATCTTTGTGTAGCACTGGTTTAAAAATGTATTTGCTGTATGCAATATATTGTGTTTTAATTAAACTTGAGACAATTCAATATATCGAAATCACTTAAAGTCTTTAACAGAATATCTTAACATAGAAGTTAACATACAATCAGAAAGAAAACGAAATTCCATGGACCTTCTGAAAAATATAACTGTGTATTTTTTATTTTTACCTCGTTATCTTCAATGAAAATGTTAAATCTTCATTGAGTGAAATAATAAACTGGTGACATATGTAGACTTGCATGTGGTTTCTTCTGTTACGGTGTGACTTTTAGTGGTTATTTACGACTTCCTTATAACAACCCTGCGCAACAGGGGGTGAAGGGTGGGCCCAATCGGTTGTCCTGATAATCTCTACTCAGACCGTCAGTTGTCTCAAAACCATGGTTTCCTAATTTAAGGGAGCTTGGACTACTACCAAATACCGGCTTGACAGCTGCCTCAGCACAAAAACTTGTTCTACTGCAACATCTCGTTGATCAAAAGTCTGAAGGAACACTATCTGGTTATTATACTAACCCCCAAAGTCAGCTTCAACATTCCTGTTTTTTGTAGTCTGATGCATCCCGTCCTTCTTTGGCTTGAAGTGTTAAAGTACAAGACCCGGACAACTGTGTTGCAAGGACATATTCGCAGAAGATTCAAGGAACTAAAACCTTTCAGCATCGAATAAAGGACAAAGTTCTGAAGAAGCCGAATGGAGCCAAATTTTGCTTCGCAAAAACCGATGGAGTGTGGGAGTTCTGCCGATGTTGTGCCCGAGCAGCTGCTGGTGTGCGAGTGTGCCGTGAACAACGAGTGTCGTCTAAAAGCTAGGTTAGAGCGTATGTTTAAAGATGATTTTAAAGGACAGATGGTTGGCTTGATGCATAAGATGATCGTTGCTGCATGCGATTCAAATAATGACTGTACAGGGGATACCAAACGCGTAACAAATCTCAAAAATAAAATGGGAGTCGTAAGAGACCTGACAAAATCATGGCCTGATGTGACAAGCATGTGTATTAACAGCAAAGAGTCAATCTGTGTAATCCTCAGAAAAGTTCTGGATGTGATGGTTGAATGTAGCGACGAGTTAGGAGTAAACGAAGTACTGTGTATGTGTACATTTGTAACAGATCTATGCGTGTCGCTGCTTTCGAAAAATGCTGATGATCCTAACATTTGTGAAATCGTTGAAACGACGGTCAACTTCATCTTAGACCACGACATGGTGGAATGCAGAGATTTCCTTTTCTGGCTAGACCACCTGTAATGCCTTTATTATTGTTTTACTTTACTGTATGTATGTAATGCCATTTTATCATTTTCCTCACTTCAGCGCATGAATGTATATTCAACAGTTTACTGTTTAAATAAAAGGCTGAATTGCTTAACTTGTTGTTAATTATTTTGGCCTGAAATCATTGAAAAATGGTATGACAGGACTTCTAACTCTGGTTCTTTGGGAGTTAAAACATCTATAAAGCGTTTGAAATCGTTTAAGATTATTTAAAATGATTACAAGCTAAAATGTTTCAAAGATCCTTACACGACATTCTATAGCCGTTTGTTGCCCCAAAATATATTTATGTAAATGTTTAATGGATTGATTTATTTCTAATGTCGCAAATACTGTATACGAACAAAGAGAAGCAGAGCACATCAAAAGCTCGCTTGCATTACAGCTAAATGCAAGAAACATAGTTTTCCTGACAAAGTGGAATTAATTACATGTACACAAGAAAAAGAATGGTGATAAAAAATGAAACCTTTCTAAAACAGTGTGTTTCAGAAAAAACTTGAACAGTATCAAAGAAACACAAAATTGGTTTGGGCAGTCTACCGCAATGAAAAACTTTGCGGTGTGTGTGTGTATGTGTGTGCGAGGACAAGAGCAGAAGTCAAGATATCTAACTATCGTGAGTTCAGTATTTGAGGTATACTTAACCCGAGATCAATCTGGCTTGTAAAAGAGTTAGAAGAAACAAGTGTGCGTATGTTGGTATGTTGATTGGCTTGGTTTTATTTACGTGACGACTTTATAAAGTTGTGTACATTTATATTTATTTAAACGTGTTCATGATTACCTTTACTGAGTTTGTCTTAATGCGATGTTTTATTAAAAGACAACAAAGAGGAGCGCTTGTGTAACATCCTAATCTGCTCTCTCTCTCATTTACTGTTCTTGACATCCTGTAACACTATCAAACTTATTTATAAATATATATATATATATATATATATATATATATATATATATATATATATATATATATGTATATATATTGGATATCATGCCTTACACCTTTGTAAATGACTAAAACTTTAAGCAAACGTTTAAAATAATAAAAAATAATTCAGATATTTTGGTTTCCTTCCGATGAGGGACAAAAATAGTGTTTCCATGACACCATCGAGTCATAATATGTAACTTAAGTGTACTAGCTAGATGTGCTTTAAGTGCAATTGTTATAAATGTAACCAAGAAAAAAAAAGTAAGACTCACTTTTCATGTCGAGGCCTTGTGTGTCTTGCGAACGCTTCCTAGCCAGACCAGAAAGAATATTACCGTTTAAACAGTCGTGTAGTAGGACTGCCATTTAATTTTCTCAGGTTGTATTTGTAGATTGCGTACACATCATTTTGTGTAAAGACTATGTTTTAATACAGGCAACGTAAGATCAATACATGTAACGTTAGGCCTTAAATGTGTTTGCGTTAAAACGTTGTGGAACGTACCCTCAAACAAGTCGGACGCTTTTAACACATCTATTTACACATTGTAAAATGTTTTATTACAACTTATGCAAAATAAACCAGAGCAGTGGCTACATTTGAGTCAAAGATGTCCATGAAAAAAACTACTTTGTAATCTTAATGTCTAGCCAACTTTTGTAAATCACCTAAGGGAACACAATTTTAAATGTTGGTTTGTCAAGAGAAAAACTTGAGTTAGACATTTAAAAAAAGTTTTTCTTAAACTAAAGGTTTGTGTTCTGTTTGTGAATGGTTTTCTGAATTCGTTATAAAATGGGCCCTTCTTGCATGTTGTTAGTAAAATTACTTCTGGACATACATAGTTTTTTTTTTTTTACACACGTTATACAGTAATACTTGTAATGTTTGAGATCTATAGCCTCACAAGTGTGTGGAACTAATGAAACGACCTCAAGCTTGAATGAATGTAAAACTTTCAGTGCAACGGTTGTAATATTGTAAAACAGCTAAACTTGCTTTTCATGTTTAATGTCCATGCGGTATCACATCATAGATGGACGGACGGATAGGTGGGCTAAAAGAAAATATCAATGTCATTAAAAATGTGATTCTGCTACAGGTCATATTTTAGTAAATAATATGAAATGTCACGAGACCTACGAATCAAAATAGTCGAAATGTATTAACATTTAATACATGTACGAAGTGTACAAAGTTATGAGTTCTAGGTACGAAGATATACACCAAGATTTGGTTTCATGAGAATCGCAAAACGACATGGTATCCTATTGTTGTAAATTAGCCTCAGGTAAATAGTTTGAAATGTAGGTTTCTCAAAATAAAAAAGTTTAGTCACACAATCAAAACGTTTTTTTCTGAAGTGACGTTTATGTCGCAAACACACCGATCCGAGGTTTTCACACGTGGAAAACAAGTCGTGTCCATTACGACACTTCTGCAGAAACAACACTGGTCATCAGGATTTTTAAAATAAATAAATCAAAAGTTTAGTTTAAAGACGATACGCTTTGCTTAGAGATACTCAAATGTATAAATGTTTAAACGTTTAAAATTATGTTTATGTTTATTTTACGTCGAATTTCAAACACAAACAGATACATACACAAACTCAAACAGGATCACACAAAACAGACAATAATTCGACCATAAACTATTTTACCTCTTCTAAAAATTGTGTTTTGTATAGTAACTCACAAACGCACAAACCTCATAGTCATATACCATTTAAATGTCTTTTGGTTGTTTATTGAGCTACAATGAGTAAAAATACAAGTTGCACAATTGAAGTTTACTTATACTTTAAAAATGAATGAGTTACTCAAAATGAATAATGACACTATTTGCTTTCCAGAGTTACTTTACAACTGAATTGGAGTATGTTAAACAATTTGTATGATATAAAGTTCTATAGAAATAAAGCTGATGGTATATATGTATATTAAGTATATATTTACACCATAAACATAAATTAATTTGTTTCTCAAAACACTGAGTTTTTTCTTCTTCTAAGTAATCAAATAGGTATATGTTTACATTAACAGAGTGCAAAAGGGTTAAAAAAAGTTTTTTCTTTCTGAAAACACTGAATTTACCAACTCGGTCTGATGATATGAGTGAGTGGTTTCAGACCAGGTGAGACCAGATGCATTTCTTTAGAGAGCCGGCTTAAATAAGGAATCAGTGACCCTATCTTACAATGTATGAGATTACTTTTATATATATATATATATATATATATATGTATTTGTGTGTGTGTGTGTGTGTGTGTGTGTGTGTGTGTGTGTGGTACACTCATATGTTAATAATACAGACATTGTTATTAATACAAAATGTACATTGTTTAATCAGATCATCTAAACCATAGATCAGATATAAATTATTTATTTGATTTTAACTTTAAAGATTTCATTCCATTTAAACATTCAATTTAAGCCTTAAAGCTTAAGGTTGAAAACACTCTGTGTTTTCCTCTGTCTGACTCCACCTCCCCTCCCACTGTCAGACCGTCACCAATCTGCCTGCATCTCACATTACACCTCTTTTGAGAGTCAGTCAGAGATATTTTATATTTCTACTTAAACGTATTGCTATTTTGCAATCAATTCATTCGTGATTTAGACATCGGTGTGTGAACAACCGCTACAGCTCATGGAAGATGTAAGATGATTTTATATTTATTTATATGACATTTAGCTAAACTATAAACCAACACTATGTTTAAGTGTGTTTAAATTAATCATTTAATTTATAATCATTTAATTTATAATCAGTTATTTTAAATGTGTGTGTGTGTGTGTGTGTGTCTGATTGTGTGACTTCGTGTGTGTGTGTGTGTGTGTGTGTGTGTGTGTGTGTGTGTGTGTGTGTGTGTGTGTGTGTGTGTGTGTGATGCACTCATATGTTATTAATATAAAATATACACTTGTTCATTTCTTTTATTTCAATCCTTCTCATTCCTCATTAGATTCTTCTTTTTCTCCCTTGCTCATAGAGATGCTTGCACACCCCACCATAAAACCCCCACTGGCCCATGCACTTTGGAGGAATGCCAACACATGGTCTACGGATGAGATCCCTGGTGTCAGAGGTCAAAAACCTTCTCGAGAAACACAAATACCCTTTCTCAAACTTCACACATAAATCAACGCTCAAATTATTCACGGCACATATCTCATGTCATACAACAACATCTGCGACCATAAATATTCAAAGGTCAGAGGCCTTCATTGACCCCGGAGGATAACATAGGCCAAAGGTCACGTTGACGGGGGCTCTCTACTTCCGGGGGGTGGGGGAGGGGAACGACGTGGGTGGTCGAGGTCAAAAAGGTCAAAGCAATAAATCATTTTGGCACTTGGTGCAGGGTAATAACTACTCACGTCCCCGAACCCAAACCTTTCTAATACAGAAAACAAGTACTTCCATTCTACCCGATCAAAGGCTTTCTCTGCATCCAGAGAAATTACAGCTTCTGCAGTCGAAGACGGACCGGGGGAGTAGATCACATTAGCAAGCCGTCGAATATTTGAAAAAGAGTGACGACCCTTTATAAAACCAGTCTGGTCCTCAGAGATGACTTTAGGGAGAACGGATTCTAAACGATGTGCCATCACCTTGGCTAAAATTTTTATGTCAACGTTTAGGAGGGAAATAGGCCGGTAAGAGCCACTGTTGGTAGGGTCCTTATCCTTTTTGAGGAGTAGTGTAATCTTAGCTTGTGTGAGGGTTGGGGGCAAGTAACCGTTTCCCAATGATTCATTAAATACTTCTAGCATAAGAGGAACAAGTTTATCTTTAAATTTCTTTAAAAATTCGGGAGGATAACCGTCAGGTCCTGGCGATTTCCCAGTTCGCATGTCTCCGATGGCGGTAGTGATCTCTAACTGTGTGAGAGGTCGCTCTAACTCTTCCCTGTCTCCCGGCTCAATAGTAGGCAATTCTAAATTATCTAAGAAACTGTTCATATTCGTAACATCTGATGGGAATTCAGACGTGTAAAGTGTAGAGTAAAATGTAGCAAAAGTATTATTGATTTCCTTTGGGTTGGTGACTATATTTTGATCTTGATCTCTCACTTGGGGTATGAGCCGTGAAGCAGCCTGACGTTTCAGCTGATGAGCTAGCAATCGACTGGCTTTTTCACCATACTCGTAGTAAGTGCCTCGGGTCCTCGTTAATAAGTATTCAGCCTGGTTGGTGGATAGAAGATTAAGCTTAGACTGTAAAGCTATCCGTTGTTTATATAATTCTGGGGAGGGGCTTTCCGAATATTTGCGGTCTAACTTAAAAATTAAATCAGTCAGGTCTTTTATTTGTTTGCGACGCTCCCTATTGACATGTGCTACGTAGGAGATAATTTGTCCCCTTAAGTACGCTTTTAAGGTTTCCCAAAGTAGGGAATATGATATACCTTCCTTCTTGTTTACTTCTAGAAAAGTATCTATATTAGTAGACACATGTTCGCAAAATTTCTCATTTGAAAGCAGCAGGGAATTAAGTCTCCAGAAGGATTGTTCTCTAACATTCAGAGTGAAACAAAGGTCTAAGATAAGTGGTGCATGATCTGAAATTATGATGGACAAATATTCAACCGATTTCACTGCAGGTACAAAAAAGCTATCTATAAAAAAGTAATCTATTCTTGAGAAAGACTGGTGGACATGAGAAAAGAAAGAGAATTGTTTGGAGGTTGGATTTTGAAACCTCCATGGGTCTTGGCAGCCATTTAGTCTCATAAAGTCTGAGAAGACCCTTGACATTGCAGATGGAGAGGTAGATTTAGGGCTAGATTTATCAAGCAAGGGGTCCATTGTACAATTAAGATCGCCTGCAAGGATCAATCTATGTGTATCTAAATTAGGGAGAGATGACAGAAGCTTATTGGCAAATTCAGTATCGTCCCAGTTAGGGGCATACACATTTACTAAGAGAACTGGTGTTTGAAATAGGAGGCCTGAGACAATGACATATCGACCATTGGGGTCTGTCATTATTGCATTTAGTGAAAACTGAATTCGTTTATTAATCAAAATTGCCACCCCTCGTGATCTACTATTAAATTTGGAATGGAAGATATGATTAACCCATGCTTTACGGAGTCTGTTGTGATCTTCTAACCGTAAATGTGTCTCCTGTAGAAACAAAACATCAGTTTTCAGCATAGGCGGAGTTTGGGGGGGGCTGGGGGGGGCACTGCCCCCCCAGACCAAAGCCAATTAATGCCTGCCTTGTGCTTTGAATATGTTTTTTTGTTATAACAGAATTCATATTTTCTCGTTTTATTTGTTTTATCTTATTAGTTCTGTGTATAGAATGAGTAAGATGTGGCTAATTAATTTTTTATTACTGTATTTAATTTTTTATTACTGTAGCTTTATTACATTCTCCCGCGATTTGCGAATCTCAAAGTATCGCGGTACGTGAGTGGACGCTCTTCTCGTTCTGTTTTACGCGCTGAATAAACAAAATGGACATTCGTCGTTTTTTTAAATCCACTACTAAAAGTGTCAAATCTATCAGAAAAGAAGACAGTGGACATCTACGCATCTCGGAAAAAGAGGCGGCTTCTTCTGCATTAGGTAAGATATTGTAATGTCTGAAGTAGTTCTATGACAGGTCAAGGGAGGATCTGTTTATGAACTTTAATCGGAACGAAGAACAACACACTGTAACAAGCGCACCCGTCTAACACACTTTTTGCCGCACTTCTGAACTCCCCGTGTTAACCCTATCACTGCCGATGCAAAACAAAACAGCAACTATAAAGAGTCTGTTCTATTCGCTATTCTTTGTATAAAGCAGTGGTTCTCAAATAGTGGGGCGCACGTTACCCTGGGGTACATGCTTTTTTTTGCCAGGGAGTAGGTTTTCTTGCACTGAACAAGAGCAGAAGTTCAGATAATCGTCCCCTCATCCTTTGACGTGTACGATCACGCGGTGTCACATGATCAACCACTAAATTCACACGTGTTTTCACGCAATATCTGGCACTGAGCCAAAAAAAAAAGACGGGCTATGAGCTTGTCATTTATCACAACAACTCAGTGTTTTCAACCACATAAGATTTCTTTTCGGTTTCAACAAGTTGAGCCAACAAGTTGGTGACTATTTTGAATTATCTATTATACAGCGCTTTTTGTGACTGTGGTATGTCAGGTGATAAGCATGACGTGTTACCATGGAAACAATAAGGCGAAAGTTTTTGCTGCGAAATGTTTACCTCTTCCTAGGGGGGCGTGACAGAAAATAATTGAGAAGCACTGGTATTAAGTCATTGTTCATTGTAAATGTATTTTATATGTAAAATTAATGATATATAAATATGATATAAAAAAAACTGAGCTCGTGGTCTGGTGCCCCCCCAAGCACAAAAGTGAAACTCCGCCTATGGTTTTCAGTTGTTTAAGATGGGAAAAAACCCTAGTACGTTTCACAGGACCATTTAACCCTTTAACATTCCAGGACAGAAACCTAACTGGAGCTCCCCCTACTGGATTTATACCCCCTGCATTATTTATCATAGAAGACGTCTAAGATGTTTATCATGTAAACAGAATGTTCCCCATTTCTCATTAAACTTAAGTTGGAATAATAATAAAAAGAAAAAGAAAAGTAAAAAAAGAAAAAGAATGAAAAAACCCCTGAACACCCCAAACCTAGATTTTCTTCCCCAAACGAAGAAAACCGCAGGAATTCCCAAATGAAAAACTTCCAAGAAATCCAGCGTAGTCTATAACTCCTACCCTAACCTGAGAGTGGCTCCTCTCTCAGTGAGTGATTTGTGTTCTACCTTTGTAGCCAGTTATTGAGAATTGCTTTTGCTTTTGAAAGATTTTTAACAAAATTTTCTTGGACACTTTGATTAATAGTTATCCCCAAATATTTTACACATGTTTTTATGGGTATGTCACATAAAGAGTCTAAATCGCTGCCATGAATTGCAAGTAACTCACACTTGTTCAAGTTTAAGTGTAGGCCTGATGCTTTGGAAAATAGTTGAATGGCTTTATTAATCTGAAATTGGTCCTTTAAAAAGATCGCTGTATCATCCGCTAATTGACTTATACCAATTTGTCTTCCAAATACACTAAGTCGATCAAAGTTGCTATTTTTATCTACCAAGATAGCAAGCATTTCTACTGCCAAGATAAATAGAAAAGGGGAAATGGGACATCCTTGTCTTATTCCTCGCGAAATATTGAATCTCTGTGATGTTCCAAATGAAAGGGATATAGAACTATTGATGTCTTTATATAACATTTTTATGAAAGAAATAAATTTCATGCCAAAACCAAATTTTTCGAGGGAGTTAAATATGAAATTATGTTCGATTGTGTCAAATGCCTTTTTAAAATCGAAAAAGAGAATATAGCCTTCATCTTCAATATATTCACGATAATCTAAAATATCTAAAACCAATCTGATGTTATTATGTATTGACCTACCTTTTATAAAACCAGACTGTGATTCACTAATTATTTGATCTATATTTTTCTTGAGCCTACTGGAAAATATATGCGCTAGAATTTTATAATCACAGTTGAGTAAAGTGATGGGGCGAAGATTATCTATATGTCGTGCATCTTTACCCGGTTTGGGGATAAGAGTAATTAGACCTTGTTTCATGGTTGAAGATAGTGAATTATTTTGGATACATTCGAGAAAGGCTTGAAATAATAGTTCCCTCAAATCTTCCCTAAAAAATTTATAAAATTCGGAAGTAAGGCCATCAGGACCTGGAGATTTTCCTGAAGATAATTCATTTATTGCTTTATCTAATTCCTCTATCTTGATGTCAGCCTCACACAAGTCTTTAAATTCCTGGTCTAACTGCGGTATGCTAGAGTGTATATTATCAAAGAGAATATTACAGTCTGATACAGAAAAGAATGAGCTATATAAGGAACTATAGAATTGAAAAATCTCTGAGGAAATCATTTTGGGGCAGGTACTTACAACACCGTTCACATAAAGAGAATTTATGGCATTTTTTTCCTGTCGCCTTTTTTCAAGTCTGCAAAAATAATTATTACTTTTTTCCCCTTTCTCTATCCATCTTGCCCTAGATCTTACATATGCTCCTTTAGCTTTTTGAGTATATAAATCATCAATTTTGGATTGCAAGGATAAAATTTGTAATTTAGCTTCATTGTCCCTTTCGCTTTTATTACATAAATTGTTTAATTCTCTTGTTAATTCTAACTCCATTTGTGCTCTGGCCTTACTTAAATTTTTACTAAATTGTATAGAAAATTCCCGAATCTTGTGTTTTAAATATTCCCATTTACTTATGAATGTAATTAGGTCCTTATGCAATGCTATATCATTAATTATGGATTTAATTTGTGAGCAAAAGTTTTGGTGTTTTAATAAATCAGCATTGAATTTCCAATAACCCTTATTATGTGTTTCTCTTTTGCCCGAGTTGAATGAAATGGAGATACAACAGTGATCAGTTAGAGGAGCAGCAGATATTGAAATATCTTTGATGAAGTCTGTTAGGTTATTTTAGGTTAACCAATAATCAATTCTCGATTTGGAAGTCCCATTATCTCTGAACCAGGAAAATTGTTTAAGATTTGGATTCACAGCTCTCCAAGCATCCACTACATTATTATTCAAACAAAAATTAAAAAGGGTAACATTAGGATGAGAGGTATTAAATTTGGGCGGAAAACGATCTAACGCTTCATCCATAACCATGTTGAAATCTCCTCCTATAATAATATTATCAGTTGGGTACACAAGTTTCAACTCGAATAGAGAATCAGAAATTTCAGTAAGTAGTTTGTTATTTAGGGGAGCACTGTTGTACCCATACACATTGAATAAAATAAACAAAACGTCATTAATATTTATAACAACTGAAGCCCAATGGCCATTTGAATCTGTCTCTACCTTTATCATTTTGCCTGGCAGGTTGTTGAACAGTAATTGCCACTCCTGCAGAATGTGTAGAAGCATGGCTGAAGATGATTTTGTCCCCCCACTGACTCGTCCAGAACTTCACGTCATCAAGGTTGGAATGTGTTTCTTGCAAAAATACACAGTGTGAGTTTTTGCTTTTGCAAAAAAGAAATAAAGCTTTTCTTTTAATAGAGTTACGAAGACCCCTTGCATTTAAAGAAATGCAGGAAAAGGCTGATTTCACTGAGAACATTTAACTAACAGGAAACAAAATAAAAAAATAAAATAAAATACGTAAATTAGGATAAACAATCAAATGAAAAATATGTAACCGTGCTCTAATGAACACAAAACAAGATATCTCTCAAACAGAGCACTGTAACAAAATCTCGCTCAACAGCAAGGACATAAAACATCCCACTTACACCTCATGCCAACACTTAAGGTAAGCAAATGTGGACGAGGTAGTTGAAATCAATCGTCCTAGACAATCCGGGTGCCCTCTATGTAGCCATAAGGACCTCGGTAGTAGGCTTTCTTCCCTGCAGCTCTAGCCTCACTGATCCTCGGCCAGAGTGCAGCGCGGGCTTCTCGGTCTTCCTTTGACAAATCTTTGGTGAACTTTATTCCCCTTAGTTTGCAGACATCCGAAACTTTGGTGAATCGCCAGAACTCGTCTCTGTGTTTCCGCATGCTGAACTGAATGATCACCTGCCTGGATTTATCCTTCGTTTTGGAGCCAATGCGGTGAACTGAATCCACGATGTCTTCAAGTTTGTGCTGCAGGTGAGGAGCAATTTCAGCTAACAGTGAGACGACTTCTCTTCGGATATCTTCACCTGCAATTTCTTTCATTCCGATTACTCGAAGATTCCATCGTCTTTTGTAGCGTTCAAGCTCCGACGTGCGGCTTACTAAATCTGCGTGCGAAGTGACAACAGAGGCGAGTTGTTTTTCGAACAAGTTTATTTTAGTTTTACAGTCCTTTATTTCCGCCGCGTTGAATTCCACAGCTTTTGTCAGGTTGACGATCATTAGACTGTTCTCAGTAATCTTATGCTCAATGCTGCTCAGCTTTCCGTCTTGTAGATCGAATCTGGCAACTAAGGAGAGCGACGTTGGAAATCTCAGGGGTTTCGTCTCCCTTCTGTTTCTTAGCCGGGGCTTTGGTCGGAGTGTGCTGCAAGGAGGAAGATTCTTTGCGTTTCTCATTGCTTTCGACGTGGTCAACTTCCATGACGTATCCGTGCTCAGCGAGAGCAGAAGTTTTTACAGTCATCCCTTTTTGTCCAGGGATGACTATTTTGGGGTGATTGGAAGCTTTTTTTGCTGACATAGTCCAGTACTCGCTAATACGCAAAAATTAGGATGTTTTAAAGTTGAATGTTAACGAAATCTCAAAATGTGCTGGAGAGCGGAGAAATGTACATGTGCTTAGCCCGCCATCTTGTTCCCCCAAACGTATATAAATCCATATAGTCCCTCACCACCAAATGACGTCACTATAAAGCGCGCAGATGCGCAGTACAAATCGTGCAGGTACGAAGCTGTCCTAAATTAAGAGGAAGTGGTCATAGAATCGCGCGTGCGCAGAATACAATTTGCGTGTACCAGTCTGTTTCCGATAAAGTTCAAGTAGTCAACAGCCAATCAGCACGTCTGTGTGCATTCGGCAGCGCATAAACGCCTGTGATTGGTTGATCGGCTCAACGTTGCAATAAACAACAGTTCAGTCTTTGAAGTCAAGGCTTTTGAAGTCTTCCGTTTTTTTCAGCTCTTTGAAGTGAACCCATTCTGGCATTCGAGGCCTTTCACTCGGTTAATTTACTAACGTAAATGTCACGCAAGCATATACTTTCCACAAATGTCAGAAGTAGTAGATGTTTTGCCTAGTGCAACACAGCAGCTGTCCAGTAGCTCAGTCGGTAGGGCATCAGTGCTTTCATCGGCAAGGTAGAGGTTTCGGTTCCAGGCTAAACAACACATCCCATAATGTCTTCCCTGCACGCAGTTTAGGTGGCTTTTAGGTCTGCCAAATAGCAGGTCAGTAGACATTTTATTCTTCATTCATTCATAATGAATCCACTTGCGTTTTCCTCCTCTTATAGAGAAATTCAGAAGTACATTATATTTATGCATTTGGATCACATTTTCCTCTATGGACCTCTGCTGAACCTGCTAATACACTTGCAAACTAATGGCTTCGATCCCAGGGAAAGCAAGAACTGATTCAATGTGCTCCTTTAGTACAATATTAGTCACCTTGGATGAAAGCATCTGCCAAATGTACATGTCATATTCTTGTCAATCATCAGTAATGAACAAAATGTTAAAGAGAAGCTCTTTTACGCCTGCCTCATACACTTTGGAACAGAGGACCCACCTACAGACAAAACTAATTTTGGTTTTCATAATTTGCCTTTCAAATGACAAATGATTAAAATATCTATACAATAAAATATCGAATACTTTTTTTTGGAGGAAAAGCTACAAGATGATATACTGTGAATGACATATCTAAATAAATGCAGAAACCAGTTAAAGGTAAACAGCAGACAATCAATTCATGAGACAAAATTCATGTCGTTAAAAATGTGTTACCCTTATACAGTTGCTAGGGTAATGTAATCTAAATGGCTGCTAAGGGTGTGACAATTAATATATCATTTACAGACCACATTTCTAGGCAGAAAGACCAAATAATTAGTAAACAGTTCTATTTTATAATACTCTGTTTCAATTAACTGTTTACAAGAACTAATTTCTTCACTTGTGCACTAAAGAATAAGAGTTTTCGTTATATCCTTGTTTTTGGACTGAAGAACTAGCACTCAAATATCATTTCATTCATTTCGTTTCATTCCAGTGTATAGCCTTAAAGAACTGACTTAAAATTGTATCATTGGCAAAAGACTCGTTGTGTAATCCTTAGCTGACATCTAGAGGCTGTAGTTGAAATTTTGTTATTTTCATGTTAAAATTGTTCCAGTAAATGCATCTCATAAATGTAGTTCTTTAAAGTCATTTACATAAAGTCTTGCTTTTTTTAATTATAAATGGGAGCACATTTATGCTAATATTACAATTAATACATTAATTACGCTGACAAAACTAATGTCGGTTGCCATAATTTGCCTTTCATTTATATAGATAAAACAAAATACTGAATACTTTTCTTTTTTTCTTTTTTTTCCTTCAACATTTTGTTTTTATGTGCCTCAAATAAAAGGATTTTAGCTTTTTAGGAATAGAAGAAAAACACTCAAAATACAACTATTTTAGCTACAAAATTATATACTGTGAATGACATTTAAAGGAATGCAGAAACCAGTTAAAGGTAAACAGCAGAGAATGAATTCATGACGTTAAAAAATGTGTTATCCTAAACAGTTAGAGTGAGGTACAATTACCCTAAAATAACATGAACAACTTTGTTTCATAGCGTTGCTTACTTCATGCATAGAACTAATTTTAATGTGCACATCTGATATTACATTTCATTGCATTGGTTGAGCTAAGTCAATCCCTTGTGCATTAAGAAATAACCTGAACTAATTTGTTTCTGTGCATTGCTTACTTCATGCATAGAACTAATGTTATTGAGTATATGTGAAATATCATAGTACATTGCACAGAGCAAAACTGTCAATGCACAACTGATTGTTTAGCTCGCCCACTGCAAAGCAATAATGCATATGCACATGAGAATTATTTCTGTGCGCAAAGTAAGCAATAGAGTGCAACAAACTAGTTCATGCTACTTGTCAATGCACAGAATTGACAAGTGCACTAAAGAATAAGAGTTTTCGTTGCATCCTTGTTTTTGGACTGAAGAAATAGCACTCAAATATCATTTCATTCATTTCGTTTCATTCCAGTGTATAGCCTTAAAGAACTGACTTAAAATTGTATCATTGGCAAAAGACTCGTTGTTTAGTTCAACCAATGAAAAGCTATATGCAAATGCTTTTTGTCAATGGACAACTTATTGTTTAGCTCGAGCAATGCAAAGCAATTGCACATGAGAATTAGTTCTGTACCCAAAACAATGCAATTGTCATTTGTCAATGCACAACTTCTTGTTTTGCTCGAACAATGCAAAGCAAAGCATTGCAATGCAAAGCACTGCATCATATTGCACACGAGAATGAGTTCTGTGCACAAAGCAATGCAATGCAGCAAATTAGTTCTATGCACAAAGAACTGCAATGCAACAAACTAGTTCATGCTATTTGTCAGTGCACACCTGATTGTTTTGCTCGAACAATGCAAAGCAATAATGCATATGCACATGAGAATTAGTTCTGTGCACAAAGCACTGCAATGCAGCAAATTAGTTCTATGCACAAAGCAATGCAACAAACTGGTGCATGCTACTTGTCAATGCACAACTTATTGTTTAGCTCAACCAATGCAAAGCAAAAATGCAATTGCACGTGAGAATTAGTTCTGTGCACAAAGCACTGCAATGCAGCAAATTAGTTCTATGCACAAAGTAAGAACTGCAATGCAAAAAAACTAGTTCGTGCTACTTGTCAATGCACAACTTATTATTTAGCTCAACCGATGCAAAGCAATAATGCAATTGCACATGATAATTAGTTCTGTGCACAAAGCAATGCAATGCAGCAAATTAGTTTTATGCACAAAGAACTGCAATGCAACAAACTAGTTCATGCTACTTGTCAATGCACAACTTATTGTTTAGCTCAACCAATACAAAGCAATAATGCAATTGCACATGAGAATTAGTTCTGTGCACAAAGCAATGCAATGCAGCAAATTAGTTCTATGCACAAAGTAAGAACTGCAATGCAACAAACTAGTTCATGCTATTGTCAGTCACAACTGATTGTTTTGCTCGAACAATGCAAAGCAATAATGCATATGCACATGAGAATTAGTTCTGTGCACAAAGCACTGCAATGCAGCAAATTAGTTCTATGCACAAAGCAATGCAACAAACTAGTTCATGCTACTTGTCAATGCACAACTTATTGTTTAGCTCAACACATATAAAGCAATAATGCAATTGCACATGATAATTAGTTCTATGCACAAAGCAATGCAATGCATCAAAACTATTTCATACTATTTGTCAATGCAAAGCAAAGCATTGCAATGCAAAGCAGTGCATCATTATTGCACATGAGAATGAAATCTGTGCACAAAACAATGCAATGCAGCAAATTAGTTATATGCACAAAGTAAGAACTGCAATGCAACAAACTAGTTCATGCTACTTGTCAATGCACAACTTATTGTTTAGCTCAACTGATGCAAAGCAATAATGCAATTGCACATGATAATTAGTTCTGTGCACAAAGCACTGCAATGCAGCAAATTAGTTCTATGCACAAAGCAATATAACAAACTAGTTCATGCTACTTGTCAATGCACAACTTATTGTTTAGCTCAACCGATGCAAAGCAATAATGCAATTGCACATGATTATTAGTTCTGTGCACAAAGCAATGCAATGCAGCAAATTAGTTCTATGCACAAAGAACTGCAATGCAACAAATTAGTTCATGTTATTTGTCAGTGCACAACTGATTGTTTTGCTCGAAAAATGCAAAGCAATAATGCATATGCACATGAGAATCAGTTCTGTGCACTAAGCACTGCAATGCAGCAAATTAGTTCTATGCACAAAGAACTGCAATGCAACAAATTAGTTCATGCTACTTGTCAATGCACAACTTATTGTTTAGCTCAACCAATGCAAAGCAAAAATGCAATTGCACATGAGAATTAGTTCTGTGCACAAAGCACTGCAATGCAGAAAATTAGTTCTATGCACAAAGCAATGCAACAAACTAGTTCATGCTACTTGTCAATGCACAACTTATTGTTTAGCTCAACCAATGCAAAGCAAAAATGCAATTGCACATGAGAATTAGTTCTGTGCACAAAGCACTGCAATGCAGCAAATTAGTTCTATGCACAAAGCAATGCAACAAACTAGTTCATGCTACTTGTCAATGCACAACTTATTGTTTAGCTCAACACATATAAAGCAATAATGCAATTGCACATGATAATTAGTTCTATTCACAAAGCAATGCAATGCAGCAAATTAGTTATATGCACAAATTAAGAACTGCAATGCAACAAACTAGTTCATGCTATTTGTCAGTGCACAACTGATTGTTTTGTTCGAAAATTGCAAAGCAATAATGCATATGCACATGAGAATTTGTTCTGTGCACAAAGCACTGCAATGCAGCAAATTAGTTCTATGCACAAAGCAATGCAACAAACTAGTTCATGCTACTTGTCAATGCACAACTATTGTTTAGGTCAACCAATGCAAAACAATAATGCAATTGCACATGATAATTAGTTCAATGCACAAAGCACTGCAATGCAGCAAAATAGTTCTATGCACAAAGCAATGCAACAAACTAGTTCATGCTACTTGGTCAATGCACAACTTATTGTTTAGCTCAACCAATGCACAAAGCAATGCAATGCATAAAAACTATTTCATACTATTTGTCAATGCAAAGCAAAGCATTGCAATGCAAAGCAGTGCCATCATATTGCACATGAGAATTAGTTCTGTGCACAAAGCAATGCAATGCAGCAAATTAGTTCTATGCAGAGTAAGAACTGCAATGCAACAAACTAGTTCATGCTAATTGTCAATGCACAACTTATTGTTTAGGTCAACCGATGTAAAGCAATAATGCAATTCCACATGAGAATTAGTTCTGTGCACAAAGCACTGCAATGCAGCAAAATAGTTCTATGCACAAAGAACTGCAATTCAACAAACTAGTTCATGCTACTTGTCAATGCACAACTTATTGTTTAGCTAACCGATGCAAAGCAATAATGCAATTGCACATGAGAATTAGTTCTGTGCACAAAGCACTGCAATGCAGCAAATTAGTTATATGCACAAAGTAAGAACTGCAATGCAACAAACTAGTTCATGCTACTTGTCAATGCACAACTTATTGTTTAGCTCAACTGATGCAAAGCAATACTGCAATTGCACATGATAATTAGTTCTGTGCACAAAGCACTGCAATGCAGCAAATTAGTTCTATGCACAAAGCAATATAACAAACTAGTTCATGCTACTTGTCAATGCACAACTTATTGTTTAGCTCAACCGATGCAAAGCAATAATGCAATTGCACATGATTATTAGTTCTGTGCACAAAGCAATGCAATGCAGCAAATTAGTTCTATGCACAAAGAACTGCAATGCAACAAATTAGTTCATGTTATTTGTCAGTGCACAACTGATTGTTTTGCTCGAAAAATGCAAAGCAATAATGCATATGCACATGAGAATCAGTTCTGTGCACTAAGCACTGCAATGCAGCAAATTAGTTCTATGCACAAAGAACTGCAATGCAACAAATTAGTTCATGCTACTTGTCAATGCACAACTTATTGTTTAGCTCAACCAATGCAAAGCAAAAATGCAATTGCACATGAGAATTAGTTCTGTGCACAAAGCACTGCAATGCAGAAAATTAGTTCTATGCACAAAGCAATGCAACAAACTAGTTCATGCTACTTGTCAATGCACAACTTATTGTTTAGCTCAACCAATGCAAAGCAAAAATGCAATTGCACATGAGAATTAGTTCTGTGCACAAAGCACTGCAATGCAGCAAATTAGTTCTATGCACAAAGCAATGCAACAAACTAGTTCATGCTACTTGTCAATGCACAACTTATTGTTTAGCTCAACACATATAAAGCAATAATGCAATTGCACATGATAATTAGTTCTATTCACAAAGCAATGCAATGCAGCAAATTAGTTATATGCACAAATTAAGAACTGCAATGCAACAAACTAGTTCATGCTATTTGTCAGTGCACAACTGATTGTTTTGTTCGAAAATTGCAAAGCAATAATGCATATGCACATGAGAATTTGTTCTGTGCACAAAGCACTGCAATGCAGCAAATTAGTTCTATGCACAAAGCAATGCAACAAACTAGTTCATGCTACTTGTCAATGCACAACTATTGTTTAGGTCAACCAATGCAAAACAATAATGCAATTGCACATGATAATTAGTTCAATGCACAAAGCACTGCAATGCAGCAAAATAGTTCTATGCACAAAGCAATGCAACAAACTAGTTCATGCTACTTGTCAATGCACAACTTATTGTTTAGCTCAACCAATGCACAAAGCAATGCAATGCATAAAAACTATTTCATACTATTTGTCAATGCAAAGCAAAGCATTGCAATGCAAAGCAGTGCCATCATATTGCACATGAGAATTAGTTCTGTGCACAAAGCAATGCAATGCAGCAAATTAGTTCTATGCAGAGTAAGAACTGCAATGCAACAAACTAGTTCATGCTAATTGTCAATGCACAACTTATTGTTTAGGTCAACCGATGCAAAGCAATAATGCAATTCCACATGAGAATTAGTTCTGTGCACAAAGCACTGCAATGCAGCAAAATAGTTCTATGCACAAAGAACTGCAATTCAACAAACTAGTTCATGCTACTTGTCAGTGCACAACTTATTGTTTAGCTAACCGATGCAAAGCAATAATGCAATTGCACATGAGAATTAGTTCTGTGCACAAAGCACTGCAATGCAGCAAATTAGTTATATGCACAAAGTAAGAACTGCAATGCAACAAACTAGTTCATGCTACTTGTCAATGCACAACTTATTGTTTAGCTCAACCAATGCAAAGCAAAAATGCAATTGCACATGAGAATTAGTTCTGTGCACAAAGCACTGCAATGCAGAAAATTAGTTCTATGCACAAAGCAATGCAACAAACTAGTTCATGCTACTTGTCAATGCACAACTTATTGTTTAGCTCAACACATATAAAGCAATAATGCAATTGCACATGATAATTAGTTCTATTCACAAAGCAATGCAATGCAGCAAATTAGTTATATGCACAAATTAAGAACTGCAATGCAACAAACTAGTTCATGCTATTTGTCAGTGCACAACTGATTGTTTTGTTCGAAAATTGCAAAGCAATAATGCATATGCACATGAGAATTTGTTCTGTGCACAAAGCACTGCAATGCAGCAAATTAGTTCTATGCACAAAGCAATGCAACAAACTAGTTCATGCTACTTGTCAATGCACAACTATTGTTTAGGTCAACCAATGCAAAGCAATAATGCAATTGCACATGATAATTAGTTCAATGCACAAAGCACTGCAATGCAGCAAAATAGTTCTATGCACAAAGCAATGCAACAAACTAGTTCATGCTACTTGTCAATGCACAACTTATTGTTTAGCTCAACCAATGCACAAAGCAATGCAATGCATAAAAACTATTTCATACTATTTGTCAATGCAAAGCAAAGCATTGCAATGCAAAGCAGTGCCATCATATTGCACATGAGAATTAGTTCTGTGCACAAAGCAATGCAATGCAGCAAATTAGTTCTATGCAGAGTAAGAACTGCAATGCAACAAACTAGTTCATGCTAATTGTCAATGCACAACTTATTGTTTAGCTCAACCGATGCAAAGCAATAATGCAATTGCACATGATTATTAGTTCTGTGCACAAAGCAATGCAATGCAGCAAATTAGTTCTATGCACAAAGAACTGCAATGCAACAAATTAGTTCATGTTATTTGTCAGTGCACAACTGATTGTTTTGCTCGAAAAATGCAAAGCAATAATGCATATGCACATGAGAATCAGTTCTGTGCACTAAGCACTGCAATGCAGCAAATTAGTTCTATGCACAAAGAACTGCAATGCAACAAATTAGTTCATGCTACTTGTCAATGCACAACTTATTGTTTAGCTCAACCAATGCAAAGCAAAAATGCAATTGCACATGAGAATTAGTTCTGTGCACAAAGCACTGCAATGCAGAAAATTAGTTCTATGCACAAAGCAATGCAACAAACTAGTTCATGCTACTTGTCAATGCACAACTTATTGTTTAGCTCAACCAATGCAAAGCAAAAATGCAATTGCACATGAGAATTAGTTCTGTGCACAAAGCACTGCAATGCAGCAAATTAGTTCTATGCACAAAGCAATGCAACAAACTAGTTCATGCTACTTGTCAATGCACAACTTATTGTTTAGCTCAACACATATAAAGCAATAATGCAATTGCACATG
Organism: Rhodeus uyekii; assembly: GCA_037043235.1. NCBI lineage: Eukaryota > Metazoa > Chordata > Actinopteri > Cypriniformes > Acheilognathidae > Rhodeus > Rhodeus uyekii. The sequence goes on from JAWRVZ010000318.1 coordinate 510,167, forward strand.
ATAATTAGTTCTATTCACAAAGCAATGCAATGCAGCAAATTAGTTATATGCACAAAGTAAGAACTGCAATGCAACAAACTAGTTCATGCTATTTGTCAGTGCACAACTGATTGTTTTGTTCGAAAATTGCAAAGCAATAATGCATATGCACATGAGAATTTGTTCTGTGCACAAAGCACTGCAATGCAGCAAATTAGTTCTATGCACAAAGCAATGCAACAAACTAGTTCATGCTAATTGTCAATGCACAACTTATTGTTTAGGTCAACCGATGCAAAGCAATAATGCAATTCCACATGAGAATTAGTTCTGTGCACAAAGCACTGCAATGCAGCAAAATAGTTCTATGCACAAAGAACTGCAATTCAACAAACTAGTTCATGCTACTTGTCAATGCACAACTTATTGTTTAGCTAACCGATGCAAAGCAATAATGCAATTGCACATGAGAATTAGTTCTGTGCACAAAGCACTGCAATGCAGCAAATTAGTTATATGCACAAAGTAAGAACTGCAATGCAACAAACTAGTTCATGCTACTTGTCAATGCACAACTTATTGTTTAGCTCAACTGATGCAAAGCAATAATGCAATTGCACATGATAATTAGTTCTGTGCACAAAGCACTGCAATGCAGCAAATTAGTTCTATGCACAAAGCAATATAACAAACTAGTTCATGCTACTTGTCAATGCACAACTTATTGTTTAGCTCAACCGATGCAAAGCAATAATGCAATTGCACATGATTATTAGTTCTGTGCACAAAGCAATGCAATGCAGCAAATTAGTTCTATGCACAAAGAACTGCAATGCAACAAATTAGTTCATGTTATTTGTCAGTGCACAACTGATTGTTTTGCTCGAAAAATGCAAAGCAATAATGCATATGCACATGAGAATCAGTTCTGTGCACTAAGCACTGCAATGCAGCAAATTAGTTCTATGCACAAAGAACTGCAATGCAACAAATTAGTTCATGCTACTTGTCAATGCACAACTTATTGTTTAGCTCAACCAATGCAAAGCAAAAATGCAATTGCACATGAGAATTAGTTCTGTGCACAAAGCACTGCAATGCAGAAAATTAGTTCTATGCACAAAGCAATGCAACAAACTAGTTCATGCTACTTGTCAATGCACAACTTATTGTTTAGCTCAACACATATAAAGCAATAATGCAATTGCACATGATAATTAGTTCTATTCACAAAGCAATGCAATGCAGCAAATTAGTTATATGCACAAATTAAGAACTGCAATGCAACAAACTAGTTCATGCTATTTGTCAGTGCACAACTGATTGTTTTGTTCGAAAATTGCAAAGCAATAATGCATATGCACATGAGAATTTGTTCTGTGCACAAAGCACTGCAATGCAGCAAATTAGTTCTATGCACAAAGCAATGCAACAAACTAGTTCATGCTACTTGTCAATGCACAACTTATTGTTTAGCTCAACACATATAAAGCAATAATGCAATTGCACATGATAATTAGTTCTATTCACAAAGCAATGCAATGCAGCAAATTAGTTATATGCACAAATTAAGAACTGCAATGCAACAAACTAGTTCATGCTATTTGTCAGTGCACAACTGATTGTTTTGTTCGAAAATTGCAAAGCAATAATGCATATGCACATGAGAATTTGTTCTGTGCACAAAGCACTGCAATGCAGCAAATTAGTTCTATGCACAAAGCAATGCAACAAACTAGTTCATGCTACTTGTCAATGCACAACTATTGTTTAGGTCAACCAATGCAAAACAATAATGCAATTGCACATGATAATTAGTTCAATGCACAAAGCACTGCAATGCAGCAAAATAGTTCTATGCACAAAGCAATGCAACAAACTAGTTCATGCTACTTGTCAATGCACAACTTATTGTTTAGCTCAACCAATGCACAAAGCAATGCAATGCATAAAAACTATTTCATACTATTTGTCAATGCAAAGCAAAGCATTGCAATGCAAAGCAGTGCCATCATATTGCACATGAGAATTAGTTCTGTGCACAAAGCAATGCAATGCAGCAAATTAGTTCTATGCAGAGTAAGAACTGCAATGCAACAAACTAGTTCATGCTAATTGTCAATGCACAACTTATTGTTTAGGTCAACCGATGCAAAGCAATAATGCAATTCCACATGAGAATTAGTTCTGTGCACAAAGCACTGCAATGCAGCAAAATAGTTCTATGCACAAAGAACTGCAATTCAACAAACTAGTTCATGCTACTTGTCAGTGCACAACTTATTGTTTAGCTAACCGATGCAAAGCAATAATGCAATTGCACATGAGAATTAGTTCTGTGCACAAAGCACTGCAATGCAGCAAATTAGTTATATGCACAAAGTAAGAACTGCAATGCAACAAACTAGTTCATGCTACTTGTCAATGCACAACTTATTGTTTAGCTCAACCAATGCAAAGCAAAAATGCAATTGCACATGAGAATTAGTTCTGTGCACAAAGCACTGCAATGCAGAAAATTAGTTCTATGCACAAAGCAATGCAACAAACTAGTTCATGCTACTTGTCAATGCACAACTTATTGTTTAGCTCAACACATATAAAGCAATAATGCAATTGCACATGATAATTAGTTCTATTCACAAAGCAATGCAATGCAGCAAATTAGTTATATGCACAAATTAAGAACTGCAATGCAACAAACTAGTTCATGCTATTTGTCAGTGCACAACTGATTGTTTTGTTCGAAAATTGCAAAGCAATAATGCATATGCACATGAGAATTTGTTCTGTGCACAAAGCACTGCAATGCAGCAAATTAGTTCTATGCACAAAGCAATGCAACAAACTAGTTCATGCTACTTGTCAATGCACAACTATTGTTTAGGTCAACCAATGCAAAGCAATAATGCAATTGCACATGATAATTAGTTCAATGCACAAAGCACTGCAATGCAGCAAAATAGTTCTATGCACAAAGCAATGCAACAAACTAGTTCATGCTACTTGTCAATGCACAACTTATTGTTTAGCTCAACCAATGCACAAAGCAATGCAATGCATAAAAACTATTTCATACTATTTGTCAATGCAAAGCAAAGCATTGCAATGCAAAGCAGTGCCATCATATTGCACATGAGAATTAGTTCTGTGCACAAAGCAATGCAATGCAGCAAATTAGTTCTATGCAGAGTAAGAACTGCAATGCAACAAACTAGTTCATGCTAATTGTCAATGCACAACTTATTGTTTAGGTCAACCGATGCAAAGCAATAATGCAATTGCACATGAGAATTAGTTCTGTGCACAAAGCACTGCAATGCAGCAAATTAGTTATATGCACAAAGTAAGAACTGCAATGCAACAAACTAGTTCATGCTACTTGTCAATGCACAACTTATTGTTTAGCTCAACTGATGCAAAGCAATACTGCAATTGCACATGATAATTAGTTCTGTGCACAAAGCACTGCAATGCAGCAAATTAGTTCTATGCACAAAGCAATATAACAAACTAGTTCATGCTACTTGTCAATGCACAACTTATTGTTTAGCTCAACCGATGCAAAGCAATAATGCAATTGCACATGATTATTAGTTCTGTGCACAAAGCAATGC